>JAWKAU010000151.1:0-335000 GCA_033398695.1 Orobanche coerulescens
TTTGCTAAGTGTTGTTTGCATTAACTCATGATTTGATGTATTTGTGATTGTGGCAAATGTGAAACCCTTGTCGTTTTGAACTCGATGCATTGATGATTTGACCACAAGGTTATCAATTCGGGTAGGTCTGGAGAGGGCTCCGAGAATCGTCACTTGCGAGTGCGATGTCACGATAACTTGTTGGTATATTCGATTGATGTTTACCGGGTAGGGACCCGTGAGGCCTCCGGCGGCGCGTTACTTGCGAGTACGGCCATTTGAAATGATTTGACCATAAGGTTATCTAATCGGGTAGGTCTGGAGAGGGCTCCGAGAATCGGTACTTGCGAGTACGATGTCAAGATAACTTATGGGTGGTTTGAGTTTATTTTGCTAGCCAGCTCGGGAGGGTCCTTCGAGGCCTCGGGTGGGAGGTCTGTGGTGGCGTCCCGGTCCTGGGCGATGCTTGTGTGTGATTTGTTTCGCTAGACAGCTCGGGAGGGTCCTTTGAGGCCTCGAGTGGGATTTGTGGCTTCGTCCCGGTCCTAGGCGATGCTTGTGCGTGATTACGTTGTGTTGATTTTATGTCCGTCAAGGACACGTGATGTGGGTTCTGACCCTGTGAATTATTAATGGTTTTCTATTTACGAAAACAAAACTGTTGGGCTGTGACCCAGTTTGATTTTTGGAAAGATAAGGATTTAATAATCCTAAGTTGTTTTCTATTGAAACTCCCGAGGGTATTTTAAACCATTTTGCAAACCGTTCTCATTATTTGTGATATTTCGGATTTGGAAAGTTTTACTCAAACTCTTGCCTCAGGAAGTATTTGTTTCATTGTATTTGAATCTTTGAGGATTCCCGGTTATTGTTATTCTTGGAACTTGAATTATATGGCTCGTATTTGCACTTTGTATATGCATATTTGCACTTTGTATTTGCACTAGAAAAATAGTGGAGTTTTGCTAACCCCCGAGTATTCGGGGGGTGGATGTCTGTTTTTGCATTCAGGTTTGGGAGCATAACACAGGGTCGGCACGAAGGATGATGAAAGATGAACGATACTAATCACACGAGGACCCGCTGATGTCGTATTGGTTTAGTTGTATTTTATTTCCGCTGCAGTATTCTTTCACCGTTGTACGGCAGTGTGTTGTATTCGACCCCTGCATGGGCAAGTATTATAATCGAGTTGTATATTTTTATTGAAAGACCAAATCGGTCTACTGAGTCATTTTAGCCTTAAAGGCATTGTTGAGTTGTTCGGTTTTGTTACCAGCCTGGTAAAACCTTGAGGAAAGGTTCTACGGCGTGTAATATCCCTAAGCGCAGTGTTACACGTAATGTGTGCCAGGCCGGCTAGCCTTGTTAAAGGCTTGTTTTCAAAACGCGTGTGTATTGTGAATGGTGTGGTTTGTGAATGACTATGTGAATTATATGGATATGTTTGGTATTGATGTTGCAATTGATATTGCGTGTGGACGTATGTGGTTTCATTTCGGTGCGTTGTGGTTTGACGTGGTGTTTTGCTAAGTG
Organism: Orobanche coerulescens; assembly: GCA_033398695.1. NCBI lineage: Eukaryota > Viridiplantae > Streptophyta > Magnoliopsida > Lamiales > Orobanchaceae > Orobanche > Orobanche coerulescens. The sequence continues at coordinate 1,516 of JAWKAU010000151.1, forward strand.
TTTGATGCCTCTGGGTGAATTGTTTGAATATATGTGTTGTATTGTGCTGTGTGTGAATGTATGGATGTGGGCGGGGCCTATGGTGGCACATGGCATGCGATCATATGGCCAAGATGCAACAAGCGATTGATCCAACCGTGAGAGCCTAAGAAAAACTACGGTGGCACATGGCATGTGATCATGTGGCCAGGATGCAACAAGTGATTGATCCAACCGTGAGCGCCAAAGTTAATCTACGGTGGCACATGGCATGCGATCATGTGGCCAGGATGCAACAAGTGATTGATCCAACCGTGAGATGTTGTGACTTGTATTTCGCTAGCCATCTCGGGAGGGTCCTTCGAGGCCTCGAGTGGGATTCGTGGCTTCTTCCCGGTCCTAGGCGACATGTGTGCATGATTCGTTTTATGATTGTGGCCAGCTCGGGAGGGTCCTTAGAGGCCTCGGGTGGGATTTGTGGCTTCGTCCCGGTCCTAGGCAACACTTGTACGTGATTACATTGTGTTGATTTTTTGTCCGTCGAGGACACGTGATATGGGTTCTGACCCTGTGAACTGTTAGTGGTTTTCTATTTGCGAAAACAAAACCTTTGGGTTGTGACCCTGTTGATTTTGGAAAGAGAAGGATTTGATAATCCTAAGTTGTTTTGTATTAAAACTCTCGAGGGTATTTTAAACCGTTTTGCAAACTGTTCTCGTTATTTGTGATCTTTCGGAAAAGTTTTACTCAAATTCTTGCCTCGTGAAGTATTCGTTTCATTGTTTTTCAATCTTTGAGGATTCATGGTTATTGTTATTCTTGGAACTTGAATTATAAGGCTCGTATTTGCACTTTGTACTTGCACTAGCAAAACAGTGGAGTTTTGCTAATCCCCGAGTATTCGGGGGGTGGATGTCTGTATTGCATTCAGGTTTTGGAGCAGAGCACAGGGTCGGCATGAAGGATGATGAAAGATGAACGATACTAATCACACGAGGACCCATTGATGTCGTATTGGTTTAGTTGTATTTTATTTCCGCTGCAGTATTTCTTTCCCGTTGTACGGGAGTGTGTTGTATTCGACCCCTGCGTGGGTATGTAATGTGTTTGAGTTGTATGTATTTTACTGAAAGACCAAATCGGTCTACTGAGTCATTTTAGCCTTAAAGGCATTGTTGAGATGTTCGATGTTGTTACCAGCCTGGTAGATCCTTGAGGAAAGGTTCTTCGGCGTGTAATATCCCTGAGCGGATTAGGGGTGTCACATAAATGGTATCGGAGCTTAGGTTGTGGAAACCTAGGCTGTCGGGTTAGTGGTGTCTGTTGAGTTTTGTCTCATCGGATTTTGTCTGACTGAGTCGTGTCGCGACGCATCGTATGAGTTGGTTGGTCGTGATTAGTATAGTGGGGCGATCATCATCTTCGTGCGACCTGTGGATGTAAGTCTCCCTTCTTTGTATTGTGCCTCGTGTGACACGAGCTATTTGTTTGATTTTGTATTAAGTGATGTAATCTTTATGTAGATTCTAGGTTTCGTGATGCGTTTATGTGACTCATGTTTCATTTATATGAGGCGTATTGTCATTATTTACGTCCTTTTGACTGTGATATTTGACTGTTGTTTCCGGTAAAAGACAGGTGTTGTCTTGATTTTGAGCGAGTTGATGCGTGTATTATGATTGTATGTAAGTGAATATTGTTACATGTGAGTCTTTAGGCATTCGAGCCTAATAGATTTTCGAAAACCTTGAGTATCTTAGAAAATAAAATTCGAGACATACTTTTGAATGGATTGTATTTTCAAGGCGCCTACTAGCGCAACTATCTGTTTCAAAATTCTTCTACCTTGAGGACCAAAATATATTTTTTTTCTTTCCAGTAATTTTGGAAATGCTTTACTTAGACCCGAGGGTCGAATATTATTTTTTTTTTTGAAAGTTTTTCACTAAAAAAAAATGTCCTCATTTTTGTTCAAACGCAAGATGATTTTCAAAGTCTCGACAATGATGTTTGTTCAACTTTTTGTAAACTGATACTCAAGATCAACTGGTGTTTCCAAACTGTTTTTAAAAGGTGGTTTTCGTTTTTAAAACCCATCATTTCCTGCTTGTGGTCGGAGAAGGTGTGTATGATGTTGGTATTGTTGTTAGGGTGTTAGCCCTCCGATTTGTGATTGAATTAGCAGTGTGAACGTTGAGTCGTTCGCCACGCATATGTTTTGTTAGCCCTTTGTGGGAGGTGTGATCACGATCTTTAATGTTGTCATTTCGTTGCGGCTTGCGTGTTATCGCACCTGTGTGAGCTGTTAAAGCTTGGGTTTGTACGTTTGTGTACATGAGTGATTGTTTCATGATTTTTGTAATTATGTGCTGGTTATTGTTCGGGCCGTTGAGGTTGCCGAACGATACCGTCGTTGCTGTAGTGTTTGTGTGTGTATTACTTTACGATGGTAATCATTGTATATGATATGTGTTATGATTCTTTGTTGTGTTGAGTTGGCATCTCCGCTATGTTGTTTTGCGACGTTATGCCCCATTGTATCTAGCATTTGTATTTTCGGTATGCTGAGCCGAGGCATTTCAACCGCGATGTGCCGGGGCATGCACGTGTAATTTGTCCTTCTCGTTAGTAACGCGTTTCAAGTGCGGACTCGAGGGATACCGCATTCAGTTTTGCGAATTGGCTACTGAGACTTTCGGAGTTCGTGCTTCAGCACAGTTATCAGAATCGGCTGTGAGAGACCTTTGAAGGATGTTTCTATCGGTTGCTTGTTGTGTTGTCACCTTGATTTCGTTGTTGTGAGTTTCGGGGACGACACTTCTTTTAGAAGAGGTCGAATATAATACCCGTATTATTTTTGGCTTCTGCATTTTTCTCTTTCTCAATTCTATCGACTCGCTCGTGTTCGTTGATACTTTATGAACTTGTTCTGTATTTCGGTTTCATAGTTCGAACGAGCTGTGATCTTGCTTTGGGTTGATCTGATTATCGCTGTGACTTTTCCGAGTTCGGTTCGATTCTTGTGAACCTTGTTCGGAAGTAACATCTTTTGGTTCTACTAGTTCTTTTATTCGAAATGGATCAAATTTTGAACTTCTGTATTTTCGATTATGTCGACTCGTTTATGTTCGTTGACATTTTCTGAGCTTGTGCTGCCCCTTGCTTTTGTTGATCGATTGAGCGTGGTATTGTTTCGAAACAACTGGTTTGTCGTTGTGACCTTTCAATTTCTATTCCCTTTCCTGTGGATCTTATGTGAATGCACATGTTGTTGTTTTCACCGGATCATATATTGTCTCGAGTCGAGATGTGAACCTTGTAGTTGTTGTTTGAATTTTATTGTTCTTCGTGATTCGAACATGATGGTTCGAGTTTTGTTGTTTCGATCGTTGTGGTTCGATCGTTTGGTTGTTCGGTTTTGTTGATCTCGTTTCGTGATCATTGAACATTCAGACTCCTTCGTAATTCCCTTAAGTTCGGGAAATTAGTCTCGTTTTCGATCTTCCAACCCTTGGGCGGTGGAATTCCGTATTTGTTCAGCGTTTGGCTCGCGTTTTGATTGATGAACCGTTGGGTTGGTCAATCGTATTGATTTTCATTCGTTGTGTTTTGTGATTGTTCGGATAATCAACTTGATTGTACTATCTATTTGATGACATTTGTCACTTGTTGATTTTATTATGTCTCTACCGGTGGCGTTGTGTTAGTCGTCGTGGAGCGTGTTTTCACGCCGTATATTCCTTTGCGTTGCTGGTAAGGTTTTGCCAATGGGCGTAAGTTACACGTTTTTTGTGTATCTCGTTGAGTTTTCCTGGCGGGATATTGCTTCTCCCAACTTGTTTTAAGTTTTGGGACGAAACTTCTTTTAAGGAGGGTATAATGTAATACCCGTAATTTCGATTCCCGGTAAAAAATTTTTTCGGTGAAAGTCCATTTTGATGACTCGATCATGACCGTTTCGTCATTCCGAGAATGATTAATTCTGCACTTTTTGTCATCCGAGTTCGTTTCGGTATCGTTTTGTTGAGTTCCGTGCTTTTTAGCGGCTTTTCCGCACTTGAGTTCGATTCTTGCGAATCTCGTCCGAAACTATTGTTTCGAGTTTCTCGTAAGTTCATTTAATGTTATTATTCATGTTGCGAGTTTTGGTTTGGTGTTTCGATCACGTATCGTGTATTTCGGACGTTTTGGGCCATTTTCTTAATTTCCCAAAGTTTGGGGTAATTACTTTCCGTTGTCGAATTCCGACACTTTGGGTGGTCGGAATCGTGTGTTCTCTAAGCTCTTAAAATCGTCTTTGCAATTACTTCGTAACCGTATCTTCGGTTTTTACTCAGGTTCGGGTTTCGGGGTCGTCCGGGCCGTCGGAGTGGCCACGGCCGAGTCACGGCCGGAGCAGGGCCTGACCTGGCCGAGTTACGGCCGTAAGGTGCCAGTTACGGCCGTACATGCTCGGTAGACTTGGCGGGACGAATGCCAGTTACGGCCGTAAGGCGTGATCGGGTACGGCCGTACGGGCGCTGGGCATCTTCCGGATGAAGGCCGGTTACGGCCGTAATGTGTGCCAGTTACGACCGTAAGTGTCCGACAGGTGCTGGGCAGATTTTTTTGATGAATGCCGGTTACGGCCGTAAGGCCTTCCGAGTACAACCGTAAGGGCCGAGTTACGGCTGTAAGGCACTGCCGGTTATGGCCGTAACCCTTCCGGCTATATATAGCCTGGGCTCGGCCAGACTTCATTTTTACTCGTTTTTCTCCTTTTTTCGGCGGCTGGCGACGGGAGGCTTGGGAAATCGAGTTCTTGGACGATTATAATCAATTCCAAGACATTTTGGAAGATTCTTGTTGATTATATCATCATCCAATCCGTGTGTTTCGTCGAATCAAGGTATATTCTTGATTTTCCTTCAAGTTGACTTTTCGGAGAATTTGTTCTTGATTTCGATTCTAGTCCGATTTTGATACATCGGTTGGTGTAGTATGATGTTATTAATCGTGTTATATGGGTTGTATATCCATATTTCTAGTTTGTTCAACTCGATTAGTGATTCGAGTGTTCTTGGGAGTTATCGAGCATTGAGTGTTCGATTAAATGTCCCAATGAGTTTCCCTTCGATAGTTTGGTGGGATTTCCGTTGTTTTTGACCTTGATTCTCATTGTGATCATATTTTTGTGTTCTTGTCCATTTTGGGGGAAACTCTTGAATTTGTGTCGTTCGTCCCTTCAATTCAACGACTTTAGGTCGTGCTATGGAATTCGTTTTCATTGTTGTTATTGTTGTTCGTAGTTTATTGTCGCGGGTTAACGTTCGGTGGGTTCGGCGAGTTCGTGGTCGGTTCGTGCCAACCTACTTCGGTCGATTCTCCGCATTGTGGTTATTCGAGGCAAGTACCTTGTCCATATAATTCTTGTTTTATGGATACGATAATTAGTGATCGTCTAAATGTGGTTGTTTGGTCGTTTGAATTGAACTTTCAAAAGATTCAATTTAGCCTTGTTAAAGGCTTGTTTTCAAAACGCGTGTGTATTGTGAATGGTGTGGTTTGTGAATGACTATGTGAATTATATGGATATGTTTGGTGTTGATGTTGCACTTGATATTGCGTGTGGACGTATATGGTTTCATTTCGGTGTGTTGTGGTTTAACGTGGTGTTTTGCTAAGTGTTTGATGCCTCTGGGTGAATTGTTTGAATATATGTGCTGTATTGTGCTATGTGTGAATGTATAGATGTGGGCGGGGCCTACGGTGGCACATGGCATGCGATCATGTGGCCAGGATGCAACAAGCGATTGATCTAACCGTGAGAGCCTAAGAAAAACTACGGTGGCACATGGCATGTGATCATGTGGCCAGGATGCAACAAGTGATTGATCCAACCGTGAGCGCCAGAGTTAATCTATGGTGGCATATGGCATGCGATCATGTGGCCAGGATGCAACAAGTGATTGATCCAACCATGAGATGTTGTGACTTGTGTTTCGCTAGCCAGCTCGGGAGGGTCCTTCGAGGCCTCGAGTGGGATTCGTGGCTTCGTCCTAGTCCTAGGCGACGTGTGTGCATGATTCTTTTTACGATTGTGGCCAGCTCGAGAGGGTCCTTAGAGGCCTCGGGTGGGATTTGTGGCTTGGTCCCGGTCCTAGGCAACACTTGTACGTGATTACGTTGTTTTGATTTTATGTCCGTCGAGGACACGTGATATGGGTTCTGACCCTGTGAAATGTTAGTGGTTTTCTATTTGCGAAAACAAAACCTTTTGGGTTGTGACCCTGTTGATTTTGGAAAGAGAAGGATTTGATAAGCCTAAGTTGTTTTCTATTAAAACTCCCGAGGGTATTTTAAACCATTTTGCAAACTGTTCTCGTTATCTGTGATCTTTCGGATGTGGAAAGTTTTACTCAAATTCTTGCCTCGGGAAGTATTCGTTTCGTTGTTTTTGAATCTTTGAGGATTCATGGTTATTGTTATTCTTGGAACTTGAATTATATGGCTCGTATTTGCTCTTTGTACTTGCACTAGCAAAACAGTGGAGTTTTGCTAGCCCCCGAGTATTCGGGGGGTGGATATCTGTATTGCATTCAGGTTTTGGAGCAGAGCACAGGGTCAGCATGAAGGATGCTGAAAGATGAACGATACTAATCACACGAGGACCCGTTGATGTCGTATTGATTTAGTTGTATTTTATTTCCGCTGCAGTATTTCTTTCCCGTTGTACGGGAGTGTGTTGTATTCGACCCCTGCTTGGGCATGTAATGTGTTTGAGTTGTATGTATTTTATTGAAAGACCAAATCGGTCTACTGAGTCATTTTAGCCTTAAAGGCATTGTTGAGATGTTCGATGTTGTTAACGGCCTGGTAGATCCTTGAGGAAAGGTTCTACGGCGTGTAATATCCCTGAGCGGATTGGGGGTGTTACAATATATATTTGCGTTCATTTATGCTTTATGAGTTTCGATTCATAGTGATGTTATCATTGATCTGGTCGATCATCCTTTGAGGAACGTTGGTTCCAAGTCTTATTTATACCCTCGTTGCGTTTCGGTGAGTTGATTTGATCTTCGTTGGATTCGTACCCTTCGTTGAGTCGTTTGGTCCCTTGTTGGGAATTGTTAAGTCATTATTGAATTTCGATGTCACTTTTGTTATCTCGTGGCATTCCGGGTCATACTGGCGTGCCGATTGATATGTGTAGGATTTTCATATCGGGCACATATAAAGTCGTGTGTTGGTAGTTGACCTCACATTGGACTATGCACACGAGACGATTACTTCGTGAGACTGATTAGGTACAAGACCACACGTGTATTCGATCGATACTTGTTGGTGGCTTGTGCACGGACACATTTCCATCCCGGGCGTAGTGTGGCACGGTCCTTTGAGCCGTACTGTTAGTTGATTCATACAGTATGTTTGATTGCGTATATTCCGGTTTTGGGTGATGATTTGTTAATTCATATAACATGTGTGATTATGTATGTTTGACATATTGAGATTTATTATCTTGTGTAACTGACCCTGTGGTTTTAGGCGAAATATGTTATTTTATCATATTTTAGGTCGCCGGAAGGCTAAGGCACAGGAAGGACAATGTGATGGCGAAAGGTCTCAAGAATACTAGTCAAGGGCCCGAGTCTTCTTGTTTTCAGTTTTATTTCTTTTCAGTTCCGCTGCATTTTTATTCTTCTATATTTTGTATTATATCGGCATATCTATCTTCATATAGATTATACTTGTATTATGTTGATCCTGGTCTGTTTGGCGCATGTTAGCCAGTATATCTGTATAAACTCCTCATCGGAGTATTTGGTAAACATAATGTGGTTCGGTACTGCATTTATGTTATGTCAATTATTATACTGTGTTTCGCCTGGTGGATCCCAATTGGGGATTCACGGCTAATAACCGCCGGGTTTCGGGGTGTTACAGAAGATGGTATCAGAGCGTGGTTTCGAATACTACGCATCCGAATCGTTTCTCCTTGAGAGTCATCATTGATCACACTAGTATCAAGAGATCCTCGCGTCACGTATGACCTGTGCCAGTGCCAAACCCCACCTACGGTGTACGGTATGTGATTTTGCGCCATTATTTAATTATCGGCAACATGAATTGATGACTTGTTGATCCTTCTGTCGATTTGTTAGAGTTTATCATGGTATTGATATTCTCGATTGACTTTGTTAGAGTTATCATAGTGATGCTATTCTCTACTGAATTTATTGGAGTTTATCATTTTTTTTATATTCTCGAATTTCATTTTTGGAGTTTATCATTTTATTGGTGTTTTCATATTTATTGGAGTTTATAATTTATTTGATATTCTCGGATTTTATTTTTGGAGGTTATCATTTATTGATGTTTTTGGATTTTATTAGAGTTTATCTTTTGATATTCTCGGATCTTGTTATTGAAGTTTATCGGTTTATTGATCCTCTGAATTAAATTTTTTGCTTCGTTCGGACTTTATGTCAAGATACAAGACAATAAAATGGTGTTGAGAATTCTGAATCATATTGACTTTATTATGATAGAAATACTGTGGAAACAAACTGCAATCAAGATACAAACTTAAAATGATAGATTCACGAATGAACCTCACAGAGAGAGTGCTAGATCCAAAGCACGTTTCCGACTCATGCTAGCATTAGTGCGTACGATGCGAATTGCACTCGGATCAGGTTCAGGTGTATATGCGAGGAATTTATTGATCAATTCCTCAGGTGTTGTTGCACAAAGAAGGAGTCTTCGTGACAGTGGAGATGCAAAACCTTTTTCCACTAGAGAATCCAGGAAAGCGAGGAGGCCATCAAAGAATCCGTCGACATTGAGTATTCCCACTGGCTTTTGGTGGATGTTCAGCTGTGCCCATGAGAGCATTTGGAATAAATCCTCCAGCGTATCGAAATCTCCTGGAAGGACGACGAATGCATCAGCATTATTACCCATGCTCATGATTCGATCATGCATGGATAACACTCTAAACTCATTCCTATAAGTCGGGCCAACAAGTGGTGAATCTGCGAAGGGTTTCAATATTACCCCTAAGATTTTTACATCGCCCATCGAAGCAGAGGCTGCCACATGACCCCTTAAACCTGTATTTCCTCCTCCGTATATTAAACTGAATTTTTTTGCGGCCAACACTTCTCTGAAATTGTCAGCTGCTTTTCCGAAGCGGACATCTTTTCCAAGAGTAGCTCTGGCAAAGACACAGACGAATTGGATGTTATATAAAGGTGATGATGCCATTGATTTCTCGATGAAAGTTATATTTAAGGGAGGTATGTGATAATGAGAATGAGAATAGAGAAAGAACTTGAATGAGTTGAATACGATTAATTTCTCACTGATGCGACTATTTATAGTGGAAAGGCAGCGTGAATCAAGGCAAGTGGAATTACGAATTACGAGAAAAAGATTTTAAAAATCTATAGAACGACACTTGCTCGTGTAGTCACAGTAAAACGTCATTATCAGTGACATATATCAGTTTTGATGGTATACAGAATAGGCGACGAACTGCCTTTGTTCTTGTTGTGTCGAGATTTATACACCTCAACAGGCGATCGGCACAGAGACCAGGCAACCGAGCCAGAGCCTAACAGCCAAGGCAGATTGGCCGATCGAGGGTCCCAGGTCGAGTCTCGACGCCGAGCGATCGACATCTAAGGCGATCGTCTCTCGGTACCTGGCGATCGACTCTGGTACCCGGCCAGTGATGACCGACTCATGCCACGCGAAGCCATCACCCGTCTAATCGGAGAGGGCCGAAGCTCGAAGCAGAAACCCATGTGCAGATCCGGAAAAGGTGCCGCAGAACATGGATTATTGACCACAACCTGTCAGCATCTACTCACCTACCGACAGACCCGCCGAAAGGTGCACAGTGGGACCGCCCAGGACAGTGACTCAGGACGCGTGCAGGCTACTTATTGGACCGCACAGCTGGCTGCCAGCAACAGCCGTGGACTTCAAGGTAGACAGCCCATGTGCGGAAAGACGATCGCCCCTTATTATATTACAAGGAAGATAATCGCCCGCCGGTAAAAGGGCATTTCAGCTCCTATAAATAGAGGGCCTCCTGCACTTGGAAAGGGGCTTGGCTTTTTCGGCTTTCACTCTCTTGGCAAAGCTATACTCTTCGGACATATTTCTATCTCACTCTCAGCACCTCTTAATCCTATGACGGTCGGCAGAAACGAGAACAAGAACTCAGAGCAACTCTAGTTCTTCCGGCAAGCACTCAACAGCTAGATAACTAGGATCTTTTACACTCATTGTAATTGCATTCTTACATTAATATTTGTACTCATACGTATTCTTATTAATAACATCTCGCGAGAGCATTCAAGCTCGGGCCTAACAAACCCGGCAAATCTTGTGTTATTTCCATTCCCTCGGACGTGCTCTCGCACTTTGTTTGTTGTCCGTTCATTCCAGCAATATCTATCTCCGGATAATAATTCGGGCAACAACAATTGGCGCTAGAGGAAGGGGATTTAAACCTTCATTTTTATTCCTACCGTCTCGAAGAACACTCACTGTTCTCCAGGGCATATACTTGAAGAGACACTCACTGCTCTTCAAAGAAAGCTTTCAGTATCATGACTTCTGCCTCCGCATCGAAGAAAGCCGCTGGCCGATCCGCCGGACGCCTCTTTCCTTCCCAGTACGAACCCTAGCCTATGGCAGAGGGTAACTGCCGCGGTACGAGACTCTCGATCCCGCCCTCGAAAGACGGCCCAAGCCTCTCGCTCGATCAATTCCAAACCACGGAACAGATCGAAAAAGCCATGGCCATCCTACGGGAGCGACGGAGAGCTTTCGACGCGCCGCCTACTATAACCCCCTCGGCCATCCGCCGCGTGAGCAAACGGAAGTTCAAGGGGCTACTGACTGAGCGATCGCCAGGAGGCCCTGATTCGCAAGAAGAGGCGCTCGCAAGGCGGGACACCTCCGTCTTCAGCCGCCTAGGAAGCGACCCATCATGGCGACCGGGGCAGTCCGGCCCCAGCCACGAGACGACGGAGATCGAGTCCGTTACCAGGAGTTCGGCATACCCGACTCTCAGAGGGCAGGCCAACCATCTGGCTCCTCGCCAAAGAACCGAGATCAGTGGCGACGACCTCATCGCCTACCGCAGAGTCAGGAGATCGGTACACGATCGCCTAGGCACCCGCTCCGAAAGTCAAACCACGAGCGACCAAGCTACAGCAATGGCCGCGATGCAACGCCAGCTCGACGACATGAAGGCGCTCTTAGAATCTGGGGCAGGCACCAAGAGAGAGATCGCCGAGCCAAACGAGCCACTCATGGTCCGCATCGAGCTCGCCCCCGGGCAGCGTAGGATCGCTCCTCCGCAAACACCTCTGTATGAGGGAAGGTCGGATCCCAAGACTCACTTGAGCAAGTTCCGGATCTTCATGACCGGGTGTGGGGCATCCGACGCGACCAGGTGCCGAATGTTCCCGCTAACGCTGGGCGACCTGGCCCATAGATGGAACATCTCACTACCGCCGTGATCCATCAATTCCTTTGACCAACTGGCGAATGACTTCATAGCGTACTTCACCACCAAGGTCGCTCGGCCAGAAGGCCCCCATCGCATGATGCAAATCAGGCAAGGGGAAGAAGAGTCTGACGCAGACTACATCGACCGGGTAGATGAGATTATCCTCAACAGCGATCCCGTAAGCGACGAGATCGCCCTATACTCGGTCCTAGGGGGATTCCATGGTCTTTCGCCTATGTTCAGGCATCTTACGAAGGACCTCCCCCCAACCTACGCGATCTTCCGCGCTAAAGCCTCAGACTTTCTGGCAAGGCAAAGGTTACTTTTCCACCTATGAATAACGCGATCGGCGCCCGAACGAAGATCACCAGTCCTCCAACCCGATCGCCATTATCAAGCAACATCTCTGAAACTGGAGGACTCGCTCGCCATCTACAGTTCATCATCTAACATGTTGGACTAAGGCGCGAGATCGCCTCCCCCGCACAACGTACACCGTCGAAGGTCGGCATTTAACATGACGATCCGAGGTGGAAGAGTGCAGCCATGGTCCTAGAGGTCGATGGAACCGACTGCTTCGGCCATGCAAGGTTCCTTTGGGCTGGGATCGCTCACCCTTCGTTTAAATACGAGGCGGGCGTAGCCGAAGGACCCTCCAAACAAGTCAGTGGACACGTTCGCCCGCCCTCGAAGGTCCGTCACTTAACATGATGGATCCTTCATGGACAATGCGACGCATCCCTACCCCCGTCTCAACGTATACCGTCGAGGATTGCCATCTAACATGACGATCCGAGGTAGAAAAGAGCTAACAAACTGCGGACGTGGAATCGATTAATCCGACGATGCCCCGTGCAAGGACTCCTCCAGACCAAGACCGCATGCCCTTCGTCTAAATATGAGGCGAGCCGCAGCCTAACGGAGGACCCTCACAATAAAATGAGTCATGAGACAGACAATTTCGCTCGCGCACAAGACACGGTCATGGAGGTCGGTCCATCGAACTCCGCGACTGTGCACGGTTCCTCAATGACGAAACAATCATCTTTCTACGAGGGACCGGCAAATTTAAAATTGCGGGTATAAGACCGAAGATAGCTCGCCAATCGATCAGATCTCCCAAGTCCGAGACCAAAGTCCGCTCAACGGATCGCCCGTCTTTATCCTCAACGATACCCAGAACCACCTCACCCCATGTCTTCAACATCGGAGCAAGCTGGGGGGCAATTGTTGTGTCGAGATTTATACACCTCAACAGGCGATCGGCACAGAGACCGGGCGACCGAGCCAAAGCTTAATAGCCAAGGCAGATTTGCTGATCGAGGGTCCCAGGTCGAGTCCCGATGCCAAGCGATCGACATCTAAGGCGATCGTCTCTCGGCACCTGGCGATCGACTCTGGAACCCGGCCAGTGGCGACCGCCTCATGCCACGCGAAGCCATCACCCATCTAATCGGCGAGGGCCGAAGCTCGAAGCAGAGACCCATGTGCAGATTCGGAAAAGTCGCCGCAGAACATGGATCATTGACCACAGCCTGTCAGCATCTACTCACCTACCGACAGACCCGCCGAAAGGTGCACAGTGGGATCGCCTGGGATAGCGACTCAGGACGCTTGCAAGCTCCTCATTGGACCGCATAGCTGGCTGCCAGCAACAGCCGCGGACTTCAAGGCAGACAGCCGATGTGCGGAAAGACGATCGCCCCTTATTATATTACAAGGAAGACGATCGCCCGCCGATAAAAGGGCATTTCAGCTCCTATAAATAGAGGGCCTCCTGCACTTGGGAAGGGGCTTGGCTTTTTCGGCTTTCACTCTCTTGGCAAAGCTATACTCTTGGGACATATTTCTCTCTCACTCTCAGCACCTCTTAGTCCTAAGACGGTCGGCAGAAACGAGAACAAGAACTCACAGCAACTCTAGTTCTTCCGGCAAGCACTCAACAGCTAGATAACTAGGATCTTTTACACTCATTGTAATTGCATTCTTACATTAATATTTGTACTCATACGTATTCTTATTAATAACATCTCGCGAGAGCATTCAAGCCCGGGCCTAACAAACCCGGCAAATCTTGTTTTATTTCCATTCCCTCGGACGTGCTCTCTGTAACACCCCGAGATATTCGGAATAATTACAGCGCCGTAAACCCTTTAGATGAGGATTTACAAGGCTAATTTAAAAGAAGTGTAAAAATAAACCAATCGAACACTGGAATTCGCATACAGATTTGAAACAAACGATCAAATGTGCTGACTTATACAACCATATCGAAAAGACTTTATTAATACAGACATACTCGATTACTAATCGAACCAAGAAGACAAATCATAATAATAAGAACGTCAACCACATCACTGAGCCATCTCATCGTCCCGCTGCATCGTGGTCGCCTCCCGCCTCCTCGACTACCCGAACATAAAAACAATGTCCACCCCGAAGAAATTAGCAAAACAATGCTAGTACAAGTATTGTCATACAATAGATCATCAATGCATCATAAAACATGCAAAACGGACTTCCGCTACCGGAATCCAACGATGCGAATCCTCACGATTCCATCAACACAATACAGGGTAATCCAGCGATCCAGCGCCCTTGGTATAGATCCCCATGATGATCCCGTCGGACCAACGCATGGTGGAAAACCCGTCCAGCGATCCAGCGCCCTCAGCATAGATCCCCATGATGATCCCGTCGGACCAACGCATGGTGGACATTCGATCCAGCGCCCTCAGCATAGATCCTCATGATCCCCTCGGATCATTTATACCATAACCAATCAACTATGCATACACATATGCATTTTAATATGTTCATCAATACGAACAAATAATCAACCAATATCATGAGAAATTTCAGAAATACATCTCATATTCAACAATATGAACAAAACCACAAGCATGATCAAAGATTCAATATAAATCGAACTCGACATATGATACTTGCCTCGAAAATGGCAAGACGAAATACTTCGATGATCTCAACACACTCGAAGGCCGCCTCCTTCGATCAACGTAATGTGCTCGAACCTTAACAAAAGGAACGATATACAAATCATCTCAAGTCGAACAATGGTTTAACAATTCGCCTACGGCGAAAAGCTCAAAATAAACATCTTTATGCGGATTGCTTAGCGCGCTACGTACTCTACGTAACGTGCGCTAAGACGGACTGTTAGCGACGCTATCGTATAAGACTAGCGTGCGCTAGCCGCGTCTGGCGATCGACTCGGCTGGTCTCATAACGTACGCTACGTACGTTTCGGGCGTTAACTGACCCCGATAGCGCACGTTAACTCACACGTGTTAGCGTGCGCTAATATTGCATGGCAGAATACTGCAAGCCAAAAACTGGGTTGAATGGTGAAGAACTCATGAATCCTACCGTGATAATACAAGTTATCCTCGGGAAAATCATGCTAATAAGGTTTGTGGAAGATTTATGATCGTGAAATACAAATATACGGATAGCCAACTCAACATCATAATTCATCTACGATCTCCAAGAAATAATCTAAGTTCCATTTGTTCTACGTTCCAAAACACATGATTCCATCGTGTAAAACGTATCAACTGGGTAAATATCCGATTATTGATCATAACTTGATTTGAACATGCTTAGGAGTCCTTATAATAAGATGGTTCAAAGGTTCATGCCGATACGTCAAAAGTATCCTTCTAACGTGTGATGACCGATTATAAACGAAATACTTGCTATCAAAACATGATTCAAACTTTCTTAGGACATTACTAACATCAGTGAAGAATCACCTACCTCAAAGTAGTGAAGAATACGGAGGAAAATGAAGCGATCCAACACCGAAGGCTTGAACACCAATCTCCAATGATATACGATCTTCAATCTCGAACTAGGAGGTTGATATGAAGTGTTTAGGACGAAGGGAGTTATGATCTAAGTGTAAGAGTTCGGGTTATGGGAGGAGAAAAACTGAAATCTCGAATAGGATGATGTCCTATATATAATAAATGGCTATTAGCGCGCGCTAGACCCTGTTCGTAGCGTGCGCTAACGGCTCACGCCTAAATCAGTACTCGGCACTTAGCGTGCGCTACGTATATACCTGTAGCGTGCGCTAAGGCGTTGACTCGGCTTTTCCCGAAAGCCGTCCAGGTACATCCGACACGATCCGAGAGGGGTCCCCCGGCCAGATCTCACCTACCGCACGTCCCAATCAATTTGACCACGCATAGCGTGCGCTAATTACATTATGTAGCGTGCGCTATGAAACCATGTTAGCGTACGCTACCCTTAGCCTGTAGCGTGCGCTACATGCACAGAATTTCAACCTTACAAATCACAACCATGAAATTAAACGCTCGGCAACATCGGATTATGAAATACGGAGAATAATACTCAGACAAAAGTACAATCATTACAATATCACAAGTTCCAATTACATAACAGAAATCTCGGGCATTACACTCTCGCACTTTGTTTGTTGTCCGTCCATTCCAGCAATATCTATCTCCGAATAATATTTCGGGCAACAACAGTTCTATGTCCTTAAAAAAAATTCAACTCATAGTGGATGAATTATTTATGCAGAGTACACGGCGTCTAAAGTTGAGAGAATATGAACGTAGATAATGCGATATAATATCATTATATTAGTTCAGATTTAATTTCGGAAATGAGAATTTTTGTATTTTGAATTAAAAGGTACATATATATATTTACCGAGTACTTTTATTTTGAAAAAAGTTAAAGTCCGCAGTATATTATTTTAAAGCAAATAATTGAAGTATTTTAAATTCTTGTATCCTATTACGATCAGAAATGTATTTAAGATAAATATATTTTGAACATATTATTTTTTCAAGTAAGTATTTATAATAATATCTAAATGAAGTTATTTCCGAAAGGTGATGGCAATGCAATTAAAAAATAAATGATATCAAAATTCTTATTGTGTAATTTTGAAACCTTGAAAAAATAAAAATTTAAATGAATATTTTCTTGTGGAACTAATCTTCGAACTTCTTTGCGGACGACCTATTATTGAGTCATAGAAATATTTTATAACATATGTGTCGATATCTTAATCAGGTTATTCTGTTTTTGAGGCGTTTATACGTATTGGTTAAGAAACTTGATAATGGAGAATTTATAATTTAACGGGTACTAGTGAAAACCTAGAAAAGTATATATAGATACTACATATGTGTTGTTTGAGTTACGAGTTAATGCGAGCATGACAATATTGGATAATATGGTTTGAGATGATTGATGGTTACTGTGATATCTTGATGATATTTAGTATATGATAAATATTTGAGAATAAAAATATTTTGACTGAAAAGTTTTTAGAATGTATATGATATTTATTTATTTATATTATTAAGCCGATGTAATGTAAGATGTCAGATGGTATTCTCTGATGTCTTTGGATAATTGTTGGTGCGATATGGCGGTGGCCAACGTCTAGTCCCCCGATGAATTATTTGGCAAAGGTTATAGGAACTATCCGGGCCGTGTTTGGACGTATGATCAGAGCGTGCTTATCGAGCGAATAATTGGCTAGGTCACAAGGATATTACTTATATTATGGATAATTCACTGCTTAGGTCGTTGAGAATAGCTATACAGATTTGACGGAGTCATTCTGAATGTTCAGTAATTTTACATATCCGGATGATATAATTACCTAGTGATATCCACATTGGCTTATTATATTGTATTGAGTCGGCTGTTGGATCAATCGATGAAATGATTTAATATTAATTAACTTACAGATCAAAGTTACACCTCTTGTGAGAGTCAAGTGGTAATGGTAAAAGTGCAGAAAGATTACATGGTGAACAGAGTCTGATATTAGGGGTTGGTACTCTAGTCGTTCTATCTTAAGTTTCGGGATGAAACTTATTTTAAGGGGGATAGTATGTAATATCCGGAATATTTTAAATTCGATTTTTGATGATATAATTTTTATTTAATTATTTCTCTTTATTTTATTAGCTGACTATTTAAAAATCAGACGAGTTCTCTTGACATTAGGTGTGAATTAATGGAGATTTATTTTCTTATTAAATGATTAAAACAATTAACGTAGCCCAGACGAAAATGTGCCAATTCGACTGAATAATTTATTTAATGGATCATTGGATCCATTTATGATATGAGCTGTACCATTTTAATACACCACTTACTTAATTATTAAGTATTATTCTATTATTATTTTATTTTATTATTATTATTATCATTATTAAACATCATTGGATTCTCTCTCTCCCTCACGTTTCTCTCTCTCTCATTAGTTCTCACCAACTCTCCTCTCTATTTCTCTCATCTCTCCCTCACGTTTCTCTCTCTCTCATTATTTCTCACCAGATCTCTCATCTCTTTTTCCTCCCTATCTCTCTCTATCCGTCCCTCTCGACGAGTTTCAGGCGACGGCGAAGGAGGGCGAGGTAGCGGGACTTGGGGCCGGACTTCCGACGGCGGCAGAGTTCAAAAGAGGCCGGATTCTGAGTCTCGGGTTGGAGTTAATGGAGGTCCGGATGGAGTCAGATATGTACTGAGTTCTTGACCTGGAGATGGTGTTCCGGTGAGATAGATTTCCGACGATTGGAGAGAGATCTTTTGACAAGAAGTCAACTACCTGAGTTGAGTTTTCCGACGATCGGAGATGGCTTCTGACCTGAACGGACGAGATGAACGGAGGCGCGGCGAGAATTCCGGCAAAAGGCTGCAGACGGGGCTGGAGTTGGTAAAGTTCGGCCATGGTCGGAACTGAGTTGGAGCTGGACGAGTTTCGACGGGTCGGTTTTCCGGCGACCCAGAATCCGGTGATGCAGGGAGACGACAGAGGGGTTGATTGTCTGGCCGGACTGTGTGTGCTGCGTGAGTTGGCCGGACTGTGTGTGCTGCGTGAGTTGTGAGTGTGGTGTGTGTTTTGTGTGAGTTATGTGTGTACAGTATATATATATATATATATATATGTGTATATATATATATATGTTGTGTGTGTGATGTGTGTACAGTGTGGGAGCGCGTGTGTAGTGTATATATATATATATATGTTGTGTGTGTTTGTGAGTGTTGTATGTGTGTGTATGTGTTGGTGTTGGAAAATGTTGTTAGGCCGATTCATCAATTTGGAGAGTTGGGAAATGGAGATTAATTTGGGTTAGAGATTTGATCGGTTGACTGTCCATTGGTGTTCCTAAATTGACAGTCAAATTTCGAGTAAATTCAGCTAACTTTCGATTTTGACCCAATTCAAGGTATGATATCATTAAAATATTATCCAGTGATAATTAATCAAGTTATCAGAATCAAATAAATTAATGATAGTATCTTAATTTATAAATCGTGTATTAAGGTATGATAATCAGATGTAATTTGGGGACCATTGAGCTCGTGAGCTATCCCGTGATCAGGAATCGCATTCGTTGGATCTAAGGTTGTTCGTTGATTGTTGGGTGTTGTTCATTCGATCGTTACTCGTTCGTTTCATGGAGGACGTTGTGATCATGCAGAAGCATTTTACGTCTTCAGTATTGAGGCAAGTGAATTCTTGCTTGGTTATGATGATAATATGTCTTATATATGTTATATATATTTGCGTTCATTTATGCTTTATGAATTTCGATTCATAGTGATGTTATCATTGATCTGGTCAATCATCCTTTGAGGAACATTGGTTCCAAATCTTATTTATACCCTCGTTGCATTTCGGTGAGTTGATTTGATCTTCGTTGGATTCGTACCCTTTGTTGAGTCGTTTGGTCCCTTGTTGGGAATTGTCAAGTCATTATTGAATTTCGATGTCACTTTTGTTATCTCGTGGCATTCCGGGTCATACTGGCGTGCCGATTGGTATGTGTAGGATTTTCATGTCGGGCACATATAAAGTCGTGTGTTGGTAGTTGACCTCACATTGGACTGTGCACACGAGACAGTTACTTCGTGGGACTTATTAGGTACAAGACCACACGTGTATTCGATCGATACTCGTTGGTGGCTTGTGCACGGACACATTTCCATCCCGGGCATAGTGTGGCGCCATCCTTTGAGCCGTACTGTTAGTTGATTCATACAGTATGTTTGATTACGTATATTCCTGTTTTGGGTGATGATTTGTTAATTCATATAGCATGTGTGATTATGTATGTTTGACATATTGAGATTTATTATCTTGTGTAACTGACCCTGTGGTTTTGGGCGAAATATGTTGTTTTATCATATTTTAGGTCGCCGGAAGGTTAAGGCACATGAAGGACAATGTGACGGCGAAAGGTCTCAAGAATACTAGTCAAGGGCCCGAGTCTTCTTGTTTTCAGTTGTATTTCTTTTTAGTTCCGCTGCATTTTTATTCTCCTATATTTTGTATTGTATCGGTATATCTATCTTCATATAGAGTATACCTGTATTATGTTGATCCTGGTCTGTTTGGCGCATGTTAGCCAGTATATCTGTATAAAGTCCTCATCGGAGTATTTGGTAAACATAATGTGGTTCGGTACTGCATTTATGTTATGTCAATTATTGTACTGTGTTTCGCCTGGTGGATCCCAATTAAGGATTCACGGCACTGTAATAACCGCTGGGTTTCGGGTGTAACACCCCGAGATATTCGGAATAATTACAGCGCCGTAAACCCTTTAAGTAAGGATTTACAAGGCTAATTAAAAGAAATGTAAATATAATCCAACAGTACCACTGAAGTTGAAAATACAGAACCAGTTCAACTGATCCATTGAGTTAGTTAATACAACCATATCGAAATGACATTATTAAAACACACGTACTCGAGTACTGAAAGTGAACCAAGAAGACAAATCACAATAACAATAAACATCCTCCACATCACTGAGCCACTTCATCGTCATGTCGGTACTGTGGCTGCTTCCCCGCTCCTCGGCTACCTGAACATCAAAACAAATGTCCAACCCGAAGGGGTTAGCAAAACGATGCTAGTACAAGTATCACAATACAAATTTCATCAATGCATCATAAAACATACAAAACGGACTTTCGTCATCGGAGTCCAACGATGCGAATCCTCATGATTCCATCAACACAATACAGGGTAATCCAACGATCCAGTGCCCTCGGTATAGATCCCCATGATGATCCCGTCGGACCAACGCATGGTGGAAAACCCGTCCAACGATCCAGCGCCCTCAGCATAGATCCGCATGATAATCCCATCGGACCAACACATGGTGGACATTCGATCCAGCACCCTCAGCATAGATCCTCATGACCCCCTCGGATCATTTATAATATAAACCATGCAATCATGCATACATATATGCATTTCAATATGTTCATCAATACGAACAATTAATAATGAATACCACGAGAAGTCAAAGAAATTAATCTCATACTCGACAACATGAACAAAACTATATGCATGATCAAAGTTCCAACATAAACCAAACTCAACATATGATACTTGCCTCGAAAATGGCATGAATGAAATACTCCAACAAATGTCACGCGTCCGTAAGCCACCGCCCCTCGATCGACCCCTATTCAAGGCTTGGACCTTGTTCAAAAGAAATAATAAAGAATTCATCACATGTCGTACGAATGTCTAACAATCTGATCTACGGCCGAAAGCTCTTAAAATGTAATCTGCCTGAGCTACTTAGCGTACGCTACGTATTATACGTAATATGCGTTAAGCCTGCTCGTTAGCGCACGTAAACGACGAAGTCTAGCATACGCTAACTATGTACTGACAGTCCTCTCTGATCAGCCGACTGACTCGCCTGATGACATAACGTACGTTACGTACCAAACGTAGCGTATGTTAACTTATGCCCGATAGCACACGTTAATATGCATATCTTAGCGTGCGCTAACCGTGCATGGCAGCTCACTACTGGGCAGTAGACTTGATCTAATGGTGATGAAACTCATGAAATCTTCAGTGTTAATACAGGTCATCTCCATGCGTATCATGCTCATACGATTTATGAATGATCTTACGGATTAAATGACTTCGAGATACAAGGATACGTATAATCAACACAACACCATAATTCATCTTGATATTCAATAAAATATCCCAAGTTCAATCCATTTTATGTCCAAAACGTATAATTCCATTATGTAAATACATAAGAACTTGATAATCTCCATAAGCTGGCCATAATCGGTTTTGTAGTTACATGAATGTGCTTAGGAGTTCAAACACTAAAAGGTTCAATGGTCTATACGGTGAAGAAGTACCGAAACATCGAAAATATCCTTCTAACAACATGATGTTCGACTACGTACAAATTTAACTGACTAGATAATCTCAAAACATGTTCCAAAACATCCTTAAGAATCCTACTCCAGTTGGTGAAGAATCACCTACCTCAAAATAGCGAAGAACAAGGAGGAACTTGAAGAAATCCAACACCGAGAGCTTGAACACCAATCTCCAATGATCTACAATCTTCAAACTCATGCTAGGATAATAATATGAGAGGTTTAGGATGGAGGAAGTAACTCTCTAAGTTTCATAAATCGAGTTTGGGAAGTGATGGCATCTGAAAAATGAAAAAGGGTGCTGTCCTATATATAGAAAATGGTTATTAGCGCGCGCTAGTCCATATCCATAGCGAGCGCTAACGGCCATGCATTCTACTGACCTCACTGTACTCAACATTTAGCGTGCGCTATCCCCATACCAGTAGCGTGTGCTAACAGCGTTGACTCGGCTTTTCCCAAAAGCCGTCCAGGTACATCCCGACATGTTCCGACCAAGATTCGCGGCTGATCTCACCTACCACCCTGTCTTAATCAAGTTGACTACGTATAGCGCGCGCTAAAGTTCATGCACAACGTGCGCTACGAACCTAAATTAGCGTACGCTATGCTTAGTCGATAGTGTGCGCTACATGTGCAAAAATCACAAATTTGAACACATTCATGAAATCATACGCTCAACAACACCGGATCATGAAATACGGAGAATAATACTCAGACCAAAATGCAACAAATACAATATCACAAGGTTCAAATACACATCAGAAATCTCGGGTATTACATCAGGGTGTTACAGTGACAGCGGAAATGGTGTTAGTGGTGGGAAGGGACGGTGGCAATGGTGATATGGAGGCGGTGATGTGGTGGTGGTGGAGGGGGTGGTTGCGGCAGTGGTGTTGAAGGGTGGTGACGAATGAAAATCCATCAAAATCTTAGGGGTGTACTGTAACACCCCCAATCCACTCAGGGATATTACACGTCGTAGACCCTCTCCTCGAGGATCTACCAGGCTGATAACTAAAATCAAACATCTAAACATCGCCTTTAAGGCTAAAATGACTCAGTAGACCGACTTGGTCTTTCAATAATAACTTACAACTCAATTCCAAACACATACCCACGCAGGGGTCAAAATACAATAAAATCCCGTACAACGGGGAAAAGATACTGCAGCGGAAAAGAAAATACAACTAGACCAATACGACATCAATGGATCCTCATGTGATTAGTATCGTTCATCTTTCATCATCCTTCGTGCCGACCCTGTGCTATGCTCCAAAACCTTAATGCAAAAATAGACATCCACCCCCCGAATACTCGGGGGTTAGCAAAACTCCACTGTTTTGCTAGTGCAAATACAAAGTGCAAATACGAGCCATATAATTCAAATTACACGAATAACAATAACCAGGAATCCTCAAAAATCCAAAGTAACGAAAAGCACTTCTCGAGGCATAAGTTTGGTAAAACATTCCAAAACCGAAGGATCACAAATCAAGAGAAACAATTTATAAAACAGTTTAAAATGCCATCGAGAGTTTTAATAGAAAACAATTTAGGATTATCAAATCCTTATCTTTCCAAAAAAAATCAACACGGTCACAGGTCACAGCCCAAAGGTTTTGTTTTCGCAAATAGAAAACCGACAACAATTCACAGGGCCAGAGCCCAACATCACGTGTCCTCAACGGACATAAAATCAACACAATGTAATGATGCACAAGCATCACCTTGGGAACAGAGTCATATCATAGATTCCCGCACGAGGCCTCGAAGGACCCTCCCGCACTGGCTAGCTAAACAAATCACAACATAAGCATCGCCTTGGGAACAGAGTCATATCATAGATTCCCGCACGAGGCCTCGAAGGACCCTCCCGCACTGGCTAGCTAAACAAATCACAACATAAGCATCGCCTTGGGAACAGAGTCATATCATAGATTCCCGCACGAGGCCTCGAAGGACCCTCCCGCACTGGCTAGCTAAACAAATCACAACATAAGCATCACCTTGGGAACAGAGTCATATCATAGATTCCCGCACGAGGCCTCGAAGGACCCTCCCGCACTGGCTAGCTAAACAAATCACAACATAAGCATCGCCTTGGGAACAGATTCATATCATAGATTCCCGCACGAGGCCTCGAAGGACCCTCCCGCACTGGCTAGCTAAATAAATCACAACATAAGCATCGCCTTGGGAACAGAGTTATATCATAGATTCCCGCACGAGGCCTCGAAGGACCCTCCCGCACTGGCTAGCTAAACAAATCACAACATAAGCATCGCCTTGGGAACAAAGTCATATCATAGATTCCCGCACGAGGCCTCGAAGGACCCTCCCACACTGGCTAGCTAAACAAATCACAACATATCGCAATGCAACAAAGATATCCAAATAATTCATCCAGAGGCATCAACACTTAGCCAAACACCACGTCAAAACACAACGCACCAAAATGAAATATTATACGTCCACACACAATATAAAGCGCAACATCAATACCAAACATATCCATAGAGTTCACATAGTCATTCTCAAACCACACCATTCACAAAACACACGCGTTTTGAAAGCAAGCCTTTAACAGGGCTAAACCGAATCTTTTGAAAGTTCAAATCAAACGATCAAATAAACACATAGAGACGATCACTAATTATCATATCCATAAAACAAGAATCATATGGACAAGGTACTTGCCTCAAAATCGGCACGCAAGTATCCCGACGAAGACGGCTCAACCGGAAAGCTTCGAAACGCCCGATGTTTTCGAAAAGGAAAACGACAACGAACGGAAGGGTTCAACTTGGTTTCCTCGCAAGAAACTCGACCCTAACAACATATAATCCATAAATCAACAATCATATGAGGAAGGATAATCGTAGAATGCCCGAAAACCCCTCTAAGACATTTTACCGGACACCTTCAAGGCGTCGGTCAAGAACTCGACCCAAATAACGAATCGATACGATCCAACCATGGAATAACAAGGGAAATGATATAAAATATCTAAATAATCATCAATCCATCATAATCCTAAGTTAAATCGGATTAATCGGACGAAAACAACCAAAATACCCAAATTCCCCAAAACTAGATTTCTAGGAAATCTGACCTGATTCGGTATATCGGAGGATGTTATAGGATGTAAGATTGATGATATGAACCTCAAAACTTCATGGATTGATTGTCCAACAACATCTCTCCATGATATACACACCCACAGCCGCGTACGGGAAGAAAAAGAAGGAGAAATGGCTGAAGAAAAACATCCGCAGGCCTTAAATAGCCGATCACGGGTTACGACGTAATCGCCACGCTTACGTACATAATCCGCCATGGCCGAACTCATCACTGGAAAATGCCGAACGCATTACGCACGTTACCGTCAGAGGCCTTACGACGTAATCGCCTTACGACGAATCGCCGATCACTACCGCACGTTACTCGCCAGTGGCTGCTCGCCCGAGCATGCCCGCCATGACTCGGCCGACCAACTCCGACGGCCCGAACGACCCCGAAACCCGAACCTGAGTACGAATCAAAGATACGGTTACGAAGTACTCGCAAAGACGAATCCGAGCACTAAGAGAACACACGATTCCGACCACCCGAAGGCTCGAAATTCGACAACGGAAAGTAATTACCCCAAACTTTGGGAAATTACGAAAATGGCCCAAAACGCCCGAAAATCACGATACGTGATCGAAACACCAAGCCAAAGCTCGCAACATGAATATTAACATTAAATGAACTTACGAGAAAGTCGAAACAACAGTTTCGGATGAGATTCGCAAGAATCAAACTCAAGTGCGGAAAAACCGCTAAAAAGCACGGAACTCAACAAAACGACACCGAAACGAACTCGGATGACAAAAAGTGCAGAATTAATCATTCTCAGAATGACGAAGCGGTCATGAGCGAGTCGTCAAAACGGACTTCCGCCGAAAAAAAGAAATTTACCGAAAATCGAAAATTGCGGATATTACATTCTACCCTCCTTAAAAGAAGTTTCGTCCCGAGACTTAAAATAAGTAGGGAGAAGCAATATCCACTGTCAGGAAAACTCGACGAGATACCCGAAAACCGAAAACTCGCGCCCGACGGCGAAACGTTGCAAGGAATGCAACGGAACATACGGCGTGAAAACACGCTCCACGACGACCAACACAACGCCACCGATAGAGAAATAATAAAACCAACAAGTGACAAGCGTCATCAAACAGGTAATACAACCAAGTCGATTATCCGAACAATCACAAAACACAACGAACGAAAATCAATATGATTGACCACCCCAACGGTACATCAATCAAAACGCGAGCCAATCGCTGAAGAAATAAGGAATTCCACCGCCCAAGGGTTGGAAGATCGAAAACGAGACAAATTTCCCGAATATAAGGAAATTAGGAAGGAGTCTGAACGCTCAACAATCACGAAACGAGATCAACAAAAACGAACAATCAAACGATCGAACCACAACGGTCGAGACAACAAAAATCGAACAATCATGTTCGAATCACGAAGAACAATAAAATTCAAACAACAACTCTCAGGTTCACGTCTCGGCTCGAGACAATATATGATCCGGTAAAAGCAACAAGATGTGATTCACATAAGATCCACAGGAAAGGGAATAGCAATAGAAAAGTCACAACGACAAACGAGTTATTCCGAAATAATACCACACTCGTTCGATCAACAAAAACAAGGGGCAGGACAAGCTCAGAAATGTCAACGAACATAAACGAGTCGACAGAGTCGAAAACACAAGTGTTCCAAATCCGATCCACTTCCAATAAAAGAATTAGTAGAACCAAAGGATGTTACTTCCGAACAAGGTTCACAAGAATCAAACCGAAGTCGGAAAAGTTACAGCGATAACCAGATCGACCCAAAACAAGATCACAGCTCGTTCGAACGATGAAACCGAAATACAGGACAAGTTCATAAAGTATCAACGAACACGAGCGAGCCGATAGAATTGAGAAAGAGAAAATGCAGGAGCCAAATATAATACGGGTATTATATTCGACCTCTTCTAAGAGAAGTGTCGTCCCCGAAACTCACAACAACGAAATCAAGGGGACAACACAACTAGCAACTGACAGAAACATCTTTCAAAGGCCTCTCAAAGCCGATTCCGATGACTGTGCTGAAGCGCGGACTCCGAAAGTCTCGGTAGCCAATTCGCAAAACTGAATTCGGTGTCCCTCGAGTCCACACTTGAAATGTGTTACCGACGAGAAGGACAATTTACACGTGCATGCCCCGGCACATCACGGTTGAAACGTCTCGGCTAGGCATACCGAAAATACAGATGCTAGATACAATGGAACTAACACCGCAAAACAACATACCGGAGATGCCAACTAAGCATAACATATCAACGCATACAAAAATCACAACAACAACGGCATCGTTCGACGATTACAGCATCCCGAACGATAGCCAGCACACAATCACAAACATCATAAAACAATCACCCATGTGTATAACGCACAAAAATCCAAGCTTTAACAGCTCACACAGGTGCGTTAACACGCAGGCCACCACGAAATGACAACATTAAGGATCGTCATCACACCTCCCACAAGGGCTAACAAAATATATGCGTGGCGAACGACTCGACGCTCACGCCACCAATTCAATCACAATTCGGGGTTAACACCGTAACGAAAGTTCGAAAACCATACACGCATTTCCGGTCCGCAAACAGGAATGTTAGGTTTTAAAAACGAAAACCACCTTTTGAAAATAATTTAGAAAAACACCGGTTGATCTTGAGTATCACCTTTTCAAAAAAGTACAAACGTGAAATATCGTTATCGAGACTTTGGAAAACCATTTTGCATTTCATAAAAATGAGGACACTTTCTTTTCGTGAAAAACTTTCAAAATATTCGACCCTTGGGTCTAAGCAACTGCATTTGAAAATATTTCAAAATATTTTTGGTCCTCAACCGGAAAATTTTTGAAATGTATTGCGGCATTAGAAAACACCGCAAGAAAATAATTCGTTTTAAAAGTACGTCTCGAATTTTAATTTTCTAAGATACTCAAGGTTTTCAAAAATAATTCAATGGGCTAGAATGCCCAAAAAGTTTAGGTACTTACACGGAACATTATAACGCCGTGTGTCCCGCGCCGGAACCCACCAGGCTAAAAACCATTTACAAAAACGCCAAAAAGGCCGATGACGGTAATATTTCAAAAACTCACAGAAGCCATTTAGAAAATAATAAATACCGACATAAGAATTTCGCCAAAATGATCAAGGCCGTAATGCCAAAAACTCGGTTAAGGAATCGGTTTTCGAAATAAAACTCAGTCGGTAAAATACCGAAAGCCATTACAAAAGAACTCACGCAGCGGATAAAAGAAATAAAGTCAAGCATGCACAAGACATCAACACTACTCCTCATATGAACGAAAAATGGGAGTCAAATAATCACATATCACGAAATCAAAATCCATAAGAAGATTCCGTCAATTAACTCACAATCATAAAAATAGCTCGTGTCACACGAGGCACAACACAAAGAAGGGAGACTTACAACCACAGGTCGCACGAAGATGATGATCGCCCACGATACTAATCACGACCAACCAACTCAGACGACGCGTCGCGACACGACTCAGTCAGATAAAATCCGACGAGACAAAAACTCAATAGACACCACTGACCCGACAGCCTAGGTTTCCACAACCTAAGCTCCGATACCATTCTGTAACACCCCCAATCCACTCAGGGATATTACATGCCATAGACCCTCTCCTCGAGGATCTACCAGGATGATAACTAAAATCAAACATCTAAACATCGCCTTTAAGGCTAAAATGACTCAGTAGACCGACTTGGTCTTTCAATAATAACTTACAACTCAATTCCAAACACATACCCACGCAGGGGTCAAAATACAATAAACTCCCGTACAACGGGGAAAAGATACTACAGCGGAAAAGAAAATACAACTAGACCAATACGACATCAACGGATCCTCGTGTGATTAGTATCATTCATCTTTCATCATCCTTCGTGCCGACCCTGTGCTATGCTCCAAAACCTGAATGCAAAAATAGACATCCACCCCCTGAATACTCGGGGGTTAGCAAAACTCCACTGTTTTGCTAGTGCAAATACAAAGTGCAAATACGAGCCATATAATTCAAATTCCACGAATAACAATAACCAGGAATCCTCAAAAATCCAAAGTAACGAAAAGCACTTCCCGAGGCATAAGTTTGGTAAAACATTCCAAAACTGAAGGATCACAAATCAAGGGAAACAATTTATAAAACAGTTTAAAATGCCATCGAGAGTTTTAATAGAAAACAATTTAGGATTATCAAATCCTTATCTTTCCAAAAAAAATCAACAGGGTCACAGGTCACAGCCCAAAGGTTTTGTTTTCGCAAATAGAAAACCGACAACAATTCACAGGGCCAGAGCCCAACATCACGTGTCCTCAACGGACATAAAATCAACACAATGTAATCATGCACAAGCATCGCCTTGGGAACAGAGTCATATCATAGATTCCCGCACGAGGCCTCGAAGGACCCTCCCGCACTGGCTAGCTAAACAAATCACAACATAAGCATCGCCTTGGGAACAGAGTCATATCATAGATTCCCGCACGAGGCCTCGAAGGACCCTCCCGCACTGGCTAGCTAAACAAATCACAACATAAGCATCACCTTGGGAACGAGTCATATCATAGATTCCCGCACGAGGCCTCGAAGGACCCTCCCATGGCTAGCTAAACAAATCACAACATAAGCATCGCCTTGGGAACGAGTCATATCATAGATTCCCGCACGAGGCCTCGAAGGACCCTCCCATGGCTAGCTAAACAAATCACAACATAAGCATCGCCTTGGGAACAGAGTCATATCATAGATTCCCGCACGAGGCCTCGAAGGACCCTCCCGCACTGGCTAGCTAAACAAATCACAACATAAGCATCGCCTTGGGAATAGAGTCATATCATAGATTCCCGCACGAGGCCTCGAAGGACCCTCCCGCACTGGCTAGCTAAACAAATCACAACATATCGCAATGCAACAAAGATATCCAAATAATTCATTCAGAGGCATCAACACTTAGCCAAACACCACGTCAAAACACAACGCACCAAAATAAAATATTATACGTCCACACGCAATACAAAGCGCAACATCAACACCAAACATATCCATAGAGTTCACATAGTCATTCTCAAACCACACACTTCACAAAACACACGCGTTTTGAAAGCAAGCCTTTAACAGGGCTAAACCGAATCTTTTGAAAGTTCAAATCAAACGATCAAATAAACACATAGAGACAATCACTAATTATCATATCCATAAAACAAGAATCATATGGACAAGGTACTTGCCCCAAAATCGGCACGCAAGTATCCCGACGAAGACGGCTCAACCAGAAAGCTTCGAAACGCCCGATGTTTTCGAAAAGGAAAACGACAACGAACGGAAGGGTTCAACTTGGTTTCTTCGCAAGAAACTCGACCCTAACAACATATAATCCATAAATCAACAATCATACGAGGAAGGATAATCGTAGAACGCCCGAAAACCCCTCTAAGACATTTTACCGGACACCTTCAAGGCGTCGGTCAAGAACTCGACCCAAATAACGAATCGATACGATCCAACCATGGAATAACAAGGGAAATGATATAAAACATCTAAATAATCATCAATCCATCATAATCCTAAGTTAAATCGGATTAATCGGACGAAAACAACCAAAATACCCAAATTCCCCAAAACTAGATTTCTAGGAAATCTGACCTGATTCGGTAGATCGGAGGATGTTATAGGATGTATGATTGATGATATGAACCTCAAAACTTCATGGATTGATTGTCCAACAACATATATCCATGATATACACACCCACAACCGCGTACGGGAAGAAAAAGAAGGAGAAATGGCTGAAGAAAAACGTCCGCAGGCCTTAAATAGGCCGACTGCCGGCCGGGTTACGTACGTAACCGGCCATGGCTTACGTACGTAACCGGCCATGGCCGAACTCACTGCCTGGAAAATGCCGGAACGTTACGTACGTTACCGTCCAGGGCCTTACGTACGTAACCGGCCTTACGTACGTATCGCCGATCACTACCGCACGTTACTCGGCGGTGGCTGGCGAGCATGCCCGGCCATGACTCGGCCGGGATCAACTCCGACGGCCCGAACGACCCCGAAACCCGAACCTGAGTACGAATCGAAGATACGGTTACGAAGTACTCGAAAAGACGAATCCGAGCACTAAGAGAACACATGATTCCGACCACCCGAAGGCTCGAAATTCGACAACGGAAAGTAATTACCCCAAACTTTGGGAAATTACGAAAATAGCCCAAAACGCCCGAAAATCACGATACGTGATCGAAACACCAAGCCAAAGCTCGCAACATGAATATTAACATTACATGAACTTACAAGAAAGTCGAAACAACAGTTTCGGACGAGATTCGCAAGAATCGAACTCAAATGCGGAAAAACCGCTAAAAAGCACGGAACTCAACAAAACGACACCGAAACGAACTCGGATGACAAAAAGTTCAGAATTAATCATTCTCAGAATGACGAAACGGTCATGAGCGAGTCGTCAAAACGGACTTCCGCCGAAAAAAAGAAATTTACCGAAAATCGAAAATTGCGGATATTACATGTACGAAAGATTTTAAATGACAAATTATATTTGTACTTTGTGCTTAAAGATGAGTACCTAGATAATTCCATTAAAATCCTTAGAATCCAAAATAAATTTGAATATCTCATAATTTTGTAAGATTTATAAAAGTTTTCATTTAACACCTCATGACTCTAATGGACATTTAAAAACTCCACAAAATTCTAAAAGAATACCACAAAAAATTAATTAACTTTTAAAAGTCTCAACTAAATGCACCCAAACTTTTCCAAATCCATCAAATTCTATAAAAGTCTTTTAAACTGATTCCAAGTCTGAATACGCCCCACGTAATATTTATTAATATTACATAAGTATTGTAAATAAGTCATATATTTAGTGATAGTTTATATTTTTTTTCAGAGTGTTTATAACATGTTATCAGCACGATATCATAGTAGTAGAATTTTTCTTTCTCCCTGATTTTCAAAACTCAACAAAAAAAATGCATTTTTCGCTAGTCAATTTTCAGCAATGCAAGGCCGATCGAAAATTACGTGTCCCGCTTCATTGATCGTCGGATCAGCATTAAATTTTTACAGCACCTCCCTGATAGATTGATCTATAAATTCAATTGTAGAGATCGGATTCTAAAAAGTATTGCTTGAAGAAACAAGGTCCGAACAGAAATAGTTTTTTTACATTAGTTAACGGTATTAATTCTATTTACTCCTTCGAAAACTTTCTTTCATATGATGATTTCGAGAAACAAAAAAAAATATATTCTCTATTTATTAAATTTTATGTTTCTATATACATCATATATAAATAATATATATGATAATCTAGAGATCTATTATCAAATCATATTCCTCTTTCTTTTCGGAAGAAACGCAACTCAACAATACTTAATAATTCAGAAAATTATTAAGATAAAAGATTCGTTGTAGTTCTTGAATAAACACAATATTATCTCGTCATATTTTAGTTAAATATGATATGTTCATGAAGAACATTGTGAGATCTAAGGATTTATCTAAATTCCTAATGAAAACACAAAATAATATTCCTAAAATTATTGTAAGTGCTTTTGAAGGAACAATTATTTTAATTTAGTTATTTCGAGCCTTATTTAATTTTTATATTACTTTATTTCCTTTCATATATATATTCAATTATATTTCTTAGAAATGTGGCTCCCGAAGTAGCACTAATTGTAATATTCTTGAAGAATCTTATTATTCTAAGTGAAGAGTTCTTATTTATACGTAATTTCTATGATAATGCAATATTCCTGAAGGATATCGATTTGTTACTTATAAATAATAATAGCATAAATTAAATCATTATGCTCTCGATATAGAACATATCTTTAATGCAAGAGTGATATATGGCATAATGTTATCCCTGAAGAAAAAACATAAATTATGTCTCAAATAAAAGATATGACTCTGAATTGAGAATATTCTCAATCGAGATTGTGTAAATATAATATACTCCACAATCATAACCCGATATTATGCTCCAGTACTAGCAAGATTGAGTGGTTGAATGTTCCTATCATATTTATCGATTATCATTCCTCGAAGTCAATACATCAAAGAATAAAATAATAAGTTTGGATATTATATGACTCGTGTGCTAATAGTACGTTGAAATTATCTCCTAGAGTAGATAATATTGGTGGGGGTTGTCTCATGAAGTAAATAAATAATTTAGAGCTTATCTCTTGTAGTGGCTAATTACTTATCGATTTTATCTCTTGAAATAGATATTATGAATTATTAATGATAAGGACACAAAAATAATAATTCTAAGATTATATTTCAAATATCTAATTCTATCTATTGTGAAGTTTAATATTTCATTACCTGTTATGAGATATTATGAGTGTTTATCAATATGAGATATGATATCATTGTTTCATACCTCAAGTATGATTTTAATTAATCTGTGTTATATAATTAGTGATAAAAAGCTCAAATATCCTGAAGATATTTGCATCATTAAAATTCTTGGCTTATTTTTTTTTCTTTATGTTAATCGGATGTCAAGTTCTTGTGATTAAATAAAGATCATAATGTATTATCTCATCATAGTGCAAATGTAACACCCCGAGATATTCGGAATAATTACAGCGCCGTAAACCCTTTAAGTAAGGATTTACAAGGCTAACTAGAAGAAATGTAAATATAATACAACAGTGCCATGAAAATTCCAAATACAAAATCGGTTTCAAACAGATCAAATGAGTCATTATTACAACCATCTCGAAATATTAATAAGACACGGGTACTCGAGTACT
Organism: Orobanche coerulescens; assembly: GCA_033398695.1. Taxonomy (NCBI): domain Eukaryota; kingdom Viridiplantae; phylum Streptophyta; class Magnoliopsida; order Lamiales; family Orobanchaceae; genus Orobanche; species Orobanche coerulescens. Next base: position 35,188 of record JAWKAU010000151.1, read on the forward strand.
GAAAATGAACCAAGAAGACAAATCACAATAACAATAAACATCACTAAGCCCCTTCGTCGTCATATCAGTACTGTGATTGCTTTCCCGCTCCTCGGCTACCTGAACATCAAAACAAATGTCCATCCCCGAAGGGGTTAGCAAAACGATGCTAGTACAAGTATCATATTAAACAAATCGAATATGCAACAACAATGCATAACAGAATACACAATACGGACTTCCGCTACCGGAATCCAACAATGCGAATCCACAAGATTCCATTAACACAACACGGGTATTCCAATGATCTAGCGCCCTCAGCATAGATCCCAAGATGATCCCGTCGGACCAACACGAGGTGGAAAAACCCGTCCAATGATCCAGTGCCCTCAGCATAGATCCCAAGATGATCCCGTCGGACCAACACGAGGTGGACATCCGATCCAGCGCCCTCAGCATAGATCGTACAACATACACAAACACAACTCATGCATACATATATGCAAAATCGCTATGTCCATCAATATGAACATATAAACACTTGATAACGAATATCATACAATTCAACGAAATAAATCCCATGATCAACAACATGAATAAACCACATGCATGCTCATAATACCAACATTAACAAGTTATGATACTTGCCTTAGAATGGCGGTAAGGGTTGTTGCTACGAAGAAGAAATCTTCAACCAGCTCGAAGAACTCTCACTCGATCAATCCACCAAAACCCGAACCTTCAACGAATAATAATACCGGTATAACTAACGGTTCCGGATAAATGGTTTAATCATCAAGAACATCAAAAAGAGCTTGATATACTCAAACATATGAGCTTACTACGCTTCCCTATATCAATATGGATTTGAATCAACATTAGGATACTAACCCGACAAAACACGTATTATCCTACCTAGGATCAAAGTATCCTATGGTCGGATTCTTCAATACATCACAGTGTAGTTCTTCTTACAATGATTCTAGTCATGTTCTTCACTTATCCGAACCAACAATATATCGAAATTACTCCGTAGAACACCGCAAGAACTTGTTTACTATATTCACTTTATACATCATCTTTATCTTCAAGAAAATATCCTAAGTTCAATCCATTCAATGCTCCAATACGTATAATTCCATTATGTAAATACATAAGAACTTGATAATCTCCATAAACTGGCCATAATCGGTTTTGTAGCTACATGATTGCGCTTAGGAGTTCAAACACTAAAAGGTTCAATGTTCTAAATGATGAAGAAGTACCGAAACATCGAAAACATCCTTCTAACAACATGATGTTCGACTACGTACGAATTTAACTGACTAGAGAATCTCAAAACATGTTCAAAACATCCTTAAGAATACTACTCCAGTTGATGAAGAATCACCTACCTCGAAATAGTGAAGAACAAGGAGGAACTTGAAGAAATCCAACACCGAGAGCTTGAACACCAAATCTCCAATGATCTAAAATCTTCAAACTCGTGCTAAGATGATGATATGAGAGGTTTAAGATGGAGAGAGTTACTCTCTATGTCTCAGAAATCGAGTTTGGGGAGTGAAGAAATCTGAAAAAATGAAAAAAGGTGTTGTCCTATATATAGAAAATGGTTATTAGCGCGCGCTAGTCCATATCCATAGCGTGCGCTAACGGGCCTGCAGTCTACTGTTTCTGCCTGGTCTCGACTTAGCGTGCGCTAACATCCACTTACGTGCCCTAAGTTCATAAATTAGCATATGCTACTACTTATATACCATGCGCTAACGGCCATACGAAGCTTACTGACCTCACTGTAGTCAACATTTAGCGTGCGCTATCCTCACACCTGTAGCGTGCGCTAAACAGCATTTGCTCGGCTTTTTCCAAAAGCCATCCAGGTTCATCCCGACATGTCCTGACCAAGATCCGCGGCTGATCTCACCTACCACCCTGTCTTAATCAAGTTGACTACGTATAGCGCGCGCTAAGGTTCATACATAGCGTGCGCTACGAAACCCAAATTAGCGTACGCTACGCCTAGTCGATAGCGTGCGCTACATGTGCAAAAATCACAATTTTGAACACATTCATGAAATCATACGTTCAACAACACTGGATCATGAAATACGGAGAATAATACTCAGATCAAAATGCAACAAATACAATATCACAAGGTTCAAATACACATCAGAAATCTCGGGTATTACATCCTCTCTCCCTAAAAAGAAGTTTCGTCCCGAAACTTAAGATGAAAACAACTCTGGATACCTAGTCTTCATATTGTCCTCCGTTTCCCAAGTAGCCTCTTCAACTCTGTGTGATGATCATTGTACTTTAACCAAGGGTATTGGTTTATTTCTCAATTGTTTGATCCGACTCTCAAGTATTTTGATTGGTCTCTCTTCGAAGGTGCCGTCATTAGCTATCTCGATCTCGTAGAAATCAATAATATGACTGGGATCTGGTACATACTTCCGTAATTGGGATACGTGAAACACATTGTGAACGTGACTCAGCGATGGTGGTAAGGCCACCCTGTATGCTAAATCCCCAACTCTTTCGAGAATCTCAAATGGTCTGATATATCTCGGACTTAGCTTACCTTTTCTCCCAAAATGGAAAATTCCTCGTGTAGGAGATGTAATACCCGAGATTCTGATATGTATTTGGAACTTGTGATATTGTAATTGTTGTACTTGGTCTGAGTATTATTCTCCGTATTTCATAATCCAATGTTGTCGAGCATATGATTTCGTGTATGTGATTTTAAGATTGTAATTCTGCGCATGTAGCGCACGCTATCAGCTATGTGTAGCGTACGCTAACATGGATTCATTAGCGCACGCTACAAAGGAACGTTAGCGCACGCTATGCGTGGTCAATTTGATTGAGACGTGTGGTAGGTGAGATCTGGCCGGGGGACCCTTGTCGGATCGTGTCGGGATGAACCTGGACGGCTTTCGGGAAAAGCCGAGTCAACGCCTTAGCGCACGCTACAGGTATGTGCATAGCGCACGCTAAGTGCTGAATACAGTTAAGTCAGTGAGCCGTTAGCGCACGCTACGAGCAGGGACTAGCGCGCACTAATAGCCATTTCTTATAAATAGGACATCATCCTATTCGTGATTTCAGTTCTTTCTTTCCCCATACCCGAATTCTTACACTTAGAACATAACTTCCTTCATCCTAAACACTTCATATCAATATCCTAGTTCGTGATTGAAGATATTATATCGTTGGAGATTGGTGTTCAAGCCTTCGTTGTTGAATTGCTTCGATTTCCTCCATGTTCTTCACTACTTTGAGGTAGGTGATTCTTCACCGATATTAGTAATGTTCTTAAGGACGTTGATCATGTTTTGATAGCCAGTTATTTCGTTTATAATTGGTCATCACATGTTAGAAGGATACGTTTGACGTATCGGCACTATATATCGTATGAACCCTTGAACCTTTTTAGTAATTGGACTCCTAGCATTTTCAAACCGATTTGTGATCAGTAGATGGAGATTTTCAAGTTCTTATGCGTTTATATAGAAGGATCGTACGTTTTGAGACTTAGATCGGATTGAACTCAGATTATACCTTGAAGATCTAAGATGAACTTGGTGTAGTAATGATTATACGTATCTTTGAATCTCATGGTCTTTCAGTACGTATAGAACTTTCACAAACCTTATTAGCATGATATGCTTGAGGATGACTTGTTTTATCACCATAGAATTCATGAGTTCATCACCATTCAATCCAGTTTTCTGTCTGTAGTAATCTGCCATGCAAGGTTAGCGCACGCTAACATACGATAGTTAACGTGCGCTATCGGGGAAAAGTTAGCGCACGCTACGTATGGTACGTAACGTACGTTAGGATATCAGCCGAGTCAGTCGGCTGATCAGTGGGAACTGTCAGTCCGTGGCTAGCATACGCTAGGCTTAGACGATAGCGTATGCTAACGGGCAGGCTTAGCGCACGTTACGTATAGTACGTAGCGCGCGCTAAGTAGTCCAGGCAGATTGTTTATTTTGAGCTTTTCGGCCGTAAACCGAATTATTAGGCCATCGTTCGACTTGAGATGATTTGTATATCATTTCTTTTGTTAAGGTTCGAGCTTGTTACGTTGATCGAAGGAGGCGGCCTTCGAGTGTGTTGAGATCATTGAAGTGTTTCGTTCTTGCCATTTTCGAGGCAAGTATCATATGTCGAGTTCGGTTTATATTGAAACTTTGATCATGCTTGTGGTTTTGTTCATGTTGTTGAATATGAGATGTATTTCTGAAATTTCTCGTGGTATTCGTTGTTATTTGTTCGTATTGATGAACATATTGAAATGCATATATGTATGCATAGTTGATTGATTTATGGTATAAATGATCCGAGGGGATCATGAGGATCTATGCTGAGGGCGCTGGATCGAATGTCCACCATGCATTGGTCCGACGGGATCATCATGGGGATCTATGCTGAGGGCGCTGGATCGCTGGACGGGTTTTCCACCATGCGTTGGTCCGACGGGATCATCATGGGGATCTATACCAAGGGCGCTGGATCGCTGGATTACCCTGTACTGTGTTGATGGAATCGTGAAAATTTGCATCGTTGGATTCCGGTGACGGAAGTCTGTTTTGCATGTTTTATGATGCATTGATGATTTATGTATTACGATACTTGTACTAGCATTGTTTTGCTAACCCCTTCGGGGGTGGACATTGTTTTGATGTTCAGGTAGCCGAGGAGCGGGGAAGCAACCACAGTACCGACAGGACGATGAAATGGCTCAGTGATGTGGTTGATGTTATTGTTATTGTGATTTGTCTTCTTGGTCTATTTAGTACTGGAGTACGTCTGTTTTAATAATGTCTTTTCGATATGGTTGTATAAGTTAACTCATGTGATCGGTTGAATCAAATCTGTACTTGAACTTCAGTTGTACGATTGGATTATATTTACACTCCTTTTAAAAATTAGCCTTGTAAATCCTTACCTAAAGGGTTTACGGCGCTGTAATTATTCCGAATATCTCGGGGTGTTACAGAATATGGTATCGGAGCTAAGATTCATGGATATCTTGGCAGTCGGGTTAGTTGGGTCTGTTTGCGTTATTTGATTATTGGTCGTTCGTAACATCACTGCTGAGCCAGCATCGTCGTGTGGACCGTGGTTGTAAGTTCCTAAATCTCAAATACTACCATTTTATTTTATTCATGTTTCGTGAACATTGATGGATGTACTTTTAGAAAGTTTGCCCTGGATATTGAGTATTTATGTTTACAGTATGTTGAGAGGAGGTCGTGGACGCGGACGCGGTCGTGGACGTGGACGTGGAAATGCGAGACAAGAAGAGTCGGTATCTACCACATAGATAACCGCTAGTCGAACGGATTCCCATTCCGGGGGACAGCAGGGATCGGCAAATAATAATGCAGATCCTAACGTGCCGGGAGTGCTTCAGCAGGTGGTTGCCCAGATAAACCAGTTTGCTCAAGTCGTGGATCGCATGCAGACGGCGATGGGACAGCAGCATAACGTGGATAATCGAGGAGACAAATGGCTTACCGAAGTGATCAAATTGCATCCTCCGAAATTTGACGGTTCTGCTGAGATGCTTTCTTGGGATCACTGGCTGAAGGAATTAGAAAAGATTTTTGCGGGGATTAACTGTCCCAACGATAGGAAGGTTCCGGTCGCCCAGTATCTTCTGACAGGGGAGGCTTTCGACTGGTGGGAGGCCATTCGACCAGAGGAGCACAATGTTGACTGGACGGAATTCAAATTGATGATGGAAGCGCAGTATTGTCCTCGCCCAGTTAGAGAAGCCCGAGTTCGGGAGTTTTTCTCACCACAAAATTCAGAAGCATCTGTGACGGACGTGATTAAGACCTTTAATCACCAGCTGACTTATGTGCGCCACTTGGTCAGGACCGATGCGGAAAGGATTTTCCATTTTGACATGCGAATGAAGTCGGAAATTCAGCAGTATATGTCTGGATTTGAATGTACCACCTTGCGACAGTATCAGGACAAGGCGTTGGCCTATGATATGAAGGAGGCAGCAGTAGAGAAATCGACGGAAGCAAAGAAACAGAAGGTGTCTGGCAACTTCACGTAGAATAAGAGTAGCGGGCCTCGCAGGAGACCTCCGCATCCATCTCGAGGTGGAAGGAAGTTCCGGGCAGCACCAACTGTTTCAGACGCAGGGAAGAAGTGTTATAACTGTGGCAAAGCGGGACATGTTCGACTGATTGTTTCGCACCTGCTGTGACCTGTTTTGAGTGTGGACAGGAAGGACATCGCGCAACATTTTGTGGGAATGCGACCCGATCTTTTGGTACTCGCACTCCCGTACCGGTTCCGAAGGACACCAGTGTAAACCAGACGCAGCAGAGCGGTTTCCCACAGCAGAATGTTGGGAAAAGAGAGGCATCCAGCGCTGGGTCCGTTCCTCCACGTATTTACAAGATGAAGAGGGATGATCAGAACACAGCTGTTGCATCAGGTACGATTCAGATCCTTTTGCAACCAGTTAGTGTCTTGTTCGATTCGGGAGCTACGCATTATTTTATATCTTTGAACTGTGTTAATCGTTTGAAAATCTCGTGCTTGTATAATTGTGAACCTTATGTTGTGGGATTACCGAGCGGAGAGAAAATTGTGGGAACCCTAGAAGCTAGGGTTTTCCAGTGACTGTAGGAGGAAGAGATTGGCTATCGAATCTTATTGTAGTTGACATCTACGATGACGATTTAATTCTCGGAGACGATTGGCTAAACTGTTATGGAGCTATTCTGAATTACCGGGAGAGAGTTATTTCAATCATTGCTGATGACGGATCTGAACACTTATTACAAGGATGGAGACCGGGAAGCTCGGGAAAATTGATCAAGGCAATGAAAGCCGTGAAATTACTGAAGCAGGGATGTCATGGACTTTGGTGCTATGCCATGAGGAAAGAGGAAGGAGTAGAGCTCTCGTCTATTTCAGTTGTGAATGAGTTCTCAGATGTATTTCCTAACGAACTACCTGGGTTACCTCCGCAGAGAGAAGTGGAGTTTACTATCGAATTAGAGCCTGGAGCGGCTCCTATTTCCAGAGCACCATACCGCATGGCGCCAACCGAGATGTATGAACTCAAGAAGCAACTGGAGGAATTGTTACAGAAGGGCTATATTCAACCTAGCGTTTCTCCTTGGGGAGCGCCCGTTCTCTTTGTCCGGAAGAAAGACGGATCCCTCCGACTGTGTATTGATTACAGGGAGCTCAATAAGATGACGATCAAGAATAAGTACCCTATACCTCGGATCGACGACTTGTTTGATCAACTGCAAGGGGCAAGGGTATTCTCGAAGATTGACTTGCGATCAGGATACCACCAGCTGAGAATTAAGGAATCGGATATACCAAAATCTGCTTTCAGATCCCGGTACGGGAATTATGAATTTGTAGTAATGCCATTTGGACTTACCAATGCTCCTGCGGTATTCATGCAATTGATGAATCGGGTATTCTTGGAATACTTGGATAAATTTGTGGTCGTCTTCATTGATGACATCTTGATATATTCGAAGGACGCAGAGGAGCATGTAGAACATTTGCGTGTGGTTTTGAGCACTTTGAGGAAGGAACAGCTGTATGCAAAGCTTTCTAAATGCGAGTTCTGGCTCAGGGAGGTAACTTTCCTCGGGCATGTGATATCAGCTGACGGGGTTCAGGTGGACCCGAAGAAAGTCGAAGTAATCTTGGAATGGGAAGTTCCTAGTAACGTGAAAGAACTCCGGAGTTTCCTAGGACTTGCTGGATATTATCGCCGCTTTGTAGAGGGATTTTCCAAAATTGCTCGTCCGCTCACTCAGCTGTTGCAGAAAACTCAAAAGTTCACGTGGAATGAGAAGTGCCAGGCTGGTTTTGACGAACTTAAGAGGAGACTGACGACAGCACCTATATTAGCACTACCAGAGGGAACTGATGGATTCATGGTATACAGCGACGCTTCGAATCAGGGTCTGGGTTGTGTGTTGATGCAAAAGGATAATGTGATTGCTTATGCTTATCGGCAATTGAAACCGTATGAGATTAATTACCCGACTCACGATCTGGAGGTAGCAGGTGTGGTCTTTGCCTTGAAAATTTGGCGACATTATTTGTACGGTACTCGTTGCCAGATCTTTACAGACCATAAGAGCCTCAAGTACATTTTCAGTCAGAAAGAATTAAACATGAGGCAGAGAAGGTGGCTGGAATTGATCAAGGATTACGACTTGGAGATTCTCTATCATCCGGGGAAAGCAAACGTAGTAGCCGATGCCTTGAGCCGAAAACCTGTTTCTCTTCGAGTGTTGGAAGCACTTACATCCCAAACCAGTATTCAACGGGAACTGATCCGCGAGGGGATTGAAGTATGGGCACCAGGAATTCAAGGGCAACTATATGTGATCGAACTGACTTCATCACTAGTCGAGGAGATCAAGTCTAAGCAGTTGGACGATTCTCTGATCCTTCGGTTATGTGACGAAGTAAAGAAAGGAAAAGCCCCAGGATTCGTGATACAAGATGATGGAGTTCTGAGATTTCAGAGTCGACTTTGCGTTCCCGATGATGATGATTTGAGACGGACTATTCTGAAGGAAGCTCACAGCGCACCCTATTCTATTCACCCCGGCAGCAGTAAGATGTATAAGGATTTAAAACAAAACTTCTGGTGGGGGAATATGAAGAAGGACGTAGCAGTGTACGTTTCGAAGTGTTTGACTTGTCAGCAGGTTAAGATTGAACATCAGCGACCTGCCGGAATGTTAAAGCCGCTTCCGATCCCTGAATGGAAGTGGGAGGACATCTCGATGGATTTCATCACCAGTATGCCAAGGACTAGAATGGGAATGAACATGATTTGGGTTGTAGTTGATCGACTAACCAAGGCGGCTCATTTCCTAAGAATTAAAGATACATGGGGACCCGAGAGATTGGCGCGAGTATTTATTGCGGAGATAGTCAGATTGCATGGGACGCCGAAGACCATTATTTTGGATCGAGATGGTCGCTTCGTGTCGCACTTCTAGAAAGCAGTTCACAGGGCTTTGGGGACTGATCTCAACTTTAGCACGGCTTATCATCCCCAAACGGACAGTCAGTCCGAAAGGACTATACAAACGGTAGAAGACATGCTTAGAGCTTGTGCATTAGATTGGTCAACTGATTGGGAAGTTCACTTGCCCTTGATCGAGTTCACCTATAATAATAATTGGCATGCTTCTATTAAGATGGCACCATTTGAAGCTTTGTACGGAAGAAGATGTCGATCACCCCTGTGCTGGGATGATTCTTCGGACTTGATCGGGACAGAACCGGAATTGATAGTTCAGACTCAAGAGAAGATAGCTTTGATTCGGGAAAGACTGTTGACTGCCCAGAGTCGACAGAAGTCTTATGCAGATGTACGTCGTCGCCCTCTAGAGTTTGACGTTGGGAATCATGTACTATTGAAGGTGTCTCCTACACGAGGGATTTTCCGTTTTGGGAGGAGAGGCAAGCTTAGTCCGAGATATATCGGACCATTTGAGATCCTCGAGAGAGTTGGAGATTTAGCATACAGGTTGGCCTTACCGCCATCGCTGAGTCACGTTCACAATGTGTTTCACGTATCCCAACTGCGGAATTATGTACCGGACCCCAGTCACGTCATTGATTTCGACGAGATCGAGATAGCTAATGATGGCATCTTCGAAGAGAGACCAATCAAGATACTTGAGAGTCGGATCAAACAGTTGAGGAATAAACCAATACACTTAGTTAAAGTACAATGGTCACGACACGGAGTCGAAGAGGCCACTTGGGAAACGGAGGACAGTATGAAGGCTAGATATCCAGAGTTGTTTTCATCCTAAGTTTCGGGACGAAACTTATTTTTAGGGTGGAAGGATGTAATACCCGAGATTCTGATATGTATTTGGAACTTGTGATATTGTAATTGTTGTACTTGATCTGAGTATTGTTCTCCGTATTTCATAATCCAATGTTTTCGAGCGTATGATTTCGTGTATGTGATTTTAAGATTGTAATTCTGCGCATGTAGCGCACGCTATCAGCTATGTGTAGCGTATGCTAACATGGATTCATTAGCGCACGCTACAAAGGAACGTTAGCGCACGCTATGCGTGGTCAATTTTATTGAGACGTGCGGTAGGTGAGATCTGGCCGGGGGACCCTTGTCGGATCGTGTCGGGATGAACCTGGACGGATTTCGGGAAAAGCCGAGTCAACGCCTTAGCGCACGCTACAGGTATGTGCATAGCGCACGCTAAGTGCTGAATATAGTTAAGTCAGTGAGCCGTTAGCGCACGCTACGAGCAGGGACTAGCGCGCGCTAATAGCCATTTCTTATAAATAGGACAGCATCCTATTCGTGATTTCAGTTCTTTCTTTCCCCATACCCGAATTCTTACACTTAGAACATAACTTCCTTCATCCTAAACACTTCATATCAATATCCTAGTTCGTGATTGAAGATCTTATATCGTTGGAGATTGGTGTTCAAGCCTTCGGTGTTGGATTGCTTCGATTTCCTCCATGTTCTTCACTACTTTGAGGTAGGTGATTCTTCACCGATATTAACAATGTTCTTAAGGACGTTGATCATGTTTTGATAGCCAGTTATTTCGTTTATAATCGGTCATCACATGTTAGAAGGATACGTTTGACGTATCGGCACTATATATCGTATGTGTAATATCCGCAATTTTCGATTTTTGGTAAATTTCTTTTTTTGGCCGGAGTCCGTTTTGACGGCTCGCTCATGACCGTTTCGTCATTCTGAGAATGACTAATTCTACACTTTTTGTCATCCGAGTTCGCTTCGGTGTTGATTTGTTGAGTTCTGTGCTTTTTAGCGACTTTTCCGCACTTGAGTTCGATTCTTGCGAATCTCGTCCGAAACTGCTGTTTCGAGTTTCCCGCAAGTCCGTTTAACTTTGTTAGATGTGTTGTGAACTTTTGTTTGGTTATTCGATCACGTATCGTGATTTCTGGGCGTTTTGGGCCATTTTGTAATTTCTTGAAAGTTACGGGTATACATATCTGTATTTGTCGTCTTGACCCGTTTCTCGGTCGCGTATAATTAATTATTGCATTACGTTTTCATCTCGAGTTGTTGACGTCGTCCGCGAACTTTTTGTCGTGTCCGTTCCGTGCGTTTTCGGAAATCGAGGCGTCGGGTCGTGGCCGAGCACCGCCGGACGGCTATGGATCGCCGGACGAGTGCCGACATCGCGGCCGAGCACGGCAGAACCGGCGAGCGCATGCTATGGCCGGACGCTGCGCGCGCTAGTCGGCAGTTGTAGCGCACGCTGCCGAGTCACCAGACGCCATCGCCCGGGCAGAGGTATTACGAGGTTCGACTCGGCCAGATCGGCGGTAGTGCACGCCATCGTCGGTCGTAGTGCGCGCTAACCGGCAGGGTAGCGCACGACGCCGCCGACTAGCGTACATTACCGGCATGAGTTGTCGACCCGGTGGCTCTTTGGCCAGTCGGCTAGCGCGCGCAGGCTTCCGGCCGTAGCGCACGCTAGCGGGAGTCGGGCAGTCGAGTCACGGTCGGCAGAATTGGTCGGTGGTGCCGGGTCATGCGGGCCATGGCCGAGAGTGCTCGGCCGATACTGGCCGATAGCGCACGCTAGGCCGGGAAGGCTAGCGCACGCTAGTTCCGGCCCAGTATATAAATGACAGACCAACGACTTTCTCCGTCATTTTTCATTTCATTTCTCTTCGGTCCGCGGCTGGGGTTTCGGAGGAGACGAAACCATGTTTTTGAACAACAAAGCCATGAAGTTCTTGAGGTTATATCGTTGATCAATCATCCTATAACATCCTTCGATCCAGCGAATCAAGGTTAGATCTTTAGAACCCTACTTTTGGGTAGATTTGGGGGTTTTCGCGTTTTTGTCCGATTCGTTCCGTTTTGTCGATTAATTCATGATGAATATGATTAATATTGTTGGTATTCTTAGTTTCCCTACGGATTCATGGTATATTTCGTGATTTTTACGGAATCGAGAGGTTTGGTTGTGGTCCGCCCTCGTTGTTGTTTATATACGAATATACATGAATCGTAGGCGGGTTTTCGGGTGTATTCCAATTCCGTATTCATTTAGAAATGGTTGTGATTGTATTCTTCGAATCGTTAGGTTCGGTTTCATTGGTTCCTAGCGTTCGTCGGTGACTTTCCTTTCCGTTCGTTGCGTCGTCAATAATTCAAGGCAAGTATTTTTGGAAACCTTTATGCTTAACATGAAATGGTAATGTATATTGTGTGTGCTATACTCACCCTGGGAGGGTCCGACGGGGCCTCGGGGGAATCTATGACTTCAATCTGGATTTATGAGTTTGTTTCGCTAGCCAGCTCGGGAGGGTCCTTAGAGGCCTCGGGTGGGATTCGTGGCTTCTTCTCGGTCCTTGGCGATGCCTGTGCGTGATTTGTTTTACGAAATGGCCAGCTCGGGAGGGTCCTTAGAGGCCTCGGGTGGGATTCGTGGCTTCGTCCCGGTCCTAGGCAAATTGTTTGACTGTTTGTTTCCGGAAAAGACATGTCTGGTTTTGGCTTTTGAAATTGATACTGGTGCATGTACTATGAAATGTGTAAGCGATTGGTTTGCCTTGAATACTTGTACTAGCGTAATTGCTAACCCCTTTGGGGACCCGTTGTCGGGGAAATTCTTGTTATGGATTTCAGGTTATCTTCAGCCAGACGAGCGGGCGCTGGGATGGTACGAGGATGTCGGCCAAGGTTATTGACATGTGCAATTGAGTCTTGTTATTTCCTACTGTCTCTTTTGATGTGGATGTTTTCCAAATTGTAAACTTATAGATTGTACTCGCGAGTACTTAGGCTTTTTCCTTTCGGATTGTGATTGGTGTTCGTTGGAGTTACTGCATTTGTCGGTTGATGTTTATTATGCCGGTTGTACCGGACGTGTTGTTTTATGTTCTTGTTGTTAACAATTGTTTCCTTGCTAACCGAGATGGTTAGTCGAGAGGTGTTTTCTTGTGTTAGCCTGGTGGGTCCCATGTAGGGGTCCACGGTGCTGTAATACACCTCGAATATCTTGGGGGTGTTACAGAAATGGTATCAGAGCTCTAGGTTTATGGATACCTAGGCTTGTTGGTTATTTGGGTCTAGTTGTGTTTTGTTTTGCACATTGTCACACCGCTACCGGCATCTCAGTACATCCAGTGCTTGTAAGTTTTCCTTACTCGATTCTCTTGTTTTCTCGTATTGAAATTCCACTTCTTGAACTGTGATTGCCTCTCTCGTACTTATCGTCGAGTTATTTTTCGATCTATCCGGTTCGTGCACTTTTGATTCTAGTATTGCGCAGTTCTTTATCTCTCTGGAGTATGTGCGTCGTTCTGGGCTTGACCGTTTGTCGTTTTGCGAGCCTTCCATCGCTAAACTTCCTAGCATTGGTGGGATCATTGGTGATCGAAAGATCCGAGTTTTGCTCCGTGGTATATTGTGAGAGGGCTTGACTCTCTAGTCTTTTGCTGTGTGATGGAATCTGTGTTTGGTAATTGCGATATACTAAATGTATGTTGAGCCGAATGTACCGATGAGTTGGACACCGAAGGGTGCAGTATGATGTAGAAGTTTTGAACATTGATATGTTCCGGTATAGGTATTGATGGCAGAGTTTGTTGAGAAACTCACATAGCTGGTTTCGACATATGTCCAAATCGGTGATCTTTGGTTACGCTGTTAAACTTGAAGAGATAGTTTGACATATGCTTGGAATTAGTATTTTCGAGTTGCGCTTTTTGAACTGGTGATTTTTGAATGTCGTATATGAGTGTGTCCGGGAATTGTTGGTACTTGGCTAATTATTGTTATTTACAACCAATGTGTTTCTATTAATAATAATACATGCGGCGTGCATGCTTGAAAATCTCTGAGACTTGATCGTATTGTGGGTTTTTGAAAAGTGACATGAATTTGGGCGAGCCAGCCTTGTATTTTCAAATAAAACCTTGTGTCGTATTTAAAGGTCGTGTTTAAAAGTGTTTTAGGACATTTTATAAAATGCTACCGTTGTTAAGCCCTTGTCGTGTTTGAAAGGGTCTTGAAAACGATTTTTAACTTATCGGTTTTATTTTCGAATAACTAGAGTATACGATTTTAAAATCAGATTAGCCTGGGGAAACCTAGGCTGTCGATTCAAGTTGTGTTTGTTGAGTTTTGTCTTGTCGGATTTTGTCTGACTTAGTCACATCGCGATGCGTCGTTTGAGATCATTGGTCGTGATTAGTATCGAGGGGTGGTCGTCACTTACGTGCGACCTATGGATGTTAAACTCCCTTCTTTGTGTTGTGCCTCGTGTGACACGAGTTATTTGTTTGATTAGTTGTTAAATGATGGAATCCTTCTGTGGATTTTGATTTCACGATATGTGTTTATTAGACTCTCGTATTTGGTTTATACGAGGAGTGTAAATCCTTCTTGATGTATTCTCGAACCGCATTTTATCCGCTGCGTGAGTTCTTTCAAAACGACTTTCGGCATTTTGCAAACTGAGATTTATTTCGTAAAACCGATTCCCTGAATCGAGTTTTGGAATTTTGGCCTTGAACATTTCATGATGGTTTGACAAATGATTTTGTGAGCTTGGAAAATATTACCGTCATTGGTCTTTTTAGCATTTTCGAAATGACATGGGAAATTGTGCTTAGCCTGGTAAATCCTTGTGAGAAAGGTTTACGGCATGTAATTTTTCTGATATGTTCTATTGTTGTCTCTGTGGGTCGTTAGCGCACGCTATGCTTTGCGGCTAGCGCGCGCAAGAGTGCGTTGGTAGCACGCTAAGGGGATGATAGCGCACGCTACCTGGTAGTTCAGGACAGTCCAGGAGCTACTGGACTGGGTCTGAAGTTCTTGTTAGCGCATGCTAACACATGGGGTTAGCGCACGCTAACAGTGTATTTTTGGTCAGTAGTTTTGTTTGGTGCCGTGATAGCGCACGCTAACCTTAATGATTAGCGCACGCTAATTGTGTCCAGTATAAATACTGGACACCAGTCTAGAAGTTGCATTTTTCTTCATTTCTTCTTCTTCCTCCATGAGTTTGAGACGTAGCGACTCGGTTTCGCATCTGGGCTGATTTTTCTTCCATCCAAAGGTATTTTGGAGTATCCTAGATGATTTTTAACATCATCTAATCCATTGTTCTTCGCCGAATCTAGGTATTTTCTTGAATCCCTAGAGTTGACTTTTTGGAGTTTTGTTCTTGATATCGTTTTCCATCCAGTTTTGATAAACCGATTGTTGTTTTAACGATGTTGTTAAACATATCCTGAGGATTGTATATCACTGTCGTGATTTTGAGCGATTTGATGCGTGTGATATGATGTGTTTAAGTAAATGTTGATACGTGCGAATTTTGGGCATTTTGGCCTATTGTACTTCTGAAAAACCTTGAGTATCTTAGAAAATAAACCTCGAGACGTACTTTTAAAATAAATTATTTTCTCACAGTGCTCTCAAGATGCCTACTAGTGCCACGCTATGCTTCAAAATTATTCTACTTTGAGGATCAAAATATTTTGAAATATTTCTAATGATTTAGAAATGCATTCGCTTAGACCCGAAGGTCGAATATAGCTGAAAAGTTTTAATTTAACGAAAGGTGTGCTCATTTCTTTTCAAACGCAAGATGATTTTTTTTTAAGTCTCGATGACGATGTTTGTACTACTTTTTGATATATGATACTCAAGATCAACTGGTGCTTGCAAGTTATTTTCAAAAGATGGTTTTCATTTTCAAAACCTATCATTCCTATTTGTGGTCCGGGAGTATATGCGTGATGTCCGTGCTCTCGTTAGGGTGTTAACCCCCGAGTTGTTGTTGAATTGGTGGTGTGAGCGTTGAGTCGTTCGCCACACAGTTGTCGTGGTAGCCTCTGCGAGGGGTGTGAGATTGGTATTGGATGTTGTCGCCTCGTAGCGGTTTATGCGTTATCGCATATATGCGAGCTGTTAGAGATCGGGTTGGTATGATTGCGTGCATCGGTGATTGTTCCGCGTTGTGTCGATTGCTTGTTATATTGTTATCTTGGTTCCGTTGTTGTGAGTTTCGGGGGGCGAGGTCAAAGGTAATACCCGTACTATTTTGACTTCTATATCTTCTCTTTCTCCAGTCTATCGATTCGCTCGTGTTCATTGATACCTTCTGAACTTGTTCTGTATCTTGGTTTCATCGTTCGAACGAGCTGTAATCTGATTTTGAGTTGATCTGGTTATCGCTGTGACTTTTCCGAATTCGGTTCGACTATTGTGAACCTTGTTCGGAAGTAACATCTTTTGGTTCTAATAGTTCTTTTATTTAAAGTGGATCGGATTTTGAACTTCTGTATTTTTAGCTCTATCAACTCGTTTATGCTCGTTAACATTTCTGAACTTTCCCTATCCCTTGCTTTTGTTGATCAAACGAGGGTGGTATTGTTTCGGAATAACTCGTTTGTCGTTGTGGCTTTTCAATCGCTATTCCCTTTCCTGTGGATATTGTGGGAATGCACGTCTTCTTTATTTTCACCAGGTCATTCTGGGAGTTGTTGTTTGAATTTTATTATCCTACGTGTTTCGGACATGATTGTTCGATTTTTGTTGTCTCAATCGTTTGTTTGTTCAATTTTTGTTCTCGTTTCGTGATTGTTGAGCGTTCAGGCTCCTTTGTAATTCCCTTAAGTTCGGGAAATTAGTCTCGTTTTCGATCTTCCAACCCTTGGGCGGTGGAATTCGGTATTTGTTCAGCGTTGACTCGCGTTTTGGTTGATGAACCGTTGGGTTGGTCAATCGTATTGATTTTCGTTCGTTGAGTTTTGAGATTGTTCGGATAATCGACTCGATTGTATTTTCTATTTTATGACGCTTGTCACTCGTTGATTTTATTATGTCTCTACCGGTGACGTTGTGTTAGTCGCCCTAGAGCGTATTTTCTCGCCGTATGTCTCTTTGCGTTCCTTGCAGCATTTCACCGTCGGGCGCGAGTCTTCGGTTTTTGCGTATCTCGTCGAGTTTTCCTGGCAAGGGATATTGCTTCTCCCTACTTATTTTAAGTTTCGGGACGAAACTTCTTTTAAGGAGGGTAGAATGTAATATCCGCAATTTTCGATTTTTGGTAAATTTCTTTTTTCGGCCGGAGTCCGTTTTGACAGCTCGCTCATGACCGTTTCGTCATTCTGAGAATGATTAATTCTACACTTTTTGTCATCCGAGTTCGTTTCGGTGTTGATTTGTTGAGTTCTGTGCTTTTTAGCGACTTTTCCGCACTTGAGTTCGATTCTTGCGAATCTCGTCTGAAACTGCTGTTTCGAGTTTCCCGCAAGTCCGTTTAACTTTGTTAGACGTGTTGTGAACTTAGTTTT
This sequence comes from Orobanche coerulescens, assembly GCA_033398695.1. Taxonomy (NCBI): domain Eukaryota; kingdom Viridiplantae; phylum Streptophyta; class Magnoliopsida; order Lamiales; family Orobanchaceae; genus Orobanche; species Orobanche coerulescens. Next base: position 52,546 of record JAWKAU010000151.1, read on the forward strand.
GGTTATTCGATCACGTATCGTGATTTCCGGGCGTTTTGGGCCATTTTGTAATTTCTTGAAAGTTATGGGTATACATATCTGTATTTGTCGTCTTGACCCGTTTCTTGGTCGCGTATGATTAATTATTGCATTACGTTTTAATCTCGAGTCGTTGACGTCGTCCGCGAACTTTTCGTCGTGTCCATTCCGTGCGTTTTCGGAAATCGAGGCGTCGGGTCGTGGCGGCTGAGCAGCTGGCCGGACGGCTATGGGATCGCCGGACGAGTCTGACACCGCCGAGCAGCACGGCAGAACCGGCGAGCGCACGCTATGGCCGGACGCTGCGCGCGCTTAGCTCGGCAGCAGTAGCGCACGCTGCCGAGTCACCGGCCAGACGCCATCGGCCCGGGCAGGTATTACGAGGTTCTCGACTCGGCCAGATCGGCGGTAGCGCATGCTATCGCCGGCCGTAGCGCGCGCTAACCGGCAGGGTAGCGCACGCCGGCCGACTAGCGTACGCACGGATGAGTTGTCACCCGGGCTACCGGATGTGTCGGCTAGCGCGCGCAGCTTCCGGCCGTAGCGCACGCTTGGGAGTCGGGCGGTCGAGTCACGGTCGGCGTAATTGGTCGGTGGTGCCGGGTCATGCGGGCCATGGCCGAGAGTGCTCGGCCGATATCGGGCCGATAGCGCACGCTAGTCGGAAGGCTAGCGCACGCTAGTTCCGCCCAAGATATAAATGATGCATCAATGACTTTCTCCGTCATTTTCATTTCATTTCTCTTCGTCCATGGCCGGGGTTTCGGAGGAGACGAAACCATGTTGTTGAACAACAAAGCCATGAAGTTCTTGAGGTTATATCGTTGATCAATCATCCTATAACATCCTTCGATCCAAATAATCAAGGTTAGATCTTTAGAACCCTACTTTTGGGTAGATTTGGGGTTTTCGCTTTTTGTCCGATTCGTTCGCTTTGTCGATTAATTCATGATGAATATGATTAATCTTGTTGGTATTCTTAGTTTCCCTACGGATTCATGGTATATTTCGTGATTTTTACGGAATCGAGAGGGTTTGGTTGTGGTCCGCCCTCGTTGTTGTTTATATACGAATATACATGAATCGTAGGTGGGTTTTCGGGTGTATTCCAATTCCGTATTCATTTAGAAATGGTTGTGATTGTATTCTTCGAATCGTTAGGTTCGGTTTCATTGGTTCCTAGCGTTCGTCGGAGACTTTCCTTTCCGTTCGCTAAGGCCAATAATTCAAGGCAAGTATTTTTGGAAACCTTTATGCTTAACATGAAATGGTAATGTATATTGTGTGTGCTATACTCACCCTGGGAGGGTCCGACGGGGCCTCGGGGGAATCTATGACTTCAATCTGGATTCATGAGTTTGTTTCGCTAGCCAGCTCGGGAGGGTCCTTAGAGGCCTCGGGTGGGATTCGTGGCTTCGTCCCGGTCCTTGGCGATGCCTGTGCGTGATTTGTTTTATGAAATGGCCAGCTCGGGAGGGTCCTTAGAGGCCTCGGGTGGGATTCGTGGCTTCGTCCCGGTCCTAGGCAAATTGTTTGACTGTTTGTTTCCGGAAAAGACATGTCTGGTTTTGGCTTTTGAAATTGATACTGGTGCATGTACTATGAAATGTGTAAGCGATTGGTTTGCCTTGAATACTTGTACTAGCGTAATTGCTAACCCCTTTGGGGACCCGTTGTCGGGGAAATTCTTGTTATGGATTTCAGGTTATCTTCAAATGCATTTGAGCGGGCGCTGGGATGGTACGAGGATGTCGGCCAAGGTTGTTGACATGTGCAATTGAGTCTTGTTATTTCCTACTGTCTCTTTTGATGTGGATGTTTTCCAAATTGTAAACTTATAGATTGTACTCGCGAGTACTTAGGCTTTTTCCTTTCGGATTGTGATTGGTGTTCGTTGGAGTTACTGCATTTGTCGGTTGATGTTTATTATGCCGGTTGTACCGGACGTGTTGTTTTATGTTCTTGTTGTTAACAATTGTTTCCTTGCTAACCGATATGGTTAGTCGAGAGGTGTTTTCTTGTGTTAGCCTGGTGGGTCCCATGTAGGGGTCCACGGCGCTGTAATACACCTCGAATATCTTGGGGGTGTTACAGTATGAACCCTTGAACCTTTTTAGTAATTGGACTCCTAGCATTTTCAAACCGATTTGTGATCAGTAGATGGAGATTTTCAAGTTCTTATGCGTTTATATAGAAGGATCGTACGTTTTGAGACTTAGATCGGATTGAACTCAGATTATACCTTGAAGATCTAAGATGAACTTGGTGTAGTAATGATTATACGTATCTTTGAATCTCATGGTCTTTCAGTACGTATAGAACTTTCACAAACCTTATTAGCATGATATGCTTGAGGATGACTTGTTTTATCACCATAGAATTCATGAGTTCATCACCATTCAATCCAGTTTTCTGTCTGTAGTAATCTGCCATGCAAGGTTAGCGCACGCTAACATACGATAGTTAACGTGCGCTATCGGGGGAAAGTTAACGCACGCTACGTATGGTACGTAACGTACGTTAGGATATCAGCCGAGTCAGTCGGCTGATCAGTGGGAACTGTCAGTCCGTGGCTAGCGTACGCTAGGCTTAGACGATAGCGTACGCTAACGGGCAGGCTTAGCGCACGTTACGTATAGTACGTAGCGCGCGCTAAGTAGTCCAGGCAGATTGTTTATTTTGAGCTTTTCGACCGTAAACCGAATTATTAGGCCATCGTTCAACTTGAGATGATTTGTATATCATTTCTTTTGTTAAGGTTCGAGCTTGTTACGTTGATCGAAGGAGGCGGCCTTCGAGTGTGTTGAGATCATTGAAGTGTTTCGTTCTTGCCATTTTCGAGGCAAGTATCATATGTCGAGTTCGGTTTATATTGAAACTTTGATCATGCTTGTGGTTTTGTTCATGTTGTTGAATATGAGATGTATTTCTGAAATTTCTCGTGGGATTTGTTGTTATTTGTTCGTATTGATGAACATATTGAAATGCATATATGTATGCATAGTTGATTGATTTATGGTATAAATGATCCGAGGGGATCATGAGGATCTATGCTGAGGGCGCTGGATCGAATGTCCACCATGCATTGGTCCTACGGGATCATCATGGGGATCTATGCTGAGGGCGCTGGATCGCTGGATGGGTTTTCCACCATGCGTTGGTCCGACGGGATCATCATGGGGATCTATACCAAGGGCGCTGGATCGCTGGATTACCCTGTACTGTGTTGATGGAATCGTGAGGATTCGCATCGTTGGATTCCGGTGACGGAAGTTCGTTTTGCATGTTTTATGATGCATTGATGATTTATGTATTACAATACTTGTACTAGCATTGTTTTGCTAATCCCTTCGGGGGTGGACATTGTTTTGATGTTCAGGTAGCCGAGGAGCGGGGAAGCAACCACAGTACCGACAGGACGAAGAAATAGCTCAGTGATGTGGTTGATGTTATTGTTATTGTGATTTGTCTTCTTGGTCTATTTAGTACTGGAGTACGTCTGTTTTAATAATGTCTTTTCGATATGGTTGTATAAGTTAACTCATGTGATCGGTTGAATCAAATCTGTACTTGAACTTCAGTTGTACGATTGGATTATATTTACACTCCTTTTAAAAATTAGCCTTGTAAATCCTTACCTAAAGGGTTTACGGCGCTGTAATTATTCCGAATATCTCGGGGTGTTACAGGATACACCTTCAATAGTACGTGGTCCCCAATGTCGAACTCTAGTGGGCGACGACGCACATCTTCATAAGACTTCTGTCGACTCTGGGCAGTCAACAATCTTTCCCGAATCAAAGCTATCTTCTCTTGAGTCTGAACTATCAATTCTGGTTCCGTCCCGATCAAGTCCGAAGAATCATCCCATCACAGGGGTGATCGACATCTTCTCCCGTACAAAGCTTCAAATGGTGCTATCTTAATAGAAGCATGCCAACTATTGTTGTAGGTGAATTCAATCAAGGGCAAATGAACTTCCCAATCAGTTGACCAATCTAAGACATAAGCTCTAAGCATGTCTTCTACTGTTTGTATAGTCCTTTTGGACTGACCATCCGTTTGAGGATGATAAGCCATGCTAAAGTTCAGCTCGGTCCCCAAAGCCCTATGAACTGCCTTCGAAAAGTGCGACACGAAGCAACCATCTCGATCTGAAATAATGGTCTTCAGCGTCCTATGCAATATGACTATCTCTGCAATAAATACTCGTGCCAATTTCTCGGGTCCCCACGTGTCTTTAATTCCTAGGAAATGAGCCGACTTGGTTAGTCGATCAACTACAACCCAAATCATGTTCATTCCTGTCTTGGCCCTTGGCATATTGGTGATGAAATCCATTGAGATATCCTCCCACTTCCACTCAGGGATCGGAAGTGGCTTCAAAATTCCGGCAGGTCGCTGATGTTCAATCTTAACCTGCTGACAAGTCAAAGACTTCGAAACGTATTCTGCTACGTCCTTCTTCATATTTCCCCACCAGAAGTTTTGTTTTAGATCCTTATACATCTTACTGCTGCCCGGGTGAATAGAATAGGGCGCGCTGTGAGCTTCCTTCAGAATTGTCTGTCTCAAAACATCGTCATCGGGAATGCAAAGTCGACTCTGAAATCTCAGAACTCCATCATCTTGTATTACGAATCCTGGGGCCTTTCCTTTCTATACTTCGTTACATAATCGAAGAATCAGAGAATCGCTCAACTGCTTAGATTTGATTTCCTCGACTAGTTACGAAGTTAGTTCCATCACATATAGTTGCCCTTGGATTCCTGGTAACCATACTTCAATCCCTTCGCGGATCAGTTCTCGTTGAATGCTGGTTTGGGACGTAAGTGCTTCCAACACTCGAAGAGAAACAGGTTTACGGCTCAGTGCATCAGCTACTACGTTTGCTTTGCCTGGATGATAGAGGATTTCCAAATCGTAATCCTTGATCAATTTCATCCACCTTCTATGCCTCATGCTTAATTCTTTCTGACTGAAAATATACTTGAGGCTCTTATGATCTGTAAAGATCTGATAATGAGTGCCGTATAAATAATGTCGCCAAATTTTCAAGGCAAAAACCACAGCTGCTAACTCCAGATCATGAGTCGGGTAATTAACTTCGTACGGTTTCAACTGTCGAGAGGCATAGGCAATCACCTTATCCTTTTGCATCAATACACATCCTGCACTCGATTTCAAGCATCATCAGATACCATGAATCCATCAGTTCCATCTGGTAACGCTAATAGAGGTGCTGTCTTCAGTCTCCTCTTAAGTTCATCAAAATTAGCCTGGGATTTCTCATTCCACGTGAATTTTTAAGTTTTTTGTAACAGCTGAGTGAGCAAACGAGTAATTTTGGAAAATCCCTGTACAAAACGGCGATAATATCCAGCAAGTCCTAAGAAGCTTCGGACTTCTTTCACGTTATTAGGAGCTTCCCATTCCAAGATTGCTTCGACTTTCTTTGGGTCCACCTGAACTCCGTCAGCTGATATCACATGCCCAAGGAAGGTTACTTCCCTAAGCCAGAACTCGCATTTGGATAGTTTCGCATAAAGCTGTTCATTCCTCAAGGTGCTCAAAACAACACGCAAATGCTCAGCATGCTCCTTTGTGTCTTTTGAATAGATTAAGATGTCATCGATGAAAATGACCACAAACTTATCTAGGTATTCTAAGAATACCCGATTCATCAATTGCATAAATACCGCAGGAGCATTGTAAGTCCGAATGGCATTACCACAAATTCATAGTGTCCGTACCGGGATCTGAAAGCAGATTTCGGTATATCCAATTCCTTAATTCTCAACTGATGGTATCCTGATCGTGAGTCAATCTTCGAGAATACCCTTGCCCCTTGCAGTTGATCAAACAAGTCGTCGATCTGAGGTATAGGATACTTGTTCTTGATCGTCACCTTGTTTAGCTCCCTGTCATCAATACATAATCGGAGGGATCCATCTGTCTTCCGGACAAAGAGAACGGGCGCTCCCCAAGGAGAAACACTAGGTTGAATGTAACCCTTCTATAATAATTCCTCCAGTTGCTTCTTTAGTTCATACATCTCGATTGGCGCCATACGGTATGGTGCTCTGGAAATAGGAGCAGCTCCAGGCTCTAATTCGATAGTGAACTCCACTTCTCTCTGTGGAGGTAACCCATGTAGTTCGTCAGGGAATACATCTGAGAATTCATTCACAACTGGAATAGATGAGAGCTCTACTCCTTCTTTCTTCATGGCGTAGCACCAAAATCCGTGACAACCCTGCTTCAGTAATTTCACTGCTTTCATCGCTTTGATCAATTTTCCCGAGCTTTCCGGTCTCCATCCTCTGAATAAATGTTCAGATCCGCCATCGACAATGATAGAAATGACTCTTTTTCGGTAATTCAAAATAGCTCCATAACGGTTGAGCCAATCATCTCCGAGAATTAAATCGTCACCATGGATGTCGACTACAATAAGATTCGATGTCCAATCTCTCCCACCTATAGACACTGGAAAATCTCTAGTTTCTAGGGTTCCCACAATTCTCTCTCCGCTCGGCAAACCCACAACATAAGGCTCACAATCAAATAAACACGAGATTTTCAAACGATTAACACAGTTCAATGATATGAAAGAATGTGTAGCTCCTGAATCGAATAAGACACTAACTAGTTGCAAAAGGATCTGAATCGTACCTGATGCAACAGCAGTGTTCTGATCGTCAGATTTTCTCATCTCGTACAGGCGCGGAGGAACGGACCCAGCAGTGGATGTCTCTCTCTTCCCAACATTCTGCTGCTGAACCCCACTCTGCTGTGTCTGGGTCACACTTATCTCTTTCGGAACTGGTGCAATAGTGCGAGTACCAAATGATCTAGTCACATTTCCACAAAAATTCACACGGTGTCCTTCTTGCCCACATTCAAAACAAGTCACAGAAGGAATGGGACAATCACGTCGAATATGCCCTGCTCGACCACAATTATAGCACTTCTTTGATGCATCCGAGACTATTGATGTCGTCCGAAACTTCTTTCCACCTCGAGAAGGATGTGGAGGTTTCCTAGATGAATAAAATGAAGACTGGCCCTTGCGGGGCCCACCACTCTTGTTTTCCGAGAAGTTGCCAGACACTTTCTGCTTCTTTGCCTCCATCGATTTCTCCACCGCCTCTTTCATGTTGTAGCCGTTGCTTTGTCTTGATATCGCCGCAACGTTGTACACTCGAACTGACATGTACTCAATATCCGACTTCATCCGCATATCAAAATGAAAAATCTTCTTCGCCTCCGTTCACCAAGTGTCGCACACAAGTCGGTGATGATTAAAAGTCTTGATTATGTCATCACGGATGCTTCGAACTGCGGTGAGAAAAACTCTCGGATTTTTGCCTCTCTAATCGGACGAGGACAATATTGTGCTTCCATCATAAGTTTGAATTCCATCCAACAAGATTATGATCCTCGGGTCGAATAGCTTCCCACCAAAAGCCTCCCAAATGTAAAATACTGGGCAATAGGAACTTTCCGGTCCTCTAAACAGTTAATCCCCGCAAATATCTTCTCTAACTCCTTTAGCCAATGATCCCAAGTAAGTGCCTCAGCAGAACCGTCAAATTTTGGCGGGTGCAATTTGATCACCTCAATAAGCCATTTGTCTCCCCGATTATCCTCGTTATGCTGCTGTCCCATTGGCGTCTGCATGCGGTCAACTACCTGAGCGAACTGGTTTATCTGAGCCACCACCTGTTGAAGCACTCCCGGCATGTTAGGATTCGCGTTGTCATTCGTTGATCCCTGCTGTCCTCTAGAATGGGAATCGGTTCGACTAGCCTAAAATTCTAGGGTAGTTGTTGAATCCTCCTGTCTCACATTACCACGTCCGCATCCACGACCGCGTCCGCGTCCACGTCCTCCCCTCAATATACTATAAACACAATTACCCAATATCCAGGGCAAAATTTTTCAAAAATAAAGGCCGTCAATATTCACAAAACATAAATTAAGTAAGACGGTACTATAAGAGATTAGGAGACTTGCAACCACGGTCCACATGACGACGGTGGCTGAACAGCGATGTTACGAACGACCCGTAAATCAAATAACGTAAACAGACCCAACTAAAACCCGACTGCCAAGATATCCATGAATCTTAGCTCCGATACCATATTCTGTAACACCCCGAGATATTCGAAATAATTACAGAGCCGTAAACCCTTTAAGTAAGGATTTACAAGGCTAATTAGAAGAAATGTAAATATAATACAACAGTACCATGAAAGTTCCAAATACAAAACCGGTTTCAAACAGATCAAATGAGTCATTATTACAACCATCTCGAAATATTAATAAGACACGCGTACTCGAGTACTGAAAATGAACCAAGAAGACAAATCAAAATAACAATAAACATCACCGAGCCCTTCGCCGTCATATCGGATCTGGGTCGCTTCCCGCTCGTCGGCTACCCGAACATCAAAACAAATGTCCACCCCCGAAGGTTAGGAAAATGATACTAGTACAAGTATCATATTAAACAAATCGAATATGCAACAACAATGCATAACAGAATACACAATATAGACTTCCGCTACCGGAATCCAACAATGCGAATCCACAAGATTCCATTAACACAACATGGGTATTCCAACGATCCAAAGGTGCCTCAAAGATAGATCCCAAGATGATCCCGTCGGACCAACACGAGGTGGAAAACCCGTCCAATGATCCGGCCTCAAAGATAGATCCCAAGATGATCCCGTCGGACCAACACGAGGTGGACATCCGATCCAGTGCCCTCAGCATAGATCGTACAACATACACAAACACAACTCATGCATACATATGCAAAATCGCTATGTCCATCAACATGAACATACAAACACTTGATAACGAATATCATACAATTCAACGAAATAAATCCCATGATCAACAACATGAATAAACAACATGCATGCTCAAAATACCAACATTAACAAGTTACGATACTTGCCTTAGAATGGCGGTAAGGGTTGTTACTACAAAGAAGAAATCTTCAACCAGCTCGAAGAACTCTCACTCGATCAATCGACCAAAACCCAAACCTTCAACGAATAATAATACTGGTATAACTAACGGTTCCGGATAAATGGTTTAATCATCAAGAACATCAAAAAGAGCTTGATATACTCAAACATATAAGCTTACTACGCTGCCCTATATCAATATGGATTTGAATCAACATTAGGATACTAACCCGATAAAAACACGTATTATCTACCTAGGATCAAAGTATCCTACGGTCGGATTCTTCAATACATCATTTGGATAATTCTTCTTACAATGATTCTAGTTATGTTCTTCACTTATCCGAACCAACAATATATTGAAATTACTCCTTAGAACACCGCAAGAACTTGTTTACTAAATTCACTTGATACATCATCTTCATCTTCAAGAAAATATCCTAAGTTCAATCCATTCAATGCTCCAATACGTATAATTCCATTATGTAAATACATAAGAACTTGATAATCTCCATAAACTGGCCATAATCGGTTTCGTAGCTACATGATTGCGCTTAGGAGTTCAAACACTAAAAGGTTCAATGTTCTAAATGATGAAGAAGTATCAAACATCGAAAACATCCTTCTAACAACATGATGTTCGACTACGTACGAATTTAACTGACTAGATAATCTTAAAACTTGTTCAAAACATCCTTAAGAATACTACTCCAGTTGGTGAAGAATCACCTACCTCGAAATAGTGAAGAACAAGGAGGAACTTGAAGAAATTCAACACCGAGAGCTTGAACACCATATCTCCAATGATCTAAAATCTTCAAACTCGTGCTAAGATGATGATATGAGAGGTTTAGGATGGAGAGAGTTACTCTCTATGTCTCAGAAATCGAGTTTGGGGAGTGAAGAAATCTGAAAAAATGAAAAAGGGTGTTGTCCTATATATAGAAAATGGTTATTAGCGCGCGCTAGTCCATATCCATAGCGTGCGCTAACGGGCCTGCAGTCTACTGTTTCTGCCTGGTCTCGACTTAGCGTGCGCTAACATCCCCTTACGTGCACTAAGTTCATAAATTAGCATACGCTACTACTTATATAGCATGCGCTAACGGCCATACGAAGCTTACTGACCTCACTGTACTCAACATTTAGCGTGCGCTATCCTCATATCTGTAGCGTGCGCTAAACAGCGTTGACTCGGCTATTTCCAAAAGCCGTCCAGGTTCATCCCGACATGTCCCGACCAAGATCCGCGGCTGATCTCACCTACCACCCTGTCTTAATCAAGTTGACTACGTATAGCGCGCGCTAAGGTTCATACATAGCGTGCGCTACGAAACCCAAATTAGCGTACGCTAGGCCTAGTCGATAGCGTGCGCTACATGTGCAAAAATCACAATTTTGAACACATTCATGAAATCATATGCTCAACAACACCGGATCATGAAATACGGACAATAATACTCAGATCAAAATGCAACAAATACAATATCACAAGGTTCAAATACACATCAGAAATCTCGGGTATTACAGCAAATATGTACAATATCTTTAGAAATAAATGATATTATCCTAAGTCCGAAAAATACTATAAGTAATAGTGCAAAACTATTAAAGATTCTCGAAGAACCACTATATTCTCCCTGAAAGGTCGATGATTATGTATTATTACCTTTTTAATATCTAAATAAATGGGTTCAAAAATATAGATGGGAATATGTATATTACCAAGATAACAAATAGGACAAATGATAAATATAATTTCTAAAAAGAATTTGGTATTAGAGAAACTGTCAAAGTAAGACATATAAAATTCACCAACTACTAGACCAGAAGTCTATTAATCTCAATACTTTTAAATCTTTACATGTTTAAAATTACAAGTTCAATGTTAAAATCTATCTATATCATATTTGTATTTTATTTACATGTTGTTTATTTTTATGATATATATCATGAAGATATATTAGTACAAGTTCATACACGTTGAATGATAAATATCATAACTTAGTAGCAAAAGATTCAAATGTCCTGAAGTACATTTTGATATTTGAAGTTGTAATATTTTAAGTTGGCCAATTTTCTTCAAACATCCTATAGATGTTGGATAAGTTGCATGGCAATCATTTCACTTTCCTCATGAAGAAGAATAATTATGATTATTGATGATGATAATTGTATCATTGATAAAGCATAAATAAGCAATTGAGAAAAAATGCTCTTGAAAAGATATAATATTCTCCCTAAAGGAGGAACCACTATTTATCTTTTAATGTTTACAGATAAAATATTATTGATATCTCTTGAAGTAGATTATCGTATTATGAATTTATTAGAATAAAGGTTAATTATGTCACAAGCTCATTCAAGAATGAATTCGAGGTTGATTTAGATGTCTTTATTCGTATTTTAAATTAGAATCATCATCACAATAAACTTAAAGTTTACATATTTGAATAATTTATGATTTGATATCGACAAAAGTGCATGATTTGAATTCTAACAAGTAATTGAGTGTACATATCCCCCTTTATGGCTCATATTGAATATTATAATATGTCGGGTATGACCCCCTTTATGACAATACCTGGAGTATTATGAATGATATGAATAAGATTGATATTGTAAAACAGTATCATTCTCAACATTAGGGGAAGTAATGTATCAACTGATCAAGAAAATTATTTGTTATGAACTTGAAGTTCAAAAGATTATTGATTTTGCATCATTCCTGATATCTCTAAAAATAGACCCCCCCATGAACTCAATGAAATGATTGGAACTATCGTTCCTCGTGAATGAAATGATTATTCGACAATTACAAGTCTCAATACGGTTAATACAATGATGAATGAGTTATGATTATGAATGAACAACAACAAAAGGAATGAATAACCTTTTAACTGAGTAAGAATTAACTTACTCAACACCGGTGACAATTATCCTTCCACGAACAACGTCCTAATTGAGATATTGGTCGTTCGAACAACCTTGAATAACACAAATACCAACAATCCGTTCGAAAAACGAATCAAACACGAAAATAACGAACTCAAAACGTTGATACGACTAAACCAAGTTCATTGGGGCATTACATCGAACACTTTGTTTCCAACGAACTCAAAACGTTGATACGACTAAACCAAGTTCATTGGGGCATTACATCGAACACTTTGTGGCCAAACTTCGATTGTTTACCATCAAACTTCAATAATACCAACATCAAATCCCCAAGAAGTGTTTCAAACCAACAAAACATCCTCAATACGATCAAAAATCCAATATGAATATCCAAAATCGTGATTTCAACAACAATTAATCGAAAACCCCCAAATCCAACTCATTATTCAAAGTGTTCTTGAATAATCCTTCAATAATCCAATGAATAATCGAACATATCCATAATCATGCGTATATCACTTCATACAACATGATCTTAACATCCAAAACATCATATCTCAACACAAATCGAAAATCTAAGAGGTTTGATGAATATTACCTTTGAAGATCCAAGTACTTTGATCCGAAGAACACGCGTTAGATCGATTATCCGGGCTTCACGATCGAAAGGAGATGAAGAAAATCAAACACTCAAATGATAGATGATGAAAATTCTCTCCCTCAAGCCTCTCTCTCTCGTACCAAAGTGAAGAAATGAAAAAAATGAGTTGATCCGCACAAAAACTGCAATTATAGAGTTGACTGCCCTGTGTGCCGCGGCCCGGCCGAAGTGTGCCGCGGCACAGGGCCGAAAATGCCCCCCAGTGATCGGCAGCGTGCCGCGGCTCGGACGAATGTGCCGCGGCAAAGGACGCTGGCAGGTGCCGCAGCAGCGACGCTGGCAGGTGTCGCGCCTGCCGGCATGTGCCGCGCCCACGCGCATGCAAAGGTTGGCCGATAAGTTGCAACACGAGTGTGCCGCGGCCCGGACGAGTGTGCCGCGACAGTGACTCGGCAAGAAGGTGCCGCGGCCCCGCCAAAGATGTGCGGAGGCCCACAAGACAGCCGCCGCCAAAACTGAAAATGTGTGTGCCGCGGCCCACACCCCCTTTGGGTCCTAAAATGCTGAAAAATGACCCGGGAAGAGAATAAAAGCAATAGGAATCAATATTTAGGAAACAATAACACGAGATGGAAGTACGGAAACCCCAAAACGGTGGTTCCAAACAATGATTACAAGGATTCGCCCAATAAAACACAATTCGAACAATGAGGAGATTAGAAATGACATGAATTCCAACGTCAACATCGACTAATGAATCAATTACCGCGATCAAGATAATATTCTTGTCTAGATTCCCGAATAAGGTAGATACATTGAACAATATCGATACATAATTCGAAGTTATTCCGAACGGTGAACACAGGTGAATGATTATTACCAAGTGAAAATTACATAATGACAATTACCGAAAGAAATTACTGAATGATAATGACTGAATTACGATCGGGTATTACATACACCCCCCCTTAAAAGAGTTTCGTCCCCGAAACTAAGGGTCAAACAACTCGGGATAACTCTCCCGCATACTATCCTCGGTTTCCCAAGTAGCCTCTTCGACTTCGTGTCTAGACCACTGAATTTAAACCAAAGGAATCGCCTTATTCCTCAACTGTTTGATTCGCCGCTCTAAAACTCGTATGGGACGCTCCTCATATGAATGATCATCTGCGATCTCGATTTCATCGAACTGAAGTATGTGACTCGGGTCGGCAACATACTTCCGCAACTGAGAGACGTGAAACACATTATGAATTCGGCTCAACGCCGGAGGTAAGGCCAATCGATAAGCTAGCTCGCCTACTCGTTCCAAAATCTCAAACGGTCCAATAAATCTTGGACTCAACTTTCCCCGCTTTCCGAAATGGAAAATACCTCGACTCGGGGATACCTTGACTAAAACGTGGTCACCCGTCTCGAACTCTAGTGGTCGACGACGATTGTCTGCATAAGATTTCTGTCGACTCTGAGCGGTCAACAAACGACTCCTGATCAAAGCTACCTTCTCACGGGCGGCTATAAGCATATCAGGCTCGGTGCCGATTGATTCGGATAGGTCATACCAACACAAAGGATATCGACAACTACGACCGTACAAGGCCTCGTAAGGTGCCATCTTATCTGAAGCATGCCAGCTATTATTATACGTGAACTCGATCAATGGTAGTTGGGCTTCCCAATCGTCTTTCCAATCGAGGACGCATGCCCTCAACATGTCCTCTAATGTCTGAATAGTCCTCTCTGATTGCCCGTCGGACTGTGGATGAAAAGCGGTACTGAGATTAAGCTGAGTTCACAACACGATGAACTGATTTCCAAAAATGAGACACGAACCGTCCGTCATGATTGGAAACGATACTTTTAGGAGTACCGTGCAGTCTCACTATCTCTTTGATGAATAACTGGGCAAGTCTCTCGGGCCCCCACGTATCCTTAATCTCAAAGAAATGAGCTGATTTAGTTAAGCGGTCCACAATCACCCAGATCGTATTCATGCCACCACGACTCATCGGCAAACTCGTGATAAAATCCATAGAAATATCTTCCCACTTCCATTCTAGAATAGGGAGAGGTTTCAGCATACCCGCCGGTCGCTGATGTTAAATCTTAACTTGTTGACAGGTTAAGCATCTCGAAACAAATTCTGCGACTTCTCACTTCATATTACTCCACCAGTAATTTTGTTTCAAGTCCTTGTACATCTTACTAGGCCCCGGATGAACAGAATAAGGGGTAGCATGAGCTTCTCTGAAAATCGAGTTTTTCAACTCATCATTCGCCGGTACGCACAACCGATTCTTAAATCTCAAAAGTCCATCCTCGTGGACCACGAATCCAGGGGCTTCCCCTGAGCCACATCCTCACGGATGCGCAACAATGCTGGGTCTGAACCCTGATTCTCTCTGATTGCCTCCTCAAGTGGCGATGAAATCTCTAACATGCAAAGTTGCCCTTGTACTCGCTGAAGCCAGACCTCGATCTCGGGTCAAAGGAATTCCTGTTGAAGCTATTTCTGAACTGTTAAATGAGCAAGCATTTGCTCCTGAACGGACTTACGACTCAAAGCGTCGGCGACAACGTTCGCCTTCCCCGGGTGGTAAAGGATCTCGATATCGTAATCTTTGATTAGTTCCAACCACCGTCTCTGTCGCATATTTAACTCCTTATGAGTAAATATATACTTTAAACTCTTATGATCGGTGAATATCTGACAGGTGACGCCATAAAGGTAATGACGCCAAATCTTCAACGCGAAAACCACGGCTGCTAACTCCAGGTCGTGGGTCGGATAATTAATCTCGTAAGGTCTCAGTTGCCATGAAGCATAGGCAATAACCTTCCCATTCTGCATGAGTACACATCCGAGACCCTGCCCGGACGCATCACTATAAACCACAAACCCTTCCGTCCCTTACGGCAAGGAAAGTACAGGTGCTGAAATTAACCGACTCTTGAGTTCCTCAAAACTCCATTGACATGCGTCGGACCACGTGTATTTTTTTTATCCTTTCGTAAAAGGTTCGTCATGGGTTGAGCAATTTTAGAAAATCCTTCCACAAAACGCCGATAATAACCGGCTAATCCGAGAAAGCTTCGGATTTCCTTAACATTCTTCGGAGGTAACCAATCTTGGATAGCCTCCGTCTTCTGAGGATCAACATGCACTCTATTTGATGAATTTACATGCCCGAGAAAAGTCACTTCGGACATCCAGAACTCGCAACTGGAAAACCTTCCATAAAGTTGCTCTCGTCTTAACACATTGAGAACCTGATGAAGATGAACCTCGTGTTCCTCTCGGTCACGAGAATAAATCTAAATGTCATCGATGAAGACAACAACAAATTGATCCAAAAAGTCGATGAAAACCCGATTCATTAACTCCATGAATACCGCAGGTGCATTAGTTAGCCCGAACGGCATAACTATGAACTCATAATGACCATAGCGTGTACGAAACGCTGACCTTGCGATATCCGACTCCCGAATACGCAACTGATGATATCCAGATCTTAGGTCGATCTTGGAAAATATTGAAGCTCCCTGAAGTTGATCTAAGAGATCATCAATACAGGGTAAGGGATACTTATTCTTGATTGTCACCCTGCTCAACTCCCGATAATCAATACACAAACGAAATGAACCATCCTTCTTCTTGACAAACAACACTGGTGCTCCCCACGGGGACGCACTCGGTCGGATATAACCTTTCTCGAATAATTCCTCAAGTTGAATCTTCAACTCCTGCATTTCGATCGGGGCCATCCGGTACGGTGCCTTCGATATTGGGACATACCAGGCTCCAACTCTATCGTGAATTCCATATCCCTCGGTGGAGGCAAACCAGGTAACTCGTCTCGAAATACATCGTCAATCGATGACAATGATACCACAAATGATTGAACATCTCGATTGCCTTAGAACGGTCAATCGATGACAATGATGCAGTGAATGATTGAACATCTCGATTGCCTTAGAACGGCCAATCGAAGAAAATGATACAATGAATGGTTGAACAACTCGATTGCCTTAGAACGGTCAATCGATGAAAATGATAGAATGAATGATTGAACAACTCGATTGCCTTAGAACGGTCAATCGATGAAAATGATACAATGCATGATTGAACAACTCAATTGCCTTAGAACGGTCAATCGATGAAAATGATACAATGAATGATTGAACAACTCGATTGCCTTAGAACGGTCAATCGATGAAAATGATACAATGAATGATTGAACAACTCAATTGAGGAATTTTACTGCTACCATCATATTAATGATTCTCCGGAACAACGGGGATCACCTCCCTGAAGCACACATTCGATTCCAACGACGGAAATGATAGTAACCAAACGTTTACGAACATTGAGGGGGTATCATGACGATCCATCCCACTAATACCCGATATACATCATCCTTAAGCAAATCCACCACGATTTGGTCCATCAACCAATCGCAGTCATTAAAACTTAATTCAGTCAGTTCTCAACCTCATGATTTTTGGAAATTCTTCTACCGCCAGGTAGACCAATGACATAAGGCTCACGACTAGTAGCACTACCCAGACGTAGTCTACTCAAACATGACTCGAAAATGAATAAATGCGATGTACTAGTATCAAAAGGGTACACACAGGTTGAGATATAATATCGAGTGTACCTGAGATCATTCGGGCCTCTGGATCGTCGGTCTTCTTCATCTCGCAAATTTGGGGTTTGTCGGCCCCCAGACCAGACGCTACCGTCTGATAGATCTTGGCTCTGCCTTTGTTAGCTCCTGTCGCCTTGAACGACGCTGACTGAGTGGCCTGATTCTGCACCGCTGAATGTCCTGGGGCCTGAGATGACGCCGGAATGGGTTTAGAGTCCCTTCGGCAAAAACAGGCCCTATGCCCATCAATTCCACAGTTATGGCACGTGACAGTCTGTTTCGGACATTTGGTGCTGAAATGACCCTGTTCTTCACAGTTGAAACAGGTGACGACCGAACTGGCCGCTCGTGACTGAGATCCCGCACGATTATGCGCCGTAGGAGGTCACTCCGAAACGTTAGGGCCCGCACGAGGCTTCTTGAAGGTTGACTGACCGCCTTCGGACTGATTACGCTTTGTTGATTTCTTGCTGACAGATAAAGGTTGTTGTTCAGCAATTTCCTTAGTAGCAGGCTCATATGGGAGAGTTCTCTCGATTAAATCGGCCAGAGTGGCGCAAGGATGATTGAGCAATTGCATATGGGTCATCATGACCTACATAAAAGTGAGTGGATCAACCCGAACATCTTCTGATCGAGCTGAGTCCTGGGTACGATTTCCCGACAGCGAGTGATTGTTTCCCGGGTCTCGGCCCGCACCGCGGCCTCTCCCCGTGCATCCCTTGACAGCTCTCTCCATACTGAAGTAGGAAGGTCGCATGATAATCATAGATCTTGTATGAGTACCGCATTATGATTTCCGTCATGAAATGATGAAAATGAGTATATGCGCTCTAACATAGTGATTACATGAATGATTAACTGAGGTGACATGGTTATCTGATGAAATTCTTAAAATGAGTATCTTGAATAAGTTAACAAGATTAATAATATGATCTTCCAGATCAACAACTGAATAATGAAATGAATTGAGTGATTAATGAGTTAACATGATCGTCCTGATCATCAACTGAGTAATGAAATGAATTGAGTGATTAATGAGTTAATATGATCAACATGATTAAAATGAAAATGATGTTTGAGGATTGTTAACTAGTGAATTATGAATGAATGATTATTGCCAGAAATTATACCATGGCATTAGAAATATTACAGTTCTTTCGATCTGATTGGCTCGGCATCTGCACAGGTCACACGCGACGCGAAAGTCCAATGATACTAGTCTGATGACGATGATTTCAAATGAGACATGACTCGGGAGGTAGTATTCAAAACCACGCTCCGATACCAACTCTGTAAGACCCCAAACTAGGCGGATATTACAGTGCCGTGAATCCCCGACTGGGACCCACCAGGCGAATGAAAATGATGAATTAAATAATATAATTGTAGTACCGAACCACATTATATTACCAAATACTCCGATGAGGAGTTTAAGTAAAACACACCAGGACAATACCGAATACTAGTATATTTTATATGAAAATAAAATACACCACACCGAATGAAACGGAGTATTCAAATGAAAGTCTGCAGCGGAAAATAAAGGACAACAACATGAATAACTGAAAGATTGGGGCCCCCTACTAGTATCACTGGGACTCCTCGCCGTCAACATGCTATTCCCGTGCTTTTGCCTTGCCATGACCTGAAAAACAAAATCCCGGTCAAGTCATACGTAACAACAATCCTCAAGGGTTGAAAATACACAATCATGATATATCTGAAGTTATGAAATATCCTTAGTTATGAATTATGCTGAAGAGGAGTATCATAGTACGCCCGTAGTGTTCTGTGCAGGTGTACAAGATGGATGACCGGACACACCCGTCCTTGTACCTAATTAGTCTCACGGAGTTAATCTTTACCGTGTGCACAGTCCAATGTATCACTCCCAATACATGGCCATCACGTGCCCGACTAAAAATTCCACACATCCGCACCCGGCCACGCAATATGAACCCAGAAGGTCATATGAACGAGAATGACCACAATGAATATCAAGGGATAATAATTCGACAAGGTCAAGAATGACTCACCGAGATGAAAGTAATAGTGAAATGATTGATAACTCAATGAAATGATTGGAACCGTCGTTCCTTGTGAATGAAATGATTATTCGACAATTACAAGTCTCAATACGGTTAATACAATGATGAATGAGTTATGATTATGAATGAACAACAACAAAAGGAATGAATAACCTTTTAACCGAGTAAGAATTAACTTACTCAACACCGATGACAATTATCCTTCCACGAACAACGTCCTAATTGAGATATCGGTCGTTCGAACAACCTTGAATAACACAAATACCAACAATCCGTTCAACAAACGAATCAAACACGAAAATAACGAACTCAAAATGTTGATACGACTAAACCAAGTTCATTGGGGCATTACATCGAACACTTTGTGGCCAAACTTCGATTGTTTACCATCAAACTTCAATAATACCAACATCAAATCCCCAAGAAGTGTTTCAAACCAACAAAACATCCTCAATACGATCAAAAATCCAATATGAATATCCAAAATCGTGATTTCAACAACAATTAATCGAAAACCCCCAAATCCAACTCAATATTCAAAGTGTTCTTGAATAATCCTTCAATAATCCAATGAATAATCGAACATATCCATAATCATGCGTATATCACTTCATACAACATGATCTTAACATCCAAAACATCATATCTCAACACAAATCGAAAATCCAAGAGGTTTGATGAATATTACCTTTGAAGATCCAAGTACTTTGATCCGAAGAACACGCGTTAGATCGATTATTCGGGCTTCACGATCGAAAGGAGATGAAGAAAATCAAACACTCAAATGATATATGATGAAAATTCTCTCCCGCAAGCCTCTCTCTGTCGTACCAAAGTGAAGAAATGAAAAAAATGAGTTGATCCGCACAAAAACTGCAATTATAGAGTTGACTGCCCTGTGTGCCGCGGCCCGACCGAAGTGTGCCGCGGCACAGGGCCGAAAATGCCCCCCAGTGATCGGCAGCATGCCGCGGCTCAGACGAATGTGCCGAGGCAGTGACTCGGCAGTGTGTCGCGGCCCTGTCGGCATGTGCCGCGGCCCACGGTACAGAAAGGTTGGCCGATAAGTTGCAACACGAGTGTGCCGCGGCCCGGACGAGTGTGCCGCGGCAGTGACTCGGCAGTGTGCCGCGGCCCTGCCAGCATGTGCGGCGGCCCACAGTACAGGCTGCTCGGCCAAAATCTGGAAAATGTGTGTGCCGCGGCCCACACCCCCCTTGGGTCCTAAAATGATGAAAAATGACCCGGGAAGAGAATAAAAGCAATAGGAATCAATATTTGGGAAATAATAACACGAGATGGAAGTACGGAAACCCCAAAACGGTGGTTCCAAGCAATAATTACAAGGATTCGCCCAACAAAACACAATTCGAACAATGAGGAGATTAGAAATGACATGAATTCCAACGTCAACATCGACTAATGAATCAATTACCACGATCAAGATAATATTCTTGTCTCGATTCCCGAATAAGGTAGATACATTGAACAATATCTATACATAATTCGAAGTTATTCCGAACGGTGAACACATATGAATGATTATTAGCAAGTGAAAATTACATAATGACAATTATCGAAAGAAATTACTGAATGATAATGACTGAATTACGATCGGGTATTACAGTCGGGTCCAGTCATATATTGTTGGGTCTTGTCTTGTCAGATTGAGTCTGACTGATGTCGTGTCGCGACGCGTCGTTTGGAATGTCGGCCGTGATTAGTATCAGGGTGCAGCCATCATCTTCGTACGATATGTGGATGTAAGTCTCCCTACTATAGGTTGTACCACGAGCTATACAAGCCTCTGTGATTCTGTGTTATGTAGTAGTATTTGAAGGTGCATCATGAGTACGTGACATATATTTGTTAATTCCCGTTTTGTTCTAGAATGAAGAATGATATTGGTAAATGTATCCTTGTATGAACTGTTTTTCTTGCAAGAGTAACAACCTTGGAATTTTTAGTTTCGAAGGCTTCCGGGGAGCCACCTAATTTTTTTTTAAATGTTCTCCCACGAAGGAAAAAGTTTGATTTTTTTATGATAACCTCAAGGTCAAAATTTTTAAGACTTTAACTACTGATATTTCATTTTCATCTCAAACTATAAGTTTTCAAAACACGAGTTTTTAACTCAAATAAGGTCTACAAAATATACTCAATACGTGACTCTCGTTTGTAACTTTCCGGTTTCTTGAATGTTAGTCAGAAGATGTTTATTGATGATGCTCTCGTTGTTGAGCAGTGGTGCCAGTTTTATGATTAAAATAGTAACGTGAATGTTGAGTCCATCGGTATGTATGTGTTGAGATAGTCCTCTTTATTGAGAAGTAAAATTTTCATTTTTATAGGATGATTTTCTTTTGATGGTTGCTTGTGAGATGTTATAATTATGTGAGTCGATGACATTTAGACTCGTATATTGTTGTTTATTTGTAACCTTCGAGTCTAGTATTACCTCATATATGTTTGCAATCGTGTTGGTGATTAGAGCAGTTAGCACAGGCTTAGTACGAGCCTAACGCGCGCTAACGTGGCATGTTTAGCGCACGTTAATCTTTGTTGTAACACGCGCTAATCAACCTGGGCAGAGGCTATGGAACCGCATTTTAGCCGTTAGGTCTAACTTTTGCGGCCAATCACCTATAATTGTATTCTCTACGTGGTGTCTAGTGATAACAACTGTTGTGCGTGAATGTGTGTTAGGACTTTTCGTATTGCTAGGTGATATTTGATTGTGTTAGATGAATTGATAAATTATGTCCGTTGTGTGTGTGTGTTCAAAAACACTTTCCTGTGAACTTCACAAAGTTTTGACGGTTCGATTAATCGGCGGCTCCGTGTATACTTTGAAAATTATTTGGAATTGGCGAGCCGGCCTTGGATTCTCAAATAAAACCTCGACGGTATTTGAAAGAGTTGTTTTAAAGTACATGTAGACATTTTGTAAAATTTTACCATCGTTGATTTTCATGTAGTGTTGGGAGGATTTTCCAAAATGATTTTTAACGTATTGTTGTATTTTCAGATAATTCGAGTACATGATTTTCAAAAAATTTTCACATCAAAAAATATTTTATTTCAAAAACCAATACGATTTTTATATTCAAAAATATATATTGAAAGATGAAAAATCTCACTCGATGTAAACTTCAAACTCGAATTTGAGAAAGTTTCCTGTATTGATTAAAGTATGTACGAATGGTTTGATGACCTTGCATGGCTACCTTGTTGTTATTAACGTAATGCTGGTGTGTAGTGGCGTGGTGATTTTGACAATGCCGGTTGCACAGAAAATATTATTTCGCCAATGATTTCAAAATGAGACGGTTAAATTCTGTTGTTTAAAAGTTTTGATGAAGCAACCCGAGGTATCAAAAATACTTTTAAAGTTTTACTTTGAAGAGCACACAAATCCAAGGATTTTCAAATGATATCATTTAAAAGAATACCTCGTGGATTTTCTTATCGAGTTGTTAGTAGTTACCTTATGTGATATTGTCGTCCTGAGTTGATACTTTAGCATGTTATTTTTGCGAAGTTGTGGCATCGTAGCGAGTGAAAATCCGCTTAGTAAGCTAAAGGATAGAGGATGCGGTCGTGACCGCGGTACAGTTAGTCATGGAGATCAGATGCAGGACCAAGAAGATATGGCCAAGAAGGTCGCTATTCCAGCATTTCGTTCTCGTTGTTTAGGTTTCGGGGACGAAACCTCTTTTAAAGGTGATATGATGTAATATCCGCAATTTTCGATTTTCGGTAAATTTCTTTTTTGATAGGAGTCCATTTTCACGGATCGCCTGTGACCGTTTCGTCCTTCTGTGAATGTTTCATTCTACACTTGTTAACATTCGAGTTCGTTTCGGTGTTGTTTTGCTGAGTTCCATGCTTTTTGGCGACTTTTCCGCATTTGAGATCGATTCTTGCGAATCTCGTTCGAAATTGTTGTTCGTATTTCCCCGTAAGTCCGTTTAACCTTGTTAGACGTTTTGTGAAGTTCAGTTTGGTTATACATTGTTTTATCATGATGTTTCAGGCGTTTGGGCCATTTTGTAATTTCCCAAAGTTTTGGGGTGGTTGGCTTCATATCGTCTTTCCCGATCTCCAAGTTATCGGAATCATGTGTCATCTAGAGTTGCTCTGTCTGGATTGTTTCGTGTTTTAAGTTTCGGGACGAAACTTCTTTTAAGGAGGGTAGAATGTAATACCCGAGATTCTCGGTTCCGGTTATTTTTGAATTTTGCCGGTTGTGCCGGTCATTTTGTTCTGTGGACGATTTCTTGGTCCGGCATGATAGTCCGGATTGTGATATTCATCGGGTACGACTTTCTGTTTCGTAAGTTGAGCTAATCGTATGTCCTGTTTTGTTATTATTCGTCTTCTTCCGGATCGTTGTTGTGGTCCTATCGTATTTTTCGGTTCGTGTCGGAGTCGTTTTGCAACCGGAGGTTTTCTGGCCAGACCTATGCGAAATGGCGGTGAAAACGGCGCTGCCGAGCTCCGTGTCCTGCGTCGGGTCGGCCAGGACTAGCAGGCCTACCGAGACACGGTCGAGAACCCGCGCAAGTTTTGCACCGGGTGATGCGCCGTGTCGGACAGGTCGCGCACTGACCCACAACCCGGCGGAAGACACGGCGCTGGTCTGGGCCGTTTGCTGCGCCATGTTCGGCAGTAGTATATATATGGCAGGACAGTCGGGTTTACACCCATTTTTCCCATTTCTTCACTTCCTTTCCGCGGCTGGGACTTGGGGGGCACGAGGAGATGTTGTTCCACTGTAAATCCATGAAGTTCCTGAGTCCATAACATCATGTTGTTCCACTGTAAATCCATGAAGTTCCTGAGTCCATAACATCAATTAATCATTCCATAACTTGCTCCGATCGACCGAATCAGGGTAAGTTTTCTTAAAATCTTGTTTTGGGGACTTTGTTCGATTTGTCCGTTTAATCCGTTTTAACTCAGAATAGTGATGGATTGAGGATTGTTAATCTATATTATGTCAAATTCCGTGTTGTTCCACGGTTGGATTGCCGTGGATGTCGTTTTATTGAGTATCTTATCGACGCCTTGAAGGTGTTCGATAAAATGTCACAAAGAGGATTCGAGCGTTCTATGATTATTCTTCCTCGTTCGTTCGTTAATTTATTGATGGTATGATGTTAGGGTCAGATTCCTCGCAAAGAATTCGGGTCGAAACCCTTCCGTTCGTCTTTTTCTTTAAGCTTTCCGATCATGGGTGTATTCATTGTCTTCGCCGGAGAATTGTAGGTGTTCGAGGTTTTCGGTTGAGCCGTGTTCTTTGGAGTGTCCGGTATCAATTATCGAGGCAAGTATCTTGCCCATATATTACGTGTTTTGTGGATATAATGGTTGTTAATCGCCGATATGTGCTAAATAAATATTTATAACCATTTTTTCAAAAGAATAGGTATATTTACTATCATGGTTTTCTTAAAGGTGACCCGTGTGTTTCGGGAATTAATATGCTTAATTGAATATGTGTGCCAGTGTTGAGTATAGGATCGTCTTACTTCTGTATGATGTCATTATATAGGATTATGTCGATGGTAAATGTAAAATTAAATTCTTTGTTAAGATGTGTGCGTGGAGTCACGTGGTTATCGATGAATATGTGAGTTTGTGTGACATTAGTTGTGTCGTTTCGGTGCTGTTGAGATATTGTGTTTCTGTGTAGATTGTTATAGTTCTGGGTCGTGGATATGCGTTGGATAATTTGGCCATTCTAGCAGTACATCGACTATATATATTGTGTTTGACTTCTCGTGGTTTGTGTTTTTGGAATTTGATCTGATGTGGGGTTGTAAGGTTATTCTTGGGGTACTTTCACCCGGGGTCGCTCGACGGGGCGCACAGGGACTTGACCGTGTGGTCTTGCGCGAGAGTTACTTTCGAGTGGGCATTCTCACCTGGGGTCGCCCGAAGGGGCGCACAGGGACTTGGCCGAGTGGTCTTGCACGAGAATTGCCAGAGTGTTTGTACTATTGATTAATTGTGATATGTCCGGAGTTTCACAATGCCTTGTGCTTGGAGTCGTGAGACATTATATTAAGTCTTGGTGTTTGGCTAGAATGGCATAAGTGTAATGTGTGGTGTGTAATTGTGTGTGGTAATGATTTGAATCGAGCCGGTTGGGTCGTGGACCCTGTGTTTTGTTATCGGATTTGTATTTTGGGAAAATAAGCTCCGAGCTGTGACCCCAAGTGGTTTCAATAAGTTGAGAATTATTCAATTACTTATGTTTTTCAAAACTCCCAAGATCTTGAAGTCATTTTCAAAGTGACCACTCATTTCATTTATACGTTTACGGTTTGAACTGTTTATTTAAATGAGAAATCTCAGGAAGTCTTTTGTCTTGGCTGAGTTGCAGTTTACTCAAATTATCGTATTCTCGGAATGTGTTTTGTATGGCTCGTATTTGCACTTTATACTTGCACTAGCGAAACAATGGAGTTTTGCTAACCCCCGAGTAATTGGGGGGTGGATATCTGTATTGTGTCCAGGTACATGCAGGTTTTTGGGAGCAAGACACAGGATCGGTACGAGGAATGATGAAAGACGAATGATACTAATCACACGAAGTCCAATTTTGGGTTCAGTTAGTCGAAGTCCATTGTATTGTCTTTTCCGATGTCTTATTGTTTGTTGTTTACAAGTATTTTACCCTTGCATGGGTATGAGTCTAGATGAGTTTATGTATTTTGATTTGTAAGTCAGTGACGAAAGACCTAATCGGTCTAATGATTCGTGATTTTGTCACGTCGATATGTAATGTGATGTGTTGTTTCGATGTCTAGCCTGGTGGATCCTCACATAGAGGGTATGCGGCGTGTAATATTCCCGGTCGGTTTCTGGGGGTGTTACAGTACCTTTAATTGGTTACCGACGACGGAAATGATAATCAAATACGTCAATGCCTTCAATCGGCCAATACGACATCGATAGCAAAACACCAACATCAATAGTAACACTCAAATCGATGTCTAAATCGGACATCAATGTCAACAATAACAATCGATATATCGATACTGCGAACCGGCTACCGACAACAGCAATAACAACAAGATGATCAACAATAACATTTGGCATAATTACCGGAGGGTATCGTATCAAACAATCCCCTGATATTAACGAGAATCATGAAGAGACTACGTCTCAAAAATGATACAACATATTCATACACATATGACAATATTAATCTCATTGACTAGTACAAGTATAAAACTTGCCTCAAACCGAAGGCGATGAAATCCTCCAACGAACGACAAATGGCGTCCTCCGACGATCACAGACACGCGAACAACCTTTAATGACATACAATTCATTCAATAACACAATATCGATCGAAAACAGCACAATAGACAACCCCGATTCAAACACGAATCGATCAAACCACACAAACGAATATCATAGTCCTCAACTATAAATTCTACAAGAATCATTAAGAACAAAATGTTCAAAATGTTCTTAATACTTGTGATTAATATGATCAAAATGTTCTTAATACTTGTGAAAAGAATTCAACAAGAATCATTAAGAACAACATCATATTAATCATCTCAAAATGATAATATCACCAATGTCATCATCAATACCTCAAAAACATCATCAACACAACAACATGATGTCTCCACCAATATCAATCACCAATTCCTCAAGAATTTCGGATTAATCAACAAGATTAACTTATCCATTTTAAGATTATGATAGTTATCCACATAACTCATCATAATCCTACACTAAAATGATTATAGTCTCTCAAGAACACAACCAACAACAATAATCACCTCAAAGCTATGTTAATCATCTAAAAATCTTAACATAACTCTTCCTAGACATGATTATAATCTCCAAGCATTCTTAAACATAAAGAACACAATCAACCTCAAGCCATAATCACCATGTTCTTCATCATAAGTTCAAAAAAACTATGAAGAATCATACTATCCTCCAACAATCAACAACAACACGAGGTAATCATCAAAGACATCATCACAATCTCGAGGTAAACACAAGATTAATCAACATACCTCTTGAAAGTGAAGAACAACCTCAAACCTTCAAGAATCCACTCCATTCTTCAAGCTCCTAAGCTCCAATCCAAGTTAGGAAGCTCCAAAACAAGTTGGAAGGGGCTGGAAATTACTAAGGAATGCAGAGGGATGATTTCTAGGGAGAGAAATCAAAAATGGGTCGTGAAGAAATGAAAGACGAAATATGTCTTTATAATCTGCACAGTTCATTACGGCCGCTAACCTCTCTGCATAACGTATGTTATAGCCCTTACGTACGCTACGTCCTGCCAGAACTCACTGCCTTAATACTCATCTGCATTACGTACATTGTCCGAAAAAGGCATATGTAAATGCACCTGCATTACGTACGTTATAGCATAAGCATTACGTACGTAATGCCCGTTGACTTGGCTATCTCGAAAGGCCAAATATCTGGATCATGCGTGGTCCTACACACCGAAAATTAGAGGTGGTCTCATACCCACCATTACGTACGTAACCCTTGCGGTTAAACGTACGTAAGCTTCAACACATAGTGTACGTAATGCTATACATATAGCGTACGCTATGGCTAGTATACTTAGCCAAAAATCTAAACTCACCAAGGAACATCCAAACGGTGAATACAATGCCGATGACAAGTATAAATATTTCGATTGTGAAATATCCCAATACAATATACATTGTACCAGTCAAATACAACAACACTTGTACAATTCCAAATGAATACGTACAACACAATAGTAAAATGAAAAAAATTACCCCCGGATATTACATACGCCCTTAAAAAGAGTTTCGTCCCCAAAACTAAGGGTACACAACTCGTGGTATGAACTATCTCTCAGGGCTGAAAAAACAACATCTCCAGGAATACTCCTCAATGCGAACCACTTCGCCTTAGCAACTGGGCCAACCCGCCGGGTCCACACGTCTCCTTTGCCTGAAGAAGGCGAAAACCAAGTGATAAAACAATCAACCAAGTGTGAGATCAGTTGAATCATGACTCCTCCACTAGAGACCAGCCAGAAAGCCCTACCACCCGCATGACTTGTAACACCGGCATACACACCCCGCGGGAGCCGCCCATTGTACATGTCTACAATCATCGATGTACACCTCCCCATTCCCGTCGGCATCGGACGCCCATGCCATCACTGACTCACGCCAAAAAAGGAAAACAACATATATATATAGTCCTCGGGACCATATCAATCACACGTCCAAGTCCTCACGACTTGACGTCTCGAATCACAATAAGGTTTTACCCATATTATCACCAAAATCTCAAGTACAACACCAAAAGAAAAATTGGAAGCAAATCAAATAAATAATCTCAAGTCTCATGATTATCAAATACTATCGTTACAAGATATATCGACAACAAATGGTTCACAACTACAATTCCACAATACAAATTAAGTTAAACATTAATACGAAAATCAAAGAAAGGAATACATAATTCAAGGCTACATCTCAAATGTACCCAACATCGGCATCCTCCAGATCATCGATCTCCTCCATCTCATTGATTCGAGGAAGACCTAAATCTGAGCTAGCTGCTCCTCCTCGATTGTCCTTTCATCTGGCTTTCGAAGCCCGATAGGACCCCTTGGATGAAGTACGGACTGGAGTAACAAAATCTCTCGAGGCCCGCGAGATTTCTCGAGATCTACTAGCACTAAGACTCCTTCAGTATTTCTGATGGTGTACCTGCCTCCCACATGAACGACAAATCAAAGCTGGCACCGTACACCGAGTACTAATGTACCCTATTGAATCACAGTTAAAGCAAACAACAGTCGAACTCGTCGTCTGAGAGGAAGATGCTTTCCCAGCATGAAGGCGACTAGAAAACGACCTATTGGACGTCGGAGCCCGATGTCCCTATGAATGAACCGGCATCCTAGTTCTCTTACCAGAAGAAAGTGAAGGGTTCTTCCGAGCAAGCTCCTTGATCAAAAGCTCTGCTCCAAGATCCTTCACGATGAATTCACCAAGTGATTTACGATTATAATTGAACAACTGCATCCTCAACTGCGGGTATAGACTCTTGCTAAAATACTTGATCTTATCCGCCTCGGTACGGATAACAGAAGAAGAAAGCTGAAGAAGTCCATGAAACTTCTCGGCAATGACAACAACACCCCCGCCCTCGACAAATTATGGGTTCAAAACCTCTGATAACTTGGCTTCACGAAGTGGAGCCGGATAATACCTCTCTTACATGAGGGTCTTGAACTCGCTCAAATCACAATCACGAAC
The DNA here is from genome assembly GCA_033398695.1 of Orobanche coerulescens. Classification (NCBI taxonomy): domain Eukaryota; kingdom Viridiplantae; phylum Streptophyta; class Magnoliopsida; order Lamiales; family Orobanchaceae; genus Orobanche; species Orobanche coerulescens. The sequence goes on from JAWKAU010000151.1 coordinate 82,048, forward strand.
GGTGGGTTTCACAGAAAGCCACCAAGAATAAGCGCCCTTACTCAAGTAGTAAGCCGCCAGTGCTACCTTACTCTCTTCCGGACACTGAACCATGTCTAAGAGTTTATCAAAATGTTCAAGCCAATGAACAATATCAGCTGGTTCTGACGAACCCTCAAAATTAGGCGGCCTCTGTCCAGAGATATCGCCAACAATCTGACTCACACCCCCAGCCTGCCCATGAAACGGCACCTGGGATCCCTGATGCGGTGGGCCACGAACCATCGAGGTCTGCATGGTCTCCACTATCCGTGTCATCTGAGTCATTTGGGCCATCATGCCCCTCATAAGCAAGAAAGGATTGACGTGTTCGCTCTCAGTCTGATCGACTTCTCGAGTATGACTTCCCGAAAGATAATTGGTCGTGTAGGTAACACCACCATCCGAACTCTGATCCATCTCGGCATCCACAGATGCATAAACATGAGGTTCTGGGTTTCGGCCCGCTCTGCATCCTTTACCCCCTCTGTCACGTCCTCGGATTCCTCTTTTCATACTGAAAGAATAACGTTCGATTATGATAGTAACTCAAATACGCCTCAACGACCACTCCAGAATGCTAAGTCAATAGCCAAACACACTAGTGAAAAAATACCATTTTACATCGCACTTTCTAAATCGATTGCAGTATAACCGATTTAAAAAGTGATTAGGTTTCATTTTACATCGGTTATTAGAAAACCGATGTAATATATCAGTTTATTACATCGTTCAATAGGAAACCGATTTAATATATCAGTTGTTTACACCGGTTAAGAAAAAACCGATGTAGTATGTGTATGTTTCACATCGGTTCTCATATACCAACACATAAAACTCCCCCCACTACCAGTTTAGGTCATTCAACCTTCTCCCATTCCCCGCTTATTCAACCCTGCGATTCAATCTCCTCCCCTCAATCTCCTCCCCTCAATCTTGTGATTCACATACCGGCTAAAATCTCCGACCACCGCGTGCCACTAGAGTTCTTGAGATCAGTGGAGCAAGCCTTGGAGGTGAAGTTGGGGGATGACACGGTCTTGGTGGTGCTTACGACATCGATGGCTTTGATCTTTGGCCTTCTGATATTTCCCTGGAAGAGGTCGAGCGATAATCGCGGCAAGGAGGTTACACTGCTAGTTGTCCGCAAGACGGTGCCGCTTGAGGCAGAGGAGGAGGATGTCGGACCTGACAAGGTGATGTCACCGTCTTATTCGGAACCCAGGCTGGCACTGCCGAATGTTTTTCAAAGGTATCACCGTCACTAAGTACTCCTTATTTCCGTTTGTCTTTTAGGAGTTCAAATTTGGAGTAGCTTTCCTGACTTCCTGTACTTTTTAGTCCCATTTTAATCAGCACTAATAGTGCATGATCAGTCATGTACCAACTGACAAATTTTCCACTCTTTTGATTTGAATTTGTGTTGTGAAATACCGAAATACGGGTTAAAAAAAGAAATTAGTGGGAAAAGAACCCTGTTGCGACTCGATTAGATGCGTGGGAGTATGCTAGGCGTAATGTGGATGGTATAATAGTGGATGATCCTGCTACAATTGAAATTCTAGAGGATGTGGTAATATTTCTTTTTCTATTTCATTAATTTATCAATGACTTGCACTATTCTAGTACGATTGACGTTATATTTCAAATTGTATTATTTGTTATTAGGTTTCCATATCAAATCAGTTGTCGGAACACGAGCTTACAAATATTGGAACAGATGCTTGCTTGCTCGGTTAATACCACTAGAGTATTCTGGACGAGTGAGAGGAATGGGACGGGGTGTAACAAAGACCTCATTGCAGACAGTAACATCTGCCAGCGAGCTGTCTAAGTTGAAAAGTGATATATCCTTTTTTGAAAAATGAAATCAAGGAGATAAAATCCAAGGGCTTTATTCCGGGGATGCAATCTGGAGGCTCTAGCCATATGGATAACTTTGACATGGATGATGACGTTGATGTTGAACATGATAACAATCGTGATGATGTTTCAAGTGAATAACTTCCTGAGGTATCTATTTATCTCTAGGTTATATATCTATTCTTAAATGTTATGATATCTTACTTTTCTTCGTTAGATGTGAAGTTCCTTAGAAATGGATGCCTTGCTTACATGTTATATTCTGATTTTAAATAGAGAGCATTAGAAAATATAGTAGTGATAATTCTGCGTGCGTAACTTGTAATCGAGGATTATACTTTAGTAGTTGCCTCGCCGAATTTTCTGGAAATCCCATAGATTTTACTGTTTACTAGCAACCTCACATTTATTCTCCAGTTCCTGAGCATCAAATATTACTGAAATACCCTATGTATATTGCCAATTATAAAAATATCAATTTAGGTTTTTATACTTTTTTGTGTTTTAATACTTTGTTTTCCTGAATTTCAAGACGAAACAGCTGCAATTGCTTTCCCCTTTATTGAACATGTTTTCGGCTTAGATGTCCTATGGTTTGAAGGTTTGAAATTTCAATTCAGGTCTCTGGTTATAATTTCAAGACAAAACAGCTGCACTTTTCTTTCAAAGGTTAGTATATATTTCAATGAACAACTATAGAACAGATCACTCATCTGTTCATCTAGTCACCTTTATACACATAATGTTTTTTTGGTAATTCTATCCAAGTATATGTGTATTTGCTGATAATTTTTTCAAATAAAGGGAAAAAATGCTTGTTATTTGTACCTGGAGCCCGGTCGTAGATATGGTGGGCGAGGGATCTTGTGTAATGATTTCCATGATAGAATACTTCATGGTGTTCCATTAGACGAAGGATATGTGAAGGTGCAGTTTGAGGTGGCAGTACCGTCAGAGGCCAATACTCAGCTGCCTAGACCTTGTGATGAGGCAAACATTGTCGGGGAAGCTCGTGGATATTATCTTGCATGGCCATGCAAATTGGTCTCTATGAAATTAGAGGTTTAGTCCCTTATCTAATTTCTTTTGTTTTATCTAATTTCTTTTGTTTTTCATGGCCACTCTCCTTATTCAAATGGGCTTCACAACTGGTCAAATGGCAAGCTGGAAGGAGGAAATAGTCTGGTGCTCTGACAGATTTAAAGGTAATGATGTTATTATTTCCATTTGAAGACTTACTTTCAATAGTTATGTCTATCATATATGGAAGAAGAGGAACTCTATAATCTTTAGTTCTGCATCTAAACATTAAAGAGTGAAGTCAATGAAATATTTTTTTCCTTTATATACCCAAAAATATCCATTTTCACTTTTCATTATTGGTTTTTGAGGTATGTCACGGTAAAGGAATCCTGGAGTGGTGATGGCGACCAAAGGAAAAGTGTGTGTGTGTGTGTGTGTGTGTGTGTGTGTGTGTGTGTGTGTGTGTGTGTGTGTGTATGTATGTATGTGTGTGTGTGATCCTCAACATTTTTTTTCCTGTTTTACTTTTTCCTTCCTTTTCTATTTTTTGAGTACGTGCTATTCCATAAAACATTGAGGATGTCAATTGCGAATCGCATTCCCTACACAAACATGATTACAGCTGGAAAGTGATGATTGATTGGAGTGTATTGTATTGCTGAAAACATAAACTAAATGGGCACGAGTTCTAAAATCAAAATAAATATCGGAACTTTATTAATAGCTTTATATTGTTAGTAGCACATCATTTTTCTTTCTGTTAAAATTCATAGCTGGAAAGATAGTGGTAAAGTACGAATCTGTTTTCAGGTGGTCGACTTGTTGCACGTTTTCAGCAGTAGGTTTGCAAATTTCGCTTGCACAACAAAATAAATGAAATAGATATCTGTAACAGAATTGTTGCGGATATGGTTAATTTCTGTTGTTAGACTTGAGACTTCTCTGCTTGGAGTCTCTCTTTTAAACAATGTCGTACTAGTTATAGAGTGCTCCAACCAATTTTTCATTGAATAGGTTGTCAATTAGAGAAAATCTCGATCTTTGTATCTTCATACTTTTATTCGAAATGCATACTGACTATTTCTGTTGCAATTTTTGCATCTTCACTCTACTAAGAGCCTATTTGACGAGTTGAATTGTGTGCTGCACTATATAAAAATCCCTCTTTTTATAGATTGTTTGATGTCCACCTCATGTTTAAGTATCATTTCAAAGCCTATTGAATTGCAAGGTTTCACTATGCTTCCATTCAGTAAAGCATGCCAACTCAAAACATTTAGCAGACTGCAATATCAGGTCACATTAGAGATTTATAAATAATAATAATAATAATTATAATAATAATAAAAAGGTAGATTATGTTTTTTATTGTGATTTCTAGCATTTTTTATTATATCAATTAGTCAAGCATCTTATGGACTGGCGGCATCTGGTATGATTGTGCAGTGGTTGCTGGTGATGCCAAGGATGAAGAAGACAGTGGTGATAATTCTAGGGTACTGTCTGGTATCTTTTTGATTTGATATTACTATTCTATATGTATAAGGTCTCAGGTCTATCTATCTTTTTATAAGTGGGTGAAAGGCTGAATATATTATCTCTTCTCTTGTGGCTTTGTTCAGCTATGGAACTGGAGATCACGTTGGTGACTGTGCTGAAAATTGTAGTGCAACTGTTGAAGAAGCAGCAAAATTATTGGTCCGGCCTTTGCTAGGTCTGTTCACTCTGTCAAAGAGGATGGTATATCCTTAGAAGGCTCACTGCCTCATTCATCGACTCATTCGAAAAGGTACTTTGTTTTCGTCACGTAGAAGTGAGGCTATAAAGAGGGCATGGCTACTGGTTTCTTGTTTACTAGTAAACAAAATTAGCTGGTTTGGGCATTTACTGTGTACAACCCACTATTTTATTTTGGTGTATTATTTACTTTAGTTTGACATAAATATTTAGAAAATAGACCCCCCATCCCGCTTCTTTTCTGTGTTTTTACCATAAAAATGGTTGTTGACAATGAAAGAAGGAGAAATGGCAAAATGTCAGTTGTTCAAAATCAAAGACATTAAAATGTTTATGGATATTTGATCAATTGGTGGCCTCTTGTTAATTTGCAGACATTTGATATGGAAGAGCCTTATTCGAAGGATGATATTGATGACGGACGAAGACGTTGGACTCAATATATTCTAGATTTTACATCTTTATCGAAGTAGTAAGAGAGGAATATAGGAACCGGGTACGTAGGGATTTGCTGCATAGGGATCATTCATCATTTTGTGATTGTATGTTTTTTTGCAAGATTTATAAATCTCTTGTAATAACTGTTGTTGTACCTTTTTGGCAAGATGTAAACATGGTTTTATAATAGAATAGTGTAAACTTGATAATTTGGGTATAATATATGGCGTCTTGTTGGAGATTTTATTGTTCATGTTATGTTTTATAGGAGGGATTCTGTCGTGATCTAAAAACTGCCACTTTTGTGAACAGGGCTTTTCTAAATCTGCCATTTTTTGAACCAGAATATCAATTTTTCTAAATCAGTTAAAGCAGTAACCTATTTAGAATATTAAACATTCTAAATCGGTTAAATCAGTAACCGATTTAGAATATTACATATTCTAAATCGGTTAAAGCAATAACCGATTTAGAATATTACACATTATAAATCGGTTAAAGCAGTAACCAATTTAGAAACTAAACATTCTAAATCGGTTTTCTGGATATCCGATCTGGAATGTGATATTCGAAATCGGTTATATGAACTTACTAAATCGGTTAAATAACCGATGTTAAAAGTATTTTCTACATCGGCTAAATAACCGATGTTAAATGCGTCGATTTTCTACATCGGCTGGATCTATAACGGTTCGAGAACCGATTTAAAAGGTCTATTTTAACCAATTTAAAAGGTGCTTTTTCTAGTAGTGACACGAGTATACATACTCAACAGATAAATAATCCCATCAAGCAAGCTAATCATAGCCAATACAGAGCCCACATGCTCCAAAACAAATAATCATGAATCAGTCGTAACACAAATGTCACATACAGGTTTCAGCAAAATATGTATAATCAACAACATAATGAATCTATGAACATAAAAGAGAATCGAGTCCTTACACAGGTCATACGAAGCTTCTAGGTCTTGCGATACTAGTCTTCACTGACAACGACTCGATGAAAGAATGACTCATACAGTCGTCCAACTATCACAACTCACATAACCCGACTGTCCAGATTGTCATAACCTGACAGCCCCACTACTACCATGTCGGTAGAGCCACATAACACACATGTCAGGGTATCGCATAACCCATTTCTCTAATACCATTTTCTGTAACACCCCCAAATCTCATTGGGTTATTACAATGTCGTGGACCCCACACCAGGAGATCTACCAAGCGAATACGACTAAATTACAAAAAACTAACCAACAAGGGAAATCACAGTCCCTACTATGATATCCGACATAATATTCTGATAAGGAATTGACACGTCATTAGTGTAACTATTGCAAGTGCACGATACCGTATCAAGTAGTAAGTGGACTTTTTTAGTCCGATTTATCAATCCCACGAGGAAGTTTGGTTATATGTTGAATTATACACTATTAGTCTATTTGTTATAGAGATATATATGATTGAAACACATAATTTAAGAGTTTGGTTTGACAATTGCAAAGAAAATGCAATAATAGTTCTAATATTCAAGGAAATAAAAGATTGCACTAATAATAGATTAATAAAAGATATAATGAAATAGTTGGGATTACAAACTTAGTTCATCATTAGTTATAGAAGATGTATAGGAGATCATAAGACGAATTTACTTATTATGTTGTGTAGATTCGATTTTCCTTAAAAAAATGGTTTCTCTTTCGAACTATAAAACGCCCCATATATATTGAATCAATCTACTATATTTCTATATTGATTGACTTCAATACATAGCATTAGTTTTTATGAAAATAACTCAAAGAACCATCTAAGGTCTAGAAGTATATTTCTATCCCCTAGAACAACTTAGAGTGAAGATCATTTGATCTAATCAATAATATTTTCTTTCGAAACATATGAAGACCATAAATATCGTCATTTATTGGCCAAATAAATAAAGATTGTTAAAACAATGAAAATCACACACAATAATAAGTAATTCATAATAGATCTTTATACAAACTTAAATAACATGACTAACCTTGTTTATAATCCCAACTAAGGTAACTTAGCCCATGAAGGGTTTAATAAACATAATACAAGTTTGAGTGGTCATTATTAGTTGAAAAAAAGAAAGAATTGATCCTAACTCCCTTAGTAGATAAAGGAGAAAGAGGCAATAAACTCCCTGAACAACATATGCTATACCACTATTACACAAATCACTCAAGAACACAAGTGTGTTCTTCACACAAAAAGAAAATATTACAAAAAGTGGAAAAATATAAGATGAATGATGAATAATGATGGATCTAAGGGGTCTATTTATACACCTAAAGTCATCTAATAGCTCCAAAACTCCAGCATTATTACATTAGATCGGATCAACGCCATCCATCCCCTCAATAATAGACCAAAAGTATAAAAAATTAGACAATGATCACAATCTGACAAGAGTTACGGCCGTAACATTTAGGAGTTACGACCGTAACTAGGATGGCTTACGGCCGTAACATTCAGTAGTTACGGCCGTAACATGGCTTCGTATTTTTGCATTTATGAGTTACGCCCGTATGGAGTTTCAGACTTCATTTTCAGCCCAAAATTTCTTAGACTTTGCGTTTTTGCCCCAAATCTTCTTCGGATGATAACTTTTGATATATAACTCTGATTTTGAATCCGGAAAGACTGCCGAACTCATCTCGGAAAGCCCTACAACATGAATAAATAAAAATTCAACAAAGAGAATATTTTATACACATGTTATTTCTTGAGTAAATCAGTAATTCAATCCGATTAAGACTAAATTTTCATCTTCATCTGATAAATAATATAATTATTAAAAACTAATTAATTCAAAGAAAAAGCGAGTAGACTAGCTCAATTATGGGTGAAATATACGATACAAACCATGGATAAGTGTATAAAACTGACACTTATCACACCCCCAAACTTGAATTCTTGTTAGTCCCGAGCAAGACTCTTTATTATTCACGCTCCAAAAATAAAAATAAAAATAAGACAAAAATAAGAAAAATAATACACACATAAATTAAAATATAAAAAGAGAAAAGGATATCAAAATGCCATTAATACACAACAACCAGCTTTATACAGTAGATAGAAATGAATCAAGATTCAAAATAAATCTACTAATGATTTTGAAGTTAAAACACAGTTTTATTTTGTAATTACAAAATGCAAGGCTTCCCCCCAAAAGGTTGATTATTTCTTTCCCACTCGTGCCACACACGACTTCCTTTAATGGATGCTCTCGATCACTCGTTTATTTTTCGACTCAATATGAAGAAGAATTTCATCGGCGTCATCAAATATTGTGATTGTTCACGAAATTGCGTGTATTGAAATTTAACCGCTAATTAATTCAAATTTGCTCATAAACTACATCTCTTTTAGTGATAGTTTTCACACCGTTATTTGCTAATGTGTATCTCTTTTCACCAACACAATTTCCATTTTTTTTAGGTGATAGCCTTCACACCGTTATTTGCTAACGTGTAGCTCTTTTCACCAACACAATTTCCATTTTTTTAGGTGATAGCTTTCACACCGTTATTTGCTAACGTGTAGCTCTTTTCACCAACAACATCTTTTTACATCTCTTTTTTTTTAGGTGATAGCTTTCACACCGTTATTTGCTAACGTGTAGCTCTTTTCACCAACAACCTCTTTTTTATTTTTTTGAGGGAATAGAATTTTTGCCGAAAATCATTTATTAGCTAAGCATGAAAAATCAAAAACTCCACAAATTAAGTAAATTTCAGTTCTATTTTTCATCAACCGAACGATTCTTCTTTTCTCAAGGTAACGAATGACTTGATTTTAAATGATAACTACAAGGCTTGGAAAGAGAAATTAAGGATCAAATTTTTTTGGAATATACAATTTTTTTTACCGGTTAAAACGATTTTAGAAGCCTGTATATAGCTAACTTATTGGTGTTATGGCCAGATCTAGAAATCTCATAAATCAAGTATTGGATATATATATATATATATAATTTAAGGCAAATAACCAAAATAATCAAATCACACCAAAATACCAACACACCAAAATAATTAAAACATAACACCCCCAAACTTGAAAATAAAATTGTCCTCAGTTTTTAAAAAAAAAATAAAAATAGAAAAAATAAAATAAAAAGCAATGGAGAAAAGCAGAATACTCCCTGTTATGAAAGTTGATGCTTGAGCTAACACCTTTTAGACTCTGCAAGAGAATAAATATATGAGGCACACAACAAAAGAAAATAAAATATACTCGGAAGTATAACACAATTTTTAAGATGCGCTTCAAGAAAGTCCGAAGAGTCGCCTTACGCTGCCATCAATGCTTTTATAAAAAAAACAAAGAAAAATTACAGCAATAAAATAACAATACATAAATCGCGAATAGATGCGCGTCAAGAGATCAAGAAGACACTCCTTAAGCTGCCATCATTCAGCCCGATTTTTACACACAACATAAAGTAAAAATACAAGAGGTCCGACATGGGTTATCAAAGGAAGAGGAATGTGTAACACCCCCAATCCACTCAGGGATATTACACGCCGTAGACCTTCTCCTCGAGGATCTACCAGACTGATAACTAAAATCAAACATCTAAACATCACCTTTAAGGCTAAAATGATTCAGTAGACCGATTTGGTCTTTCAATAATAACATACAACTCAATTCCAAACACATACCCACGCAGGGGTCGAAATACAATAAACTCCCGTACAACGGGGAAAAGATACTGCAGCGGAAAAGAAAATACAACTAGACCAATACGACATCAACCGATCCTCGTATGATTAGTATCGTTCATCTTTCATCATTCTTCGTGCCGACCCTGTGCTATGCTCCAAAACCTGAATGCAAAAATAGACATCCACCCCCCGATTACTCGGGGGTTAGCAAAACTCCACTGTTTTGCTAGTGCAAGTACAAGTGCAAAAATACGAGCCATACAATTCAAGTTCCAAGAATGACAATAATCAGAAATCCTCAAAGATTAAAATACAACGAAATGAATACTTCCCGAGGCAAGAGTTTGAGTAAAACTTTCCAAATCCGAAAGATCACAATTAACGAGAACGGTTTGCAAAATGGTTTAAAATACCCTCGGGAGTTTTAATAGAAAACAAATTAGGATTATCAAATCCTTATCTTTCCAAAAATCAACAGGGGTCACAGCCCAAAGGTTTTGTTTTCGCAAATAGAAAACCACTAACAATTTACAGGGTCAGAGCCCAACATCACGTGTCCTCGACGGACATAAAAATCAACAAAACATAATCATGCACGCACATCGCCTAGGACTGGGACGAAGCCACAAATCCCACTCGAGGCCTCGAAGGACCCTCCCGAGCTGGCTAGCGAAACAAATCACACACATGCATCGCCTTGGGAACAGGGTAATACCATTGATCCCGCCCGAGGCCTCGAAGGACCCTCCCGAGATGGCTAGCTAAACAAATCACAACATCCTTGGCGCTCACGGTTGGATTAATCACTTGTTGCATCCTGACCACATGATCACATGCCATGTGTCACCGTAGTTTTTCTTAGGCTCTCACGGTTGGATCAATCGCTTGTTGCATCCTGGCCACATGATCACATGCCACGTGCCACCGTAGACCCCACCCACATCCACACAATCACACACATAGCAAAATGCAACAAAGGTATCCAAACAATTCACTCAGAGGCATCAAACACTTAGCAAAACACCACGTCAAACCACAACGCACCGAAATGAAATAATATACGTCCACACGTCATACCAAGTGCAACATCAACACCAAACATATACATAGAAATCACATAGTCATTTACAAACTACGCCATTCACAAAACACACGCGTTTTGAAAGCAAGCCTTTAACAAGGCTAAACCGAATCTTTTGAAAGTTCGAAACAAACGATCAAATAAACACATAGAGACGGTCACTAATTATCATATTCATAAAACAAGAATGTATGGACAAGGTACTTGCTCGAATAACCACAACGCGGAGAATCGACCGAAGTAGGTTGGCACGAACCGACTACGAACCCGCCGACTCCATCGAACGACAACCGACAACAATAAACTACGAACGAAAACAATAACAACGAAAATGAATTCTAAAGTATGACCCAAAGTTGCTGAATTCAAGTAACAAATGACGAAGGTTCAAGGGTTTCCCCCAAAACGGTCAAGAACACGATTCGTCCCGTCAAACACGAAAACGGAATTCCAAACCGAAATATAGATATACAATCCATAGGATCTGTTTAACAACATCATTTGACAACAATTGGTTCGTCAAAAATGGATAGAAAACGAAATCAAGGACAAAACTCCCAAAAAGTCAACTCTAGGGATTCAAGAAAAATACCTTGATTCGGTGAAGAACAATGGATTAGATGATGTTATAATCACCTAGGATACTCCAAAACACCTTGGATGGAGCAGAAATCCGCCAAGAGTCAAAGCCCTAGTCGCCCTCGTCTCAACCCGCGGAGGAAGAAGAATAAATGAAGAAAAACGAAGAATAATGACTGCTGTCCAGTTTATATACTGGACAGCTTAGCGTGGGCTAATCCTACCTGATTAGCGTGCGCTATCGAAGCATCAGAACAAAAAGTTCTGCCAAAATATACAGTTAGCGCGCGCTAGCTACAAATGTTAGCGTGCGCTAACGATACCCTGCACCACCCGGTAGCTCTGGATCGCCCGAACCACGGTAGCGCGCTATCCTCCCCCCCAGCGTGCACTACCAATGCACCCTAGTGCGCGCTATGTTACCAAATAGCGTGCGCTAACCAACGTTCTAACCCAGTCCAGTAGCCTTTGGACTGTTTCTGCACCACCCGTTAGCGCGCGCTAAAGGCGACATTTAGCGTGCGCTAACTTCGGCAACTTCGCGCGCGCTAGCCACAAAGCGTAGTGTGCGCTAACGACTCAGAGAGACAGCAACAGAACATCTCAAAAATGGGTATGACGACATACCCACAACTTTGAGAAATTACAAAACAGCCCCAAATATCCGAAAAATCACGATACGACAACGAATAATCAAACCGAAGCTCACAACACGTATAACAACGTTAAATGAACTTATGAGAAACCCGAGACGACAGTTTCGAACGAGATTCGCAAGAATCGAACTCAAGTGCGGGAAAGTCGCTTAAGAACACGGAACTCAACAAAACGACACCGAAACGAACTCGGATGACAAAAAGTGCAGAACTAAAAACTCTCATAATGACGAAACGGTCACGAGCGAGTCGTCAAAACGGACTCCGGCCAAAAAAGAAATTTACCGAAAATGTAAAATCGCGGATATTACATACTACCCTCCTTAAAAGAAGTTTCGTCCCGAAACTTAAAACAGGTAGGGAGAAGCAATATCCTGCCAAGAAAACTCAACGAGATACACAAGAAGTGCGTAACTTTCGCCCATCGGCGAAATGTTACAAGCAACGCAAAGGAATATACGGTGTGGAAACGCGCTCCACGACGACCAACACAACGCCACCGGTAGAAACATAATAAAACCAACAAGTGACAAGCGTCATCAAACAGATAATATTATCAAGTCAATTATCCGAACATTCACAAAACATAAAGTACCTATTACAAGGAACCACGCACAATCGAGAAAACAGAAAGTAAACACAAACAATCCACAAGGACAATCACAAACAATTCGGACTACGCCGAAATCCTCAAAACCACACTAGGCATCTCCGTGTCCTTTCTGTAACACCCCCAAAACCATATGGGAATATTACACGCCGTAAACCCTTTCCGCAAGGATCTACCAGGCTAAACGTCCATAAACAACCAAATGCTTGCCCGGCCAGGGTCAAACAATATAATAATACTGCACTGCTAAGGTCACTTACACAAAAACACATGCACCGATGAGGTCACACAACTCTATCAACAGGATCGACTAACAACATTACCCACACAGGTTCGAAATACAATACAACGGAAGACCGAATCAACTCTAACAATACAAATAAACTCTACCAACTCTCAACTCTTGATTAGTATCGCACTCGTCATCCCCTTGTGCCAATCCCGTGATCGCTCCCCGAACTCGCATGTACCGGACGCAGTATCAGACATCCACCCCGAATACTGGGGTTAGTAAAACTCCACCGCTTTACTAGTGCAAGTATCAAACCATACGAAATGTAACAAGCAAATAGCAACTACGAATTTAATACGTAAATCAATTATCAAAATGTTCCTAGAAGTTTTAGAATTTCGAACTCAAGTAAGAGATATTTGAAAAGGAACACATCATCTCGGGATTTTTAAAGCGTAAATTCTTTTGGACCTCGAGTCCCAATTTACAAAACCTTTTCGTAAACATTAGGGCCTTAGCCCGATTCTCGCTTCAAAGCATACTAAATAATATATCATTATGAGTCCGAGATCCATATTTAAAATGTTACCCGAACAATCATCGCTACACGATCATTGTTCGTACACATCATGTACCGAACTCCGAGGCCTCGACGGACCTTACCCGACCACACACACCGTTCGTACACATCATGTACCGAACTCCGAGGCCTCAACGGACCCTACCCGGCCACACACACTGCTCGTACACATCATGTACCGAACTCCGAGGCCTCAACGGACCCTACCCGCCACAACATCGCTCGTACACATCATGTACCGAACTCCGCAGGCCTCGCGGACCCTACCGGATCACACACCTTGTCCGTACACGTCATGTAACGGACTCCATAGGCCTCGTCAGACCCTACCTGGAACACACACTTTGTTCTTAAAAATCATGTACCGAACTACATAGGACTCTTCAGAACATACCTGTAACACACACACATCGACACGACACAATTCATAATCATTAAATGTCAAGCCATTCCACATTACACTGAAATGTACAATCAAGTATGTAAACCAAAACAACACAAATATCATGATCATCACAACGACTCTTAACCAACATAACACACATTCGGTACACAATACATTGAACAACCACGTGTACAACCATCTCATATGTACATCGCAATCCTGCACAAATGGCATGACGCCTAACACGGATACCAATATATCACTATTATCACAAAGCCTTCTAATTTCGGAAAACACAACCAACTCAAACGGAACATATTTACGGAGGCAAGCAAAATCGTCATACATATCATACGTAATTACTAGTCACAAGATACAAGTCGTATAATAAGATACTTGCCTTAATAACCGCTACCAAACGTTCCGAAGAACACGGTTCGACCGGGAAGCTCGGACCCCGAAGAAGACAACGAACGGAAGGGTTCCGACTCGAGTTCTTCACAAGAATTTTGTCCCTAAGTCATACCAATGATAAATCAACAATCGTACGATGGATAATAATCATACAACGCCCAATCCCCCCTCTAAGACCTTTTGTCGGACACCTTCAAGGCGTTGACTAAGAACTCGACCAAAATAACGAATCGAAACGATCCAACCATGGAATAACAAGGGAAATGATAGAATACATCTAAATAATCATCAATACATCACAAATCTAAGTTATTACGGTTAAATCGGACAAAACGAACAAAAACCCCCAATTCACCCAAAAGTAGGGTTTCAAGAATTTACCTTGGATTAATGATGAAGAACAATTGTTGGAGTTGTTAATCCACACCAAAAACTTGAAGAATATGAAGTTCTCTGGGATTGATGATGCAAAACGCCCAAAAATCGCCCATAAGATCGCCCAAGAGGAGGAGGAATGAAGGAAGAGATGAAATGAGCATTCATCTCACAAAATCCGCAGAAATAGGCTAATCTGGACTGTGTGCCGCGGCCCAGCCTAAGTGTGCCGCGGCACAGGGTACAGGCTGCTCGGCCAAAACTGGAAAATGAGTGTCTGAGCTATTTCGACCATAACTCTCTCGTCCGGACTCCGATTGACTCACCGTTTGAACCATTGGAAAGCTAACTTGATGCTCTATAATATTGAAAAGATTCAAAGTCTTTGGAGTTTTCAAGAATTTATGGTGATTTTACAAAGTCGACTCATATTTGGGAAAAGTCGTTTAATAACACTGAACTCAAGAAAACGACACCAAAACCCGAACTCGAATACGAATCAAGATACGGTCACGAAGTACTCGCAAAGACGAATCTAAGGGCTAAGAGAACACACAATTCACCACCCGAAGGCTCGAATTCAACAACGGAAGTAATTACCCAAAACTTTGGGAAATTACGAAAATGGCCC
This sequence comes from Orobanche coerulescens, assembly GCA_033398695.1. Taxonomy (NCBI): domain Eukaryota; kingdom Viridiplantae; phylum Streptophyta; class Magnoliopsida; order Lamiales; family Orobanchaceae; genus Orobanche; species Orobanche coerulescens. The sequence goes on from JAWKAU010000151.1 coordinate 97,363, forward strand.
AAAACGTCCAAAATCACGATACGCGATCGAAACACCAAACCAAAGCTAACAACACGTCTAACAAAGTTAAACGGACTTACGGGAAACTCAAAACAAGAATTTGGACGAGATTCACAAGAATCGAACTCGAGTGCGGAAAAGTTGTTAAGAAACACGGAACTCAACAAAACAATACCGAAACGAACTCGGATGACAAAAGTGCGTAATTAATCATTCTCGGAATGATGATACGGTCCCAAGCGAGTCACAAACGGACCTCCGCCGAAAAAATAAAATTACCAGAATCCGAAATTGCGGATATTACATTCTACGCTCCTTAAAAGAAGTTTTGTCCCGAAACTTAAATCAAGTAGGAGAAGCAATATCCCGCCAGAAAACTCAACGGATACACAAGAACCGAAAAAAAAATCGCGCCCAACGGCGAAACGTTACAAGCAACGCGAAAGAACATACAGCGTGAAAACACGCCCCACGACGACCATAACAACGCCACCGACAATGATTCAAAACAATAACGAGTAATTAACAACACATCACATGCACACATTTAATCAAAGAAACGCACGCGACAACAAGTCGCACCGGACCACAACGACTATGCGGTAGAAACAAATATAGTATTATGATAGAATTCACTCCGATTCTCGTCAACAAGAAAATGTCCGACGTCAAGACACAAAGAATTCAAGATAACGGAAAACGAGAATACCGGACATTACATTCTATCCTATTAAAAATAAGTTTCGTCCCGAAACTTAAAATAAAATATCATGGTAGAATACAAACAAAACCAAAAAGTTCACGCAACAAATAACAATTTCTACACGAATTACAGCACGATGTACGATACACAACTACATCACGGGACACCACCAGGCACTCCCCGAGTAGGAACGAAAACCCAATTCCCGAACATCTTGGCAACGGTCTCACAATGCACTGATCGGTGACCCACTTGGCCACACTCGAAACAGTTGACTAACGGTGAACGACAATTCTTCGCAGTACGAGATCAGGCAACAACACTCAGACAACCCCGTTCGAACAACAACGATCGAACAACAATGATCGAACAACAATGATCAAGTAATAATGATCGAACAACAACGATCAAATAACAATGATCGAACAACAATGATCAAATAACAATGATCGAACAACAACGATCAAATAACAATGATCGAACAACAATGATCAAATAACGATGATCGAACAACAACGATCAAATAACAATGATCGAACAATAATGATCAAATAAAAATGATCGAATTACAACAGTCGAACAATGACTCCGAAGTCCCCACTTCAACTCCAGGCATTAAAAGAACTCGTAGAAAGTGAAAGATATTACTTCCAAACAAGGCTCACAAGAATCGAACCGAACTCGGGAAGGTCACGATGATAAACAGGTCGATCTGAAACAAGGTCACAACCAGTTCGAACAATGACAACTGAGACATCAAACAAGTTCAAAAAGTATCGACGAACACGTGCAAGTCGATAGAATTTAGAAGGAGAAACTGCAGAAGTCAAATATAGTATGGGTATTACATCCGACCTCTTATAAAAGAAATGTCGTCCCCGCAACTCACAACAACGGAAACAAGGTCACAACACAAAAAGCATCCGACAGGAAAATCTCCCATGGGTCTCTCAGAGTCGATCCTTATATCTGTGCTGAAGCGCGAACTCCGAAAGTCTCGAGCCACCCGCAAAATCAATTCGTGTCCTCAAACGCCAAGCATCGACGAGAAGGACAATTTACACGTGCATGCCCCGGCACATCACGGTTGAAACACCTCGGCTCGGTATACCGAAAGTACAAATGCTAGATACAATGGGGTATAACGTCGCAAAACAATATAGCGGAGATGCCAACTCAGCACAACAAAGAATCATAACACATATCATATACAACGATTACCATCGTAAAGTAATACACACACAAACACTACAACAACGACGGTATCGTTCGGCGACCTCAACGGCCCGAACGATAACCAGCACATAATTACAAACATTATGAAACAATCACACATGTACACAAACATACAAACCCAAGATTCAACAGCTCACACTCGTGCGACAACACGCAAATCACCACGAGGCGATAAACAGTAAACACCTATTCACACCTCTCACAGAGGGCTAGTACAACAAATGCGTGGCAACGCCTCGACGTTCATGCCACCAATTCGATCATACTCGGGAGCAAACATCATAACGACAACGCGAACATCACACATACATACCCAGCCCTCAAAGGGGAATAGATAGGTTTTAAAAACGAAAACCTCCTTTTGAAAACAATTTTGGAAACACCGATTGATCTTGAGTATCACCCTTCCAAAAAAAAAAAAAAAGTACAATCGTGAAACATCGTTATCGAGACTTTGGAAAACTATTTCGCATTCGATAAAAATGAGGACACTTTCTTTTCGTGAAAAACTTTCGGAAATATTCGACCCTCGGGTCTAAGTAAAAGTGTTTCTAAAATATTGGAAATATCTCAAAACATTTTGGTCCTCGAGGTAGAAGAATCTTGAAACATATTGTGGCACCTTGGATGTACCACGAGAAAATAATTTATTTTAAAAGTACGTCTCGAAATTTATTTTCTAAGGTACTCAAAGTTTTCAAAGATAATTCAATGGGCTAGAATGCCCAAAAATTTCGATAATTACACGGAACATTATAGCGCCGTGGGTCCTGCGCCGGAACCCACCAGATAAAACCATTTACAAAATGCCAAAAGGTCGATGACGGTAATATTTTAAAACTCACAAAAGTCATTTACAAAATACTAAATTCCGTCATAAGAATTTCGCCAAAATGATCAAGGCCATAATGCCAAAAACTCGGTTAAGGGAATTGGTTTTGAAATAAAACTCACTCGGTAAAATACCGAAAGCCATTACAAAAGAACTCACGCAATGGATAAAAGAAATAAAATCAAACATGCACAAGACAAAGAACACTACTCCTCATATGAACGAAAAACGGGAGTCAAATGATCACATATCACGAAATCAAAATCCATAAGAGGATTCCATCAATTAACTCATAATCATAAAAATAGCTCGTGTCACACGAGGCACAACACAAAGAAGGGAGACTTACATCCACAGGCCGCACGGAGATGACGGTCGCCCACGATACTAATCTCATCCGACAATATATCCGACACGTTGTGACTACGCACAACTCAACTTGTCACCTGACGACTCGAACGACAAGACAACACATTACTCGACAAACCACGACTCGACTCGACCCGACAGCCTAGGTTTCCGCAACCTAAGCTCCGATACCATAAATGTAACACCCCCAAAACCATATGGGAATATTACACGCCGTAAACCCTTTCCGCAAGGATCTACCAAAGCAACGTCCATAAACAACCAAATGCTTGCCCGCCACGGCCAAACAATATAATAATACAGGCACTGCTAAGGTCACTTACACAAAAACACACAGACCGATGAGGTCACACAACTCTATCAACAGGATCGACTAACAACATTACCCACACAGGTTCGAAATACAATACAACGGAAGACCGAATCAACTCTAACAATACAAATAAACTCTACCAACTCTCAACTCTTGATTAGTATCGCACTCGTCATCCCTTGTGCCAATCCCGTGATCGCTCCCGAACTCCGCATGTACCGGACGCAGTATCAGACATCCACCCCCCGAATACTCGGGGGCTAGTAAAACTCCACTGTTTTACTAGTGCAAGTATCAAACCATACGAAATGTAACAAGCAAATAGCAACTACGAATTTAATACGTAAATCAATTATCAAAATGTTCCCTAGAAGTTTTAGAATTTCGAACTCAAGTAAGAGATATTTGAAAAGGAACACATCATCTCGGGGATTTTTAAAGCAGAAATTCTTTTGGACCTCGAGTCCCAATTTACAAAACCTTTTCGTAAACATTAGGGCCTTAGCCCGATTCTCGTTTCAAAGCATACTAAATAATATATCATTATGAGTCTGAGATCCATATTTAAAATGTTACCCGAACAATCACTGCTACACGATCATTGTTCGTACACATCATGTACCGAACTCCGAGGCCTCGACGGACCTTACCTGACCACACACACCGCTCGTACACATCATGTACCGAACTCCGAGGCCTCAACGACCCTACCCGGCCACACACACTGCTCGTACACATCATGTACCGAACTCCGAGGCCTCAACGGACCCTACCCGCCACAACATCGTTCGTACACATCATGTACCGAACTCCGCAGGCCTCGCGACCCTACCCGGATCACACACCTTGTCCGTACACGTCATGTACCGGACTCCGCAGGCCTCGCTGACCCTACCGGATCACACACTTTGTTCGTACACATCATGTACCGAACTCCGAGGCCTCGCTGACCCTACCCGGAACACACACACATCGACACGACACAATTCATAATCATTAAATGTCAAGCCATTCCACATTACACCGAAATGTACAATCAAGTATGTAAACCAAAACAACACAAATATCATGATCATCACAACGACTCTTAACCAACATAACACACATTCGACACAATACATTGAACAACCACGTGTACAACCATCTCATATGTACATCGCAATCCCGCACAACCGGCATGACGCCTAACACGGATACCAATATATCACTATTATCACAAAGCCTTCTAATTTGGAAAACACAACCAACTCAAACGGAACATATTTACGAGGCAAGCAAAATCGTCATACATATCATACGTAATTACTAGTCACAAGATACAAGTCGTATAATAAGATACTTGCCTTAATAACCGCTACCAAACGCTCAAGAACACGGTTCGACCGAAGCTCGGACTCAAGAAGACAACGAACGGAAGGGTTCCACTGAGTTCTTCACAAGAATTTCGTCCCCTAAGTCATACCAATGATAAATCAACAATCGTACGATGGATAATAATCATACAACGCCCAATCCCCTCTAAGACCTTTTGTCGGACACCTTCAAGGCGTTGACTAAGAACTCGACCAAAATAACGAATCGAAACGATCCAACCATGGAATAACAAGGGAAATGATAGAATACATCTAAATAATCATCAATACATCACAAATCTAAGTTATTACGGTTAAATCGGACAAAACGAACAAAAACCCCCAATTCACCCAAAAGTAGGGTTTCAAGAATTTACCTTGGATTAATGATGAAGAACAATTGTTGGAGTTGTTAATCCACACCAAAACTTGAAGAATATGAAGTTCTCTCGGGATTGATGATGCAAAACGCCCAAAATCGCCCATAAGATCGCCCAAGAGGAGGAGGAATGAAGGAAGAGATGAAATGAGCATTCATCTCACAAAATCCGCAGAAATAGGCTACTGACGTGTGTGCCGCGGCCTGGACTAAGTGTGCCGCGGCACAGAGTACTGTGCTGCTCGCCAAAATGGAAAATGAGTGTCCGAGCTATTTCGACCATAACTCTCTCGTCCGGACTCCGATTGACTCACCGCTTGAACCATTGGAAAGCTAACTTGATGCTCTATAATATTGAAAAGATTCAAAGTCTTTGGAGTTTTCAAGAATTTATGGTGATTTTACAAAGTCGACTCATATTTGGGAAAAGTCGTTAATAACACCGAACTCAAGAAAACGACACCAAAACCCGAACTCGAATACGAATCGAAGATACGGTCACGAATTACTCGCAAAGACGAATCTAAGGGCTAAGAGAACACACAATTCCGACCACCCAAGGCTCGGAATTCAACAACGGAAGTAATTACCCAAAACTTTGGGAAATTACGAAAATGGCCCAAAACGTCCGAAAATCACGATACGCGATCGAAACACCAAACCAAAGCTCACAACACGCCTAACAAAGTTAAACGGACTTACGGAAACTCAAAACAAGAATTTGACGAGATTCACAAGAATCGAACTCGAGTGCGGAAAAGTTGTTAAGAAACACGGAACTCAACAAAACAATACCGAAACGAACTCGGATGACAAAAAGTGCAGAATTAATCATTCTCAGAATGATGATACGGTCCCAAGCGAGTCGTCGAAACGGACCTCCGCCGAAAAAATAAAATTACCAGAAATCCGAAATTGCGGATATTACACTTTCGCAGCAGAGATGCCACCTCGATACCCAAATCTCTCAACTACCATCTCGCAATGTACGGATCGGTGACCCACCTAGCCACACTCGAAACAGCTGACTAGCGGTGAATGACAATTCTTTGCGGTATGGCCCGCTCGACTACAGTTATAACATATCTTCGAACTGCTCACATTACTCACTGCAGGGGTACTACTCCTCTGATCACGCGATCTAGGAACCATTTTGGGATGACGAAACGAAGTCCCAACCTCAAGGGGCCCACTCCCCTGATTTTCTAAAAAGTTCCCAACGGTTTTCTGTTTCTTCGAGTCAGACATACTTTCGGTCGATAATCTGGATAGCCCATAGGCTAATGCCCTATTCTGATAATCTCTCAAGGAAGTACAAGCGAGACCTGCCATGTACTGACGAATCTCCGGCTTCATCCGCCTACTAAAATGACAAATCTTGTCCTCCTCTGTCCTTACTTGATTCTGCACATAGCCGAGCTGTTTGCTAAAATCAATAATAGCTTGAGACAGCGGTACATCCTGCGGTTTCGCCGAAAAGAATTCATTAATCCTCTGCTTTATGATCGGTTCCGGATAAAACTCATCTCTCATGAATCTCTGGAACTCTGCCCACGTGACAACGCGATCTCGGGGTTTAATAGCCTCCCACCAGCTAGCGGCATCTTTGTCGAGAAGATACTGAGCGATCGGTACCTTACGTTCTTCTGGACAATCAACTACCTCGAATATATTTTCCAACTGGAAAAGCCAACCATCCCAGCCTAATGCATCTGCAAAGACCAATAAACGAGGGGGATTCATACGAACCACTTCTAAGCCACCGATTTGCACTCAGCAGGCCGGGTCACATCTCAGAATACGCCGAATCGCCCGAGTCAACTGAGTCATCTGAGTGGCTACCTGCTGCAAAATAGTAGCAACACCAATACCAATACCATCACCGGCAGTATGATCCCGATCACGCATCTGGTCGCCACGACCACGACCTCGGCCCCTCGGCATACTGAATAAGTAACCATTCAGCACAACAGAAAATCATCACACATAACACATACAACGATTACCGTCGTAAGGCAACACGCACATGAATATCACGGCAACGACGGCGTCGTTCGGCGGCATCAATGACTCGAACGATAACCAGTGCACAATTACAAAACATCACGAAACAACCACGTATGTACACAATCATACAAACTCCAGTTCCAATAGCTCGCACAGGTGCGATAACACACAAATCATCACAAAGCGACAACATTCAATACCAACATCTCACCTCTCACAAAGGGCTAATCACAACAAATGCGTGGCAAACGACTCAACGTTCACGCCACCAATTCCATCATACTCGGGAGCTAACATTCTAACGACAATGTGAATATCATACATACATTCCTGGACTGCAAACAGGAATGATAGGTTTTAAAAACGAAAACCACCTTTGAAAAAGAAAGATTTTGGAAACACTAGTTGATCTTGAGTATCACCTTTCAAAAAGTAGTACAAACACCATTATCGAGACTTTGAAAATCATCTTGCATTTGAACAACAATGAGAACACTTTTCTTTTAGTGAAAAACTTTCAAAAAAATATTCGGCCCTCGGGTCTAAGCAAAGCATTTCTAAATAATTTGAAAATATCTCAAAGTATTTTGGTCCTCAATTGGAATAATTTTGAAACATATTGCGGCACTAGAAAGCACTTTGAAAGTACCGCGAGAAAATAATTCATTTTAAAAGGTACGTCTCGAAATTTATTTTCTAAGATACTCAAGGTTTTCGAAAATCTATTAGGCTAGAATGCCTAAAAACTCACATGATCATATATCAAACCGTCATAAAACATTCAAGGCCAAAATGCCAAAACTCGATTTAGGGAGTCGGTTTTACGAAGTAAAAATCAGTTTGCAAAATACTGAAAGTCATTTTGAAGGAACTCACGCAGTGGATAAAATACAGTTCGAAAATACATTAGCAGCGACACCGCTCCTCATATAGACGAAATATGAGAGTCACATAAACGCAATCATGAGACTAAAAATCTGCATAAAGATTCCGCCACTTAACACATAATCATACCAGTAACTCGCATCAGACGAGGCACAAACACAAAGAAGGGAGACTTACATCCACAGATCGCACGAAGATGATGATCGCCCCACGATACTAATCACGACCAACAAACTCAGACGACGCATCGCGACACGACTCAATCAAACAAATTCTGACGAGACAAAAACTCAACAGACACCACTAAACCAGACAGCCTAGGTTTCCACAACCTAAGCTCCGATACCATTTATGTAACACCCCCAATCCACTCAGGGATCTTACACGCCGTAGACCCTCTCCTCGAGGATCTACCAGGCTGATAACTAAAATCAAACATCTAAACATCGCCTTTAAGGCTAAAATGACTCAGTAGACCGATTTGGTCTTTCAATAATAGCATACAACTCAAATCCAAACACATACCCATGCAGGGGTCAAAATACAATAAACTCCCGTACAACGGGGAAAAGATACTGCAGCGGAAAAGAAAATACAACTAGACCAATACGACATCAACGGATCCTCGTATGATTAGTATCGTTCATCTTTCATCATTCTTCGTGCCGACCCTGTGCTATGCTCCAAAACCTGAATGCAAAAATAGACATCCACCCCCCCGAATACTTGGGGGTTAGCAAAACTCCACTGTTTTGCTAGTGCAAGTACAAGTGCAAAAATATGAGCCATACAATTCAAGTTCCAAGAATGACAATAATCAGAAATCCTCAAAGATTAAAATACAACGAAACGAATACTTCCCGAGGCAAGAGTTTGAGTAAAACCTTCCAAATCCGAAAGATCACAATTAACGAGAACGGTTTGCAAAATGGTTTAAAATACCCTCGGGAGTTTTAATAGAAAACAAATTAGGATTATCAAATCCTTATCTTTCCAAAAATCAACAGGGGTCACAGCCCAAAGGTTTTGTTTTCGCAAATAGAAAACCACTAACAATTTACAGGGTTAGAGCCCAACATCACGTGTCCTCGACGGACATAAAAATCAACAAAACATAATCGCGCACGCGCATCGCCTAGGACCGGAACGAAGCCACAAATCCCACTCGAGGCCTCGAAGGACCCTCCCGAGCTGGCTAGCGAAACAAATCACACACATGCATCGCCTTGGGAACAGGGTAATACCATTGATCCCGCCCGAGGCCTCGAAGGACCCTCCCGAGCTGGCTAGCTAAACAAATCACAACATCCTTGGGGCTCACGGTTGGATCAATCACTTGTTGCATCCTGACCACATGATCACATGCCATGTGTCACCGTAGTTTTTCTTAGGCTCTCACGGTTGGATCAATCTCTTGTTGCATCCTGGCCCCATGATCACATGCCACGTGCCACCATAGACCCCGCCCACATCCACACAATCACACACATAGCAAAATGCAACAAAGGTATCCAAACAATTCACTCAGAGGCATCAAACACTTAGCAAAACACCACGTCAAACCACAACGCACTGAAATGAAATAATATACATCCACACGTCATACCAAGTGCAACATCAACACCAAACATATCCATAGAAATCACATAGTCATTTACAAACTACGCCATTCACAAAACACACGCCTTTTGAAAGCAAGCCTTTAACAAGGCTAAACCGAATCTTTTGAAAGTTCGAAACAAACGATCAAATAAACACATAGAGACGGTCACTAATTATCATATTCATAAAACAAGAATGTATGGACAAGGTACTTGCCTCGAATAACCACAACGCGGAGAATCGACCTAAGTAGGTTGGCACGAACCGACTACGAACCCGCCGACTCCACCGAACGACAACCCGCAACAATAAACTACGAACGAAAACAATAACAACGAAAATGAATTCTAAAGTACGACCCAAAGTCGCTGAATTCAAGTAACAAGTGACGAAGGTTCAAGGGTTTCCCCCAAAACAGTCAAGAACATGATTCGTCCCGTTAAAACACGAAAACGGAATTCCAAACCGAAATATAGATATACAATCCATAGGATCTGTTTAACAACATCATTTGACAACAATTGGTTCGTCAAAAATGGATAGAAAACGAAATCAAGGACAAAACTCCCAAAAAGTCAACTCTAGGGATTCAAGAAAAATACATTGATTCGGTGAAGAACAATGGATTAGGTGATGTTATAATCACCTAGGATACTCCAAAACACCTTGGATGGAGCAGAAATCGGCCAGGAGCCCAAGCCCTAGTCGCCCTCGTCTCAACCCGCGGAGGAAGAAGAATAAATGAAGAAAAATGAAGAGTAATGACTGTTGTCCAGTTTATATACTGGACAGCTTAGCGTGCGCTAATCCTACCTGATTAGCGTGCGCTATCGAAGCATCAGAACAAAACGTTCTGCCAAAATATAAGTTAGCACGCGCTAGCTACAAATGTTAGTGTGCGCTAACGATACCCTGCACTCACCCAAAGAGCTCCCGGATCGCCTCGAATACCGGTAGCGCGCTATCCTCCCCCCCAGCGTGCACTACCAATGCACCCTAGCGCGCGCTATGTTACCAAATAGCGTGCGCTAACCAACGTTCTAACCCAGTCCAGTAGCCTCTAGACTATTTCTGCACCACCCGTTAGCGCGCGCTAACGGCAACACTTAGCGTGCGCTAACTTCGGCAACTTAGCGCGCGCTAGCCACAAAGCGTAGCGTGCGCTAACGACTCAGAGAGACAGCAACAGAACATCTCAAAAATGGGTATGACGACATACCCATAACTTTGGGAAATTACAAAACAGCCCCAAATGTCCGAAAAATCACGATACGACAACGAATAATCAAACCGAAGCTCACAACACGTATAAGAACGTTAAATGAACTTACGAGAAACCGGAGACGACAGTTTCGAATGAGATTCGCAAGAATCGAACTCAACCGTGGGAAAGTCGCTTAAGAACACGGAACTCAACAAAACGACACCGAAACGAACTCGGATGACAAAAAGTGCAGAACTAAAAACTCTCAGAATGACGAAACGGACTCCGGCCAAAAAAAGAAATTTACCGAAAATGTAAAATCGCGGATATTACAGAATGAATCCACTTTTCGTTTTATCACGGTAAAATCTTCCATCCAGGCAATTTTAGCTAGAGCTGGATCTGGATGAGAAACAAATTCAATGAGTTTTTTGATTAGTTCTTCTGGTGTTGTTGCAACGACTATTATTCGTTTAGCACGCTCGGAAATAAAACCCTTTTCAGTAGAGTAGTCGATGAAAGATAATAAACCATCAAAGAAACCATTGACATTAAGCAGGCCTATTGGTTTTTGATGAACATTTAGCTGGGCTCTGGTAACCACATGAAAAAGTTCCTCAAGAGTGCCAAAACCACCGGGAAGGGTGATAAAGGCGCCAGAATTATTTATCATGTGAGTTATGCGATCTTGCATATTTACAGATCTAAACTCATCTCCAATAGTTGGCCCGATGATTTTAATTTCCGCCAGAGGTTTTGGAATTATTCCCAACCCTCTTACTCCTTCCATATAGGCAGAAGCAGCAGCTCGTCCCATTAATATTAGACTTCCTCCTCCGTAAACTACATGAATGCATTTTTCTCCTAATGTACGACCCAAGTTGTAGGCTGCTTCAGTAAAGCATGCCTCTTTTCCATAACTAGCTCCACCAAAAATGCAGACTGTGCTAAATTTTTTATTGAAGATGATGACTCCATTTTAGAAAAGAAATTTATTTGAGAGAAAAAGAAGAAAAGTACAAGTATGAGGGATGAATAAAAGAAACAAGCACAATATTTATTTATAGAAGAAAAATGAGGTAAATTTGTTTAACAAGTTTGTGATTGCGTTGATTGCGCTTCAACTACTCAATAGAATAATGAATGCATTAATTGCATATCACTCCCTTTTTTTTATTCAGAAAATCTCACCTTACGACAAAAATAAAAGATACTTACGTGTATGTACAATAGTTGTGATTGTGGCACATCTTCCTCTGATTTTTGGTTCAGAAACGACCTAAATGCCTTCTATGAGTCAGGGAGAAGCTTCCCCTCTAATTTTCTTACAAGTTGGCAAACAGGGTATTTTAACGTCAGATTCTCAAGACGTTGTTCATATTCTGGTTTGAATTTATTCCACAAACATCGAATTCCGTAATGTACGAGTCCACTAGGATGCATGTCAAGAGAAATTTCGATATCATCTAAATTTTCTTTATTCAGACCATCCTTAATGTAACACTCCCGATATATTCAGGAATATTACATAAGAATTTACAAGGCTGAAGAACTAAATAGACATTAACCGATACCAACGAATGAAAATAACGGAAATAAGGTAAAACAGTTCTGATCAATACTGAAAGTACGAATGTTCAACAGAAAAGTATTAATGCATCACCAAATCCAAATCATCATAAACGACTACGTACTCGATGTAATACCCGTAATTTCGATTTTTGATAATTTCTTTTTTTCGGCGAAAGTCTGTTTTGACGACTCGCTCATGACCGTTTCATCATTCCGAGAATGATTAATTATGCACTTTTTGTCATCCGAGCTCGTTTCGGTGTCATTTTGTTGAGTTCCGTGCTTTTTGACGACTTTTCCGCACTTGAGTTCGATTCTTGCGAATCTCATTTTAAACTGCTGTTTCGAGTTTCCCGTAAGTCCGTTTAGCTTTGTTAGACGTGTTGTGAACTTCGGATTGGTTATTCGATCACGTATCGTGATTTTCGGGCGTTTTGGGCCATTTTGTAATTTACCCAAAGTTATGAGTATCCGCATTCGTATTTGTTGTTTTGACCTTTTTCATGGTCGCGTGCGATAAATTGTTGCATGGTATTTCTTTTCGGATCGATGTTGTTGTCCGAGAGCATTTTGTCCTGTTCGTTTCGTGCGTTTTTGGGAATTCGAGTCGCCGAGTCTTGGCGGTTAGGCACTGGCCGGCCACTTGCGGCAGGGACCTGCCAGGCGCGCACGAGCTGCGCGCACGATCTGGTGCTCGTGCGGCCCTGACTGCACACGCACGAGCGAGTGCTCGTGCCCAGTGCTCGTAAGGCCCCGATTGGGACGGTGGCGCAAGACGACACGGCCGCACGACCGGCCGCAGGCGTGCACTCGTGCATCGCTGGGCAGTATATATGATCGAGCAGACGGGTTTATACCTAGTTTTCTCATCCCTCTCATTTCCTTCCGTGGCTGGGGCTTGGAGTAAAAAAAACCGAGATTTATTCAACAGATCAGAATGTGGGGGGACGAGGCCCACTACACGCCCTAAGAGATCGAGGGAGGGCGAGCCCCTCTACACGCCCAAGCTTAATTAAGACAAAATAAAACACGGCCAACGAGCGGCCTACTTGAGTCTAACATAAGGGAAACCGCTTTTGTCCAATCTAATCATACCACGAGTCTAACATGTGGGGCTTGGAGTACGTGATTAGATGTTGTTTATCTATCAATCCACGAAGTTCTTGAGTTTCTAACATCAATCAATCATCCTATATCATCCTTTGATCCAGCGAATCAAGGTAATCTTTCTTAGAACCCTAGTTTCTTGAATTTTGGGGTTTTTGAGTTTTTGTCCGATTTGTTCCGTATTGTTGATTAATCCATGACGGGTATGATTAATCTTAGTATTATTCATGTGTTTAACAACATCAAATCCTTGTTTTTCGTCGAATCAAGGTATTTTTACTTGAACCCTTGTTTTTGAAGATTTTGGGGATTTTCCTTTTAATTTCAATTCCAATCCGTTTTTGTTCAATTAATTGTTGTATAAACATTGTTTTGAACATGTTCTACGGTTTGGATACTCGTATCTTTGATTCGTTCGACCCGAGGGGTGATTTCTTTGTTCTTGGAGGGTCTCGAACATTTAATGTTCGATTAAATGCTCGAATGAGTTCCCTTCGATAGTTTGTTGGGATTTCCGTTGTTTTGGACTTGATTCTCGTCGTAACCATGTGTTATTGTTCCTTACAGAGGATTATAGGTGCTCGATGATTCTGATGTTGAATTCCGTTGGTGATTGATGATTCGTGTGGTGTTATTCTCGTAGTAATTGCGGTGTTATCGCATTCTTGATAGTGTTCGGGAGTTCGGGGCCGTTCGACCGTATTTCATCCATCGTCTTGTTGCGATCATGGTTTCGAGGCAAGTACCTTGTTCATACGCTTCTCGTTTTGTGGATGTGATGATCAGTGGTCGTCTTGGTGTGTTTGCTTGGTTAATTGCAAATGAATTTTCAAAAGATTTGTTTTGGCCTCGTTAAAGGCTCTCTTTCAAAATGCGTGTGTGTTTTATGGACGGTGTCTTTTGGGAATTGATTATGATTTGATTATATTGAACGTTAAAGGCTTTGATGATGCCCCTATTGTTTAAAGTTATGGAATCGTGTATTCCGTGTTTAATCTTGTTATTGTGTTTTGAAGAGTTTCATAATGGTGTCGGATTAGTGGCCATCTCTAGTGAGAATTCTTAATAAACTTACATTCTTAACATATTAGTATTGCATGAGTAACGTGTGTGTGTGTATGCTCACTACGGGTTAGATCCGACGGGGTCTCCGTAGGGGTCCACAGAGACATGGATCGACGAGCTTGCTTTTAACCACTATAGGTTAGATCCGACGGGGTCTCGGTTGGGGTCCACAGAGACGTGGATCGACGGTTAATTGTGGTGCATTTTACAAATGTGATTTGGATTATTGGCGTTTCCGAAAATGAGTATTTTGAACGGCTTTCATGATTGCATGCATTGACTAAGTGTGTAAGAGGTGAGTTGTTCGTTTGCCTACTTGGCTAGGATGGCACTAGAGTATCTTGTTGTTTGTGTTAAATCCTTTAATTGTGTAGTTTTGATGTTCGAAAAGGAACCTTGTTACCGTTATCGTGTACTGTGAGTGGATGAGATTTGGGGCTAAAATCCCAACGGTTTGGTAAAGGTCATTTTACGGAAAGTAAACTTTGGGGCGGTGACCCCTTTCGTCTTTTGGGTTTTGGAAAGTAGGATTTGATAATCCTAAATTATTTTCTATTAAAACTCTCGATGACATTTTAAACTGTTTTATAAATTATTTCCATTGATCTGTGATCATTCAGTTTTGGAATGTTTTCTCAAACTCTTGCCTCGGGAAGTACTTTTCATTTCGTTTGGATCTTTGAGGATTCCTGGTTATTGTTATTCGTGGAATGTGAATTGTATGGTACTTGCAGTAGCAAAATAGTGGAGTTTTGCTAACCCCCGAGTATTCGGGGGTGGATGTCTGTTTTTGCATTCAGGTTTTGGGAGCGTAATGCAGGGTTGGCACGAAGGATGATGAAAGATGATCGGTACTAATCACATGAGGAACCGTACGTTGTGTATTGGTTCAGTTGTACTTTATTTTCCGCTGCTATATATTTTTCCCATTGTACGGGTGTGGTTGTATTTTGACCCCTGCATGGGCATGAGTTGTAATTGAGTTGTATATTTTTATTGAAAGGCCATATCGGTCTACTGAGTCTTTTTAGCCTTAAAGGCATTGTCGAGTTGTTCGATTGTTGTTACCAGCCTGGTAGATCCTTGAGGAAAGGTTCTACGGCGTGTAATATCCCTGAGCGGATTGGGGGTGTTACACTCGAGTACTTATTGAAATAACCAACAAACAATAGACAAATAAACCCAGCCGGAACATCACTCTGCACCCTCGTCGTCATGCAGCTCCAGTGGTTGTTTCCCCGCTCTCCTGGATCCTGAACATAAACAAAATGTTCACCCCGAAGGGGTTAGCACAAAGATGCTAGTACAAGTACCACAACATATTATTCAACATCTCACAAAGAATAATAATAATAACATACACACATGATAATCACAACATGATATCACAACATACACATGGTAATTCTAATGATCCAGCGTTCACTGTCTAGACCCCAAGATGATCCCGTCGGACCAACACGTGGTGGAAAAACCCGTTCACTGATCCAGCGCAGGCTAGCATAGATCCCAAGATGATCCCGTCGGACAAACACGTGGTGGATATACAACAACGACATACATGTACAACAATATGTATAACATCACTACATAAAACAATTAAGGTACTTGCCTCTATTCGAAGACAAGAACAATACTTCCACGAAAAACAAAACACTCGAAGGTCACCCCTTCGATCAATCACGTAGCAAGCTCGAACCTTAACAAAAGAAATAATATAGAATTCATCTCATGTCGTACGAATGTCTAACAATCCGATTTACGGCCGAAAGCTCATAAAATGTAATCTGCCTGAACTACTTAGCGTACGCTATGTATTCTACGTAACGTGCGTTAAGCCTGCTCGTTAGCGCACGTAAACAACTAAGTCTAGCGTACGCTAACTATGTATTGACAGTCCTCTCTGATCAGCCGACTGACTCGCCTGATGACATAACGTACGTTACGTACCAAATGTAGCGTACGTTAACTTATGCCCAATAGCGCACGTTAATCTACATAGCATAGCGTGCGCTAACCGTGCATGGCAGTTCACTACTGGGCAGCAGACTTGTTCTAATGGTGATGAAACTTACGAATTCTTCAGTGATAATATAAGTTATCTCCATGCCTATCATGCTCATACGGTTATGAATGATCTTACGGATAACAACAACTTCGAATTCAAGAATACGTATATCATCATAAAAATATATTCCATTTCGATTACAATTCTTCATGCATAATTCGGAAGGCCTAACGGTCGATATCAATACCTTATATCAATCAAAACTATCATCTTGTAGTTTGTCTAACACTCCATCTTTACAAGATAAATCCTTCCATGATTAATCTCTTAGATTCGTCTAATAATAATGATGTTAAAGTCAAGTCCGTGATTACTATGAAGACACCTTCTAGATTCGGATTACCAATGTCAGAACTTCCTCTACTTGTTCATCATAACAAGATTCAAATTATGATGTTCTTAACCAAGGTACTTAAAGCATAATCATCTCAATCTCTTGAACATGATGTGGTTTGGATAATTCACCAATGAAACTCAATATCTTGATAGCATAATCCTCATATCTTAAAGAACACGAATTCAAGGTTGAAAGTAGTGTAACATACCTTAAGATGAAGAAAAACACCGAGACAACAAGTAGAATCCGGCTCCAGTTGCTTGTTTGCCAAATCAATACGTTTCTCCACTCCAATGATCAAACACAAGTGACATACAATCTCCAATGATCAAGTGGATGTGTTCTAAGTGTGTTCAAGGAAGATATAATGCTCTCTGGTCTCTCAAGAACGAAGGATGCTCGAAAGAAAATGAGATGAAAATGGAGTGCTGTCCCTTATATAAAGTTTCTACACAATAGCCGATTAGCGCACGCTATCATACATCCCTTAGCGCACGCTAATAAGCGTTGACTCCAAATCTATCTAGGTTCGTCCGCGGGAATCTTATCCGGACCCATATCCCGGCTGGTGCATGTGCTAGCCGCCTAGCTCAATAATTGACTTCCTAGCGCAAGCAAATCCTACATTCGTAGCGTGCGCTAGTTGCAGCCGATAGCGCGCGTTAAGCTATATTCTTAGCGTGCACTATCACGAGTTCGCATGAGAAATTTTGCATGACGATATATTTATGTACAAAGGTACCAATGTGAGAAATATCATACTCCAATTATCGAGATCACAAATCCGAATAATATAGGGTTCGAATACAGATGAAATATACAATAATAAATCCGGATATTACATACTCTCCTACTAAAAAGGAGTTTCGTCCCAAAACTCAAGATGAAAATAACTATGGATATCTAGACTTCATGCTATCTTCCGTTTCCCAGGTGGCTTCTTCCAATCCGTGGCGTGACCATTAAACTTTGACCAAAATGATTGGTTTGTTTCTCAACTGCTTAACTCGACTCTCGAGTATCTTGACTGGTCTCTCTTCAAACGTTCCATCCTGAGCGACTTCAATCTCACCGAAATCAATGGCATGACTAGGATCCGGTATATATCTCCATAACTGGGATACGTGGAACACGTATGAACATGGCTCAACGACGGCGGCAGTGCCAATTTGTATGCCAACTCTCCAACTCTCTCAAGGATCTCGAATGGTCCGATATATCTCGGACTCAGCTTTCCCTTCCTTCCAAAACGAAAGATTCCCCGAGTAGGAGAAACCTTTAAAAGTACGTGGTCTCCAGTACTGAACTCCAATGGGCAACGGCGTATGTCTGCGTAAGATTTCTGGCGACTCTAGGCGGTCAACAACCTTTCACGAATCAAGGCTATCTTCTCTCGTGTCTGCACGATCAACTCTGGTTCTGTCCCGATCAAGTCTGATGAATCGTCCCAACATAGGGGCAATCTGCATCTACTCCCGTATAATGCCTCAAACGGTTCCATCTTAATGTAAGCATGCCAACTATTGTTGTAGGTAAATTCAATCAACGATAGATGAATTTCCCAATCAGTCGACCAATCTAAGGCACAAGCCCTCGGCATATCTTCCACTGTTTGAATAGTCTTCTCGGATTGTCCGTCCGTCTGCGGGTGATAAGCTGTACTGAAGTTCAATTCGGTTCCCAAGGCCTTATGAACTGCTTTCTAAAAATGTGATACAAAGCGACTGTCTCGGTCAGAAATAATGGTCTTTGGCGTCCTATGCAATCAGACTATCTCTGAAATAAATACCCGTCCCAACCTCTCTGGTCCCCACATGTCCTTAATGCCTAGAAAATGAGCTAATTTGGTTAAACGATCAACTATCACTCAAATCATGTTCATTCGTGTCTTGGTTCGCGGCATACTAGTGATAAAGTCCATCGATATGTCCTCCCACTTCCATTCAGGAATCGGGAGCGGCTTCAACATTCCGGCAGGTCGTTGATGCTTGATCTTAACCTGTTGATAGGTCAAGCATTTCGAAACATAGTCCGCTACATCTTTCTTCATGTTGCCCCACCAGAAATTCTGCTTTAAATCCTTGTACATCTTACTGGTGCCCGGGTGGATAGAATAGGGCGAGCTGTGAGCTTCCTTCATAATCGTTTGTTTCAGAACATCGACATCGGGAACGCAAAGTCGGTTCTGAAATCTCAAAACTCCATCATCATGAGTTACGAATCTGGGGGCCTTCCCCTTGATCACTTCATCACGTAACCGAATCATCAGAGGATCATCTGCCTTCTTAGATATGATTTCCTCGGTTAATGATGTAGTTATTTCCATCACGCACAGTTGTCCTTGGACTCGTTGTAACCACACTTCAATTACTTCTCGAATCATCTCCCGTTGAATGCTGAGTTGGGAGGTCAGAGTCTCCAGCATCTGGATAAAAACAGGCTTGCGGCTGAGTGCATCGGCCACTACATTC
Organism: Orobanche coerulescens; assembly: GCA_033398695.1. Lineage (NCBI taxonomy): Eukaryota > Viridiplantae > Streptophyta > Magnoliopsida > Lamiales > Orobanchaceae > Orobanche > Orobanche coerulescens. The sequence continues at coordinate 116,865 of JAWKAU010000151.1, forward strand.
ACTTTGCCTGGATGATGCAAAATTTCCAAGTCGTAGTCCTTAATCATGTAACACCCCCAAAACCATCCGGGATATTACAGCACCGTGGGTCCCGCGCCGGAACCCATCAGGCTAAAAACCATTTACAAAACCAATTCAAAAACACCAAAAGGCTGATGACGGTAATATTTTGCAAATACTCAAATATTTTCAAAAACAAAATTCTGAAATACCGTCATAAAATACCATTTGAAAATACAAGGCGAAGTGCCAAATCTTGATAGCTCAAAATGTACGTTAAGACGCCGCTTAAACGTACCGATAAAATAGCTTAGGAAAGGGTTTAACGAAATAACCCAAGTTCGAAAAGTGCCAAAAGGGCCATTTAAAATACACACACGCAGCGGATAAAGATACCGAAAAGTCATTTTGAAATATACACACGCAGCGGATAAATGCATTTCAAAATACACATTTGCAGCGGAAATAAATGACCGAAATAGAATACTCAATTCTCCGAAAACAAGCCACAGCCAGTATCACATCGGGAAGCTCATCCCTTCACGACCGCTACTAGCTCGATCTCCGAGTACCTAAAAATCAAGCCCACGACGGGGTCAGCCACAATACTCAATAATGATACCAATCACATCATCATAAATAATTACATACCAATGTAATAACACTGTAAGAATACTACCAACGTAATCTTACCGTTATAACCTTACCAATTCATAGCAATCCATACTAAATCAATCCTTGACATATTCCACATTTCGTATTCTCAAATGAATTCAACAACAATCATCTGTACTGTATTCCAAAAATACCGATAATCCTCAAAACATCATCATAACTCATAAGTGTGGAAATAATCCAATCTGTGCCAACTCCTGTCCGTCGGATTACACAATCAAATCTCAACCTGGATAAACCAATAATACACAACATTTCTGTAGATCAACTACCAAATGATAATGATAACAAATCCTGAAACATCGACGTACAGTCCGAATGCTTATACGATTAATAACCAGATCAACCGATAAATCAACTGAGAATATCATCGACATGATAACTCCAATACGACCAATAAAGGACCACGATAGTTGAGAATACCATCAACAAGGTGAATCTCGAACGCAATCAATGAAAGATCAACAATAACCGAGAATACCATCAACAAGGTAAACTCCAAATGATCAACAAAGGACCAACAATAACCGAGAATACCATCAACAAGGTAAACTCCAAATGATCAACAATAATGGATCTTAAGAAAATAACCTCGACTGTCGAAACATACCCCTCGGGCGTATGAACAACCAGTCGCAAACCGTCGAACATACCCAACCATGAATGGAGGATGAACGACCAAACAATATGGCTCAAAGATGGAAATCATAGTACGCCCGGTCCGGAAATATGTCCGTGCACAAGCCACCCAGGGTATTGATCACATACACGTGTGGTCTTGTACCTAATTAGCCTCATGAACTACGTCTCGTGTGCACGGTTCAATGTGGAAATATCAACACATAACCATCATGTGCCCGGCTACACAATAACCAATCGGCACGCAGATATGACTCCAGATATGTCACGATGCAACATGACAACGAAACTCAAGGAAACACATATCCAATAAGGATCAAAAGACTCACCGAAGTGAACAACAACAAACTGACAATGAAAAGTCGACACGACTAATCAATATCCAAAACATCAATCCTGGGATCATCATCCCCAAATGAATGACCAACACAATCTACGATCTCAATACAACCGTTCTGGGATCAACATCCCTCAATGAATAACCGATACGAAACTCATTACACGAAACCTCAACATATACAACAACTCAACATACTAATTATCCACATGACTGAACAAATACTTAGATTACCTCAAAGTCGAGGACCATATCCATCAACATCCCCCAATGAGACGATCAACACAACCATTAATACCAACAATAGTCCTGGGATCAACATCCCTCAACGAACAACCAGTACGAGTCTCAATATACGAAGTCTCAACATACAACATATACAACAACTCAACATAATAATTATCTCATAACTGAACAATACATAAATTACCTCAAAGCCAAAGACAACATCCTTTCCACGAACAACATTCCTGAACGAATACACAGTTATACAAATAATCTCAAATAAGGTACCATCCATTCAATACCAATAACCCTTTATCCCGATACTTATGTCTTCACGATAACTATCCTCGATATCCGATGTTCTATATCCTTGACCAGAGATAACTCACGTCTTCCCTGAACACAATTAAATCATATACCTTATGATTTATTACAACCAGAGTATGATATACAAACCATTATCCTCACAACTTACATTTCTAACAACATTGCTATACGAATTATAAATGAAATGAAAACGAAACCATTCATCAAATATTATAAACTGAACAAGTATAGACTTGCCTCGATACCGATACCACGAAGCCGTTACTAAAATCCATTGCCTTAGTATACGAGCTCCTCAGCCCCGACCAAAAGCAATCTACGAACTCTTCGAACTCAACCGCAGCACAACGGTCATAATCCACGATCAAAACATATCAACCTATTGAAGTAATCAATCAACAACAATCCGATAACAATCAATAACCGACATAGCCAACCAACAAACTCAACGGTTCAATGAAACCTCGATCATAAACAAAACCGAACAATACAACTCAAACAAATACGAACCCATATCCACGATACAAGTCGCAACTCAATAATCAATATAACCAATCAATAAACCCAACGGTTCCACCATATCCCAATTAGACACAAATCCGAACAACCACATCAATTGATCACGAATTTAAAACCATAACATAATTCATAATCCGATAATCATATCAATAATCAATTTAAACCAACAAGGGTCTAACATTACCGATTCCAAATTCAATCTTAAATACGGATACAAGTTTCCTCCTTATAAATTCATAATATAAACCAATTACCGGTTATCATCATCAATCCGGACTATCCGATCAATTCAACATTATAGATAACCATATTTCAAAGGTTTCAAATAATTCCATTATCCGAATTGAACACTTGTTAAATACCTATGAATTCTCAAACTCAAAAGTGAGTCATAATCTTATCAAATCCGGAATCATATTCGTATTCCTATACGAATATTGTACCAAACTACATAACTTAATTATAGATATGAATATTCCATATTCATACCCAAAACACCAACACATTCCTCAAATCAATGATAAATTCATCTTGATATTAAGGATTTCATAACATATTCGATTCCGACTTTAATTCTAAATTAGAATCAACAAGACTCCTTCTTGTTATACTAGTAAATTCGTAAGAAACTATTTACCAATTATTACCGTGAATAATCACATTCCAATTATCCGAAATCCTTCCAAAATCATAACATGTATAACTTATGAATTCTTCAAGAACACGAATTATCCGAATTCACGTTCACAATCCATAAAAGAACATAATCCGATGTTTTCTATCTAACCAATCCTTAATCATAATTCAAGGTGTATATCATCATGTTCTTCAACATATGATCTTCTTAGCATCAAAAATCGAAGCAATACTACCAAGAACATACAGAATATTATGATTCCATAATCATAACAACATAATCAAGACATAATCCAACATATCATCATCTTCCTTCAACATACACCTCATATAACCTCAAGAATCGAAACAACAACATCTTAATCATCTTCATATGAATCATTTATCAATAACAACATCAAAAATCCAAAATGAAAAGGAGGATTATCCAACATACCTCTTAGAAGATGGAATACACAAGAAATCACTTCAAGAATCATCGATAACTCCATATCCAAGCTCCAAATCCAAGCCCTCAAGCTCAAAATCGAATTAGGAGAGCCAAAATATCCCTCTCTCAATGTTTAGAGATGAAAAACGAAGAGAAATGCTGAAGTGAAATGAAATGACGGCCATTCCTTATATAAACTCCTCATTGCTACGCATTTAACATTACCAAGTTAACGTACCTAACACCTCTTACGTACGCTATCTTGTACTGGTTAGCGTACGTAATGCCATCCCAGACCCTACTGCCTCAAAATGTGAACTTCCTTATGTACGTAACCCATGCCATATAACGTACGTAATATACCAGTTGACTTGCTACAGTACAATGGTCGTGTTACGTACGTAACACGTCCTGTATAACGTACGTAACACGTACGTTGACTCACCTGTCAACATCCTCCGCCGAAAGTTGCCGACACAGGGTCCCACCTGCCGACCACGACTCGATCGTCTGATTCCCATGTTACGTACGTAATGTCTCGGCCATAACGTACGTAACTCTACCAATTTAACGTACGTAAGCTTCAACACATAACGTGCGTAATGGCTTCCATACTTAGCCATTTACAGCAATTCCTGTCCAACGTCTCGACATAACAAATACGAAGATACGGTGTTTAGTATATTTTGAGTAATATTTTTTAGTATTTTATGTATATAATTGTGTGTTTTGTGTAATAATTTACTCGTTTTACCATATATTTATATTAGTTCATTTTGTTACAATTTTCTATAATTTTATGTCATTTTTGGATAATTAATTGGAATTAAATTATATCTACAGGTTAACCAACCGGTACAAGACAGATCAATTGGTTCAAGGGCGATATTTTTACAGAATTCAAATATAGTCACGACTTGTCTCACTTTATTCGTCTCGTCGAGACGATCGTTTTAAAAAAAAATTCATCCGAATCCGAGTTCGTATGAAGAAGTTATGACCGTTCGAAGGACAATTAAATAGACGGACCATATTGTGCCACGCACAACACCGATTGGTCCAGAATTTCAACTCTGTGCTGATGTCATGGATGACATCAGCACCTCATGGGCAGCGGTGAATTATTGGGAGGTGGAAATTTTTAATTGTAAAAATGATTATTTTATTGATTTTGAAGTAGTATAAATAAGGGATGAATGTGTATTGTTTTGGGGAGGAGAAAAGAGGAGAAAAAAGGAGAAAAAATAGAGAGAAATTATTGTAAGGGAGAGAAATAAAAATAGTGTGTAGTAAAATTATATTTGAGTAATAATATTATAAAATCTTTATTTATTTGTGTTGTTATTATGAGTGAGTAATTTTCTTTTACTCGGGTTATGATGAAACCATGTCTATATTATTATTAATATTTATATAATAATTCCAAATAAATATTTTTAACGGCTATGATTTTCGCTTCAATAGGGGAATATTACTTCATCAATTATATCATGTATTTTTTATAGTTATAAATTCCCCCTTGCTTTGTGATTATTGATATTAGTTAATTTCTTTGATTATTTGTTTTCCATTAAATTGGATACATATAATGCTTAGAAATTACAATTTTTAAGCGAAGGAAAATCTATATTTGAATTATAATTTTGTACTTATTGTCAAATCTATAGGGAAATAGTGATATTGATTTTAGAATCTATTCCCTGAATTTCTTGGAATTAAAATATAAAATAAATAATAAATAGACATTGGTGGACTCTAAACCCTAGTAAATTATTTAAAATCAATTTACCTAAAATCTACTTAAAATTAATGTTATTTGTTGCAATTATTATAACCATAAAAAATCAAATTATTTGGGACTAGGTTAGAATTTAATATAATTTGGTTTAAAACGATAGGAATAATTTGACTTCACTATTATAGTCCTCCCTGTGGAATCGACCTTGCACCGCATATCTACATCGAACAAATCGTGCGCTTGCAGTATAAGACTAAAGAATCAAACCAACAACAAGTTTTTGGCGCCACGGGAGGCGCAAACGAAGTACAAGAAGACCGTCATTACCAAGTTAGTTGAATTATTCTACTAGTTATTTATTTTATCGCTTTTCTTTATTATTATCTGCCTTTTTTAATATCCGTTAGTAGTAGAATTTATTTTCTTTTATATTTTAAAAAAAATCTGAAAAATAATAAAAACTTTTAATAATAAATATAAGTAATAATAATAAAATCTACTGTTCATTTTCGTAAAAATAATAAAAAATAAAAAAATTAAAAAGTCCAAAAATATATAAAAATATAAAAAAATCTGAAAAACTTTAAAAATTCAGAACTTATTTATTTTTATTTAAAAAAAGAGATCTGGAAAATACAAAAAGTTTCAGATTTTAAGGTAATATTTTTGTAATTTTGGTATATTAATATTATAAAAATCAAAAATTTTAATTTAAATTCGAATAAAAAAATAAAAATAATAAAAATAAATTAAAAATAATCTGGAATATTATTTTCCGTAATAAATAAAAATCTGAATTATTTTATTTTATTTTTAAAAGTAAAACTCGCTAGTTTTATTAAAAATTTAATTTTCATACAAAGCTAAAAAAAATCAATTCAGAATTAATCATTTAAACAATCTGGACTATATAGACGCAAATAAACTTTCTGAACTGTGAATTGTTTTTAATAAAAACAGAATTTATTTTTTAAAATAAATTACAATATTTTAATAAAAAAGGGAAAATACTAAAAAAATTAAAAACCTGAAAATTTTATAAAAAAACAAAAAAAAAAATTTATAAAAAAAAAAAAAAAAACTATTTTTATTGTTTGCATAAATAAAATAAAAGTTTGTAATTTTAATTTTTTAATTACCTTTTTTTTAAAAGGTAAAAAACTGTTTTACCTTTTATAAAAACTTTTATAAAAATTGTTTTAAAAATTGTTTGCATAAAAACTGTTTTAAAAAAAAATCTGAATTTTTTTTATAAAAAATAAATAATATATCTGGATATATATATATATATATTAGCTCAATATTATTAGTCTAAAAATATAATAAAATTATAATAAATATAAAAATATAAAAACTAAAAAAAAATAAAAAACAAAAAAGAAAAATCAGAATTTTTTTAATTTTTATATCTTGTCTTTAGTTTTAATAGAATCTTGTAGTGGTAATTTAGATTGTTTTTAGTTGTTATTTTCTATTTACATTATTCTTAGACATTTAGTTTAGTTGTAATATTTCTCGTACACAATTTAGTTTATCAATAGATATTGCTTCCGTAGATCAATTAGTAAATTTATTCCTTTGCAATCTATTACATCCTATAATTTTAGTAATAATTATAATAATTATCATTATTATTAATAATAATAAAAATATAAAAACTCAAAAAAAATAATTAAACAATAAAATCCTTTAAAAGATTCAACAAGGGATTGATATTTTTCACTCACTACTTTGTTCGATTCGAATAGAGAAAAGCTATATCAATCTTGTACAAACTGATTTTGAAAATCGATTGAATTTTGGCGAAAAGGCCTCTGTTGTACATGCCGAAGAAAGTTGGATTTTAAGTGAGACCGTTGTGACGCCTCCAACGATCTGGAAGTTCGATCGACTATCATAATTTGGTTTGTATGCAAAGTTAAAAAAAATTGTAATATCGGTGAATGCAAGTTTGGCAACGAAATAATAAAGGTCGATTAACGAGAAGAAAATTGTCCTTAACTAAAATTGAAGTTCAACAAACGAAACCGATACCAAAAATGGACGAAATCGAAAATCGGAATAATCAAGTTGCAAAAGAAAAAACTTTAATAGAATATTTTTCTCCAGTGAGTGCTAATTCTCCCTCTTGCATAGTGTTGTCTACGACCAATGCAACTCATTTCGAACTTAAACCATCAATAATTCAACTTCTTCCATCTTTTCACGGTTTGGAAAGAGAAGATCCGTATATGCATGTCAAGGAATTTCTCGATATTTGTTCTACTTTCCGATTCCAAAATTTCTCTGATGAATCTGTCAAACTTAGATTATTTCCATTTTCTCTCAAAGATAAAGCAAAATTCTGGCTAAATTCTCTTCAAGCAAGAACAATTACTAGTTGGGACCAACTAGTGAATAAATTTCTCGCAAAATTTTTTCCAATGTCCAAAACTGATAGTCTTAGAAGAGAAATATCCGAATTTTTCCAAAAAGAAAATGAAGAATTTTACGAGTGTTGGGAAAGATTTAATGATTTAATCCTTAAGTGCCCCCATCATGGTTTTGAAATATGGCGTTTGGTAAAATATTTTTATGACGGTTTAACACCAAACAATCGCCAATTAATCCAATCAATGCATGGTGGAAAATTTCTTCACCTTATTGGAGACGAAGCTTGGAATGCACTTGAAAATATGTCAATTAATTCACAACAATGGAATTCACTCGACTCTAGAGCCAAATCGATGCATACGACCCCAAAAAAAGGTGGAATTTACGAGGTTAAACAAGATGTTGAAATAAAATCTACCATAGATGATTTAGTACGAAAAGTGGATGCGTTAATCTTGAAGCAATCCATCCTCACAAACTCAAAAATGAATTTTGCTTTTCATGTGCGGAATCTTTTCATTCATCTCAATCTTGTCCTCCGGTCCACAAAATCAAGAAATTTTTAATGAAGAAGTCAATGTGTTACATTCATATGGAAAATCTTCTGATACCCATTTGCTCCAACTTATAATCCAAATTGGAGGAATCATCCAAATTTTTCCTGGAAGCAAAATATGCCTCCAATGAATCAAGGAGGACATCAAATGAATATGCCAAATCAACAAAATGTCCGTCCTAATCAATATCCTCCAAATACTTATCAGTATCCTTCTATAGTGCCAAAGAAACCATCTTTGGAAGATACGTTGCAACAATTCATGCAATCTACTCAACAAATGTTCCAATCAACTCAACAAGCTGTACAGTCAAACTCACAGGCTATTTCTAAGCTTGAAACACAAATTGGTCAACTTGCAACAACTTTAGCTGAAAGAGAAAAGGGAAAATTTGTGAGTCAGTCCATCCCTAATCCTAAAGGACAATATGAAGTAAACTCTTCTAACGCAGAAGTTCAGTCCATAATTACCCTTAGAAGTGGAAAAGAAATACAAAAGCCTGAATATGATCCGGAAGAAAAATCAAATGAACCACAAGTTTCAAAACCAAAAGATTCTAAGGAAAAAGAAAAGCCTTACGTTCCAAAAGCTCCATTTCCTGAAAGACTTATTCCAAAAGATAAAAGTGCGCAATACAAAGATATAATGGAAATATTTAAACAAGTTCGAATAAATATTCCATTCCTTTATGCTATTAAACAAGTTCCTGCTTATTCTAAGTTCTTGAAAGATCTTTGCACTGTAAAAAGAAGAACAAATGTTCCAAGAAAGGCATTTTTAGCTGAACATGTTAGCTCAATAATCCAAAATAAAACTCCCGTTAAGTATAAAGATCCTGGTAGTCCTACAATATCTTGTGTCATTGGAGATCACATCATTAAACGAGCCTTGCTTGATTTAGGAGCCAGTGTGAATTTATTACCATATTCTGTTTATACACAACTTAGATTAGGGGAGCTAAAATCAACATCCGTGATACTTCAACTAGCTGATAGATCTTTAAAAATACCTCGAGGAATCGTAGAGGATGTTCTGATTCAAGTAGATAAATTCTACTTTCCTGTTGATTTTATAGTCATAGACACTGAACCTGTTGAGAATACCAAAGATCAAATCCCTGTCATTTTAGGAAGGCCATTTTTAGCTACTTCAAATGCATTAATTAACTGTAGAAATGGCATCATAAAATTTTCTTTTGGAAATATGACTGTTGAACTAAATATGTTTAACATTTCTCAACAACATGATGATCTTGATGATGTCTGTGAGGTAAATATGATAGAGAGTATGGGTCCTTATTTCTTTCCAAAAATGGATGATGATGATCTTTTTGAAAGCTGTCTTGCTCATTTTGGCTCAGATTTTGACATCGACAATTCAATTAATGAAGTAAATTCTTTAGTAGAGTCTACACCTTTATTGGATAATGATAAATGGAAAGCTAAAACCGAACCACTTGAGAGCCAAATGAATAATGAAGTAACTATTGAGGATTCAAAGATAGAGCTCAATCCATTACCTGAATCTCTAAAATATGCATTTTTAGGACCATCAGAAACCCTGCCTGTCATCATAGTATCTGATTTAGATGAAGAACGAGAAGATAAGTTAATAAATGTTCTTAAAGAACATAAAGAAGCAATAGGCTGGACCATCTCCGATATTAAAGGTATTAATCCTTCTATATGTATGCATCGAATTCACCTTGAAGAAAATGCGAAAACTTCCCGAGAATTTCAAAGAAGACTAAATCCTAATTTGAAAGAAGTTGTAAGAGCTGAAATAATCAAACTCTTAGATGTAGGGATCATCTACCCTATTTCTGATAGCTCTTGGGTCGATCCTGCTCATATAGTTCCAAAGAAATGCATAACTGTAATCACGAATGAAGAAAATGAACTTGTTCCAACCAGAATTCAAATTGGATGGAGAGTCTGTATTGATTACAGAAAATTGAACTCTGTTACAAGAAAAGATCACTTTCCACTTCCTTTTATTGATCAAATGCTAGAAAGGTTAGCCGACCATGCTTATTATTGTTTTCTTGATGGATATTCCGGCTATAACCAAATTCCCATTGCTCCTGAAGATCAAGAATAAACCACTTTTACCTGTCCTTTCGGAACTTTTGCTTACCGACGAATGCCATTTGGTCTGTGTAATGCACCTGCTACTTTTCAGCGGTGTATGATGAGCATTTTCTCTGACATGGTTGAGCGTTTTTTGGAAATTTTTATGGATGATTTTTCTGTATTCGGGTCTAGCTTTGATGAATGTTTACACCACTTAACCCAAGTGTTGGTTAGGTGTAAGGAGAAGAATCTTGTCCTAAACTGGGAAAAATGTCATTTTATGGTTAAAAATGGAATTGTGTTAGGACATGTGATTTCGAAAAGGAATTGAGGTGGACAAATCTAAAGTTGATTTAATATCCAGTCTTCCACCCCCACGAACGATTAAAGAAATTCGGTCATTCTTAGGCCATGCTGGTTTTTACCGTCGATTCATCAAAGATTTTAGTAAAATCTCAAGGCCATTATGTAATTTACTTTCAAAAGACACACCTTTCGTATTTGATGATCATTGTCTAAAAGATTTTAAGACACTCAAATCTATGTTGAGCTCTGCACCTATCATCAAATCTCCAAACTGGAATCTTCCTTTTGAAATAATGTGTGATGCATCCGACTATGCCGTCGGTGTAGTATTGGGTCAAAGAGAAAATAAATTGCCAACTGTAATATATTATGCAAGTAGAACTCTAAATGATGCCCAATTAAATTATTCTACAATCGAAAAGAATTGCTTGCAAATGCTTTTGCTTTAGACAAATTTCAACCTTACTTGATTGGTTCAAAAGTCATAATTTACTCCGATCATGCTGCATTAAAATATCTTCTTTCTAAGAAAGATGCTAAACCTCGCTTGATCCGTTGGATTCTATTGTTACAAGAGTTTGACTTAGAAATTCGAGATAAAAAAGGTGTTGAAAATGTTGTTGCTGATCATTTGTCTAGGCTAATCGTGAATTTTACCGATAAAGAACCTCCCATTAATGAAACTTTCCCGATGAACAACTCATGTCCTGCTTTCTCAAATACCTTGGTATGCGACATTGTCAATTACCTTGTTACCGGTAACATGCCATCTCATTGAATAATCAAGATAAAACAAAATTTTTAAACGAAGTAAAAATTCTTTTGGGATGATCCATATTTGTTCAAATATTGTCCCGATCAAATTATTAGGAGATGTGTGCCGTAACATGAACAACAAAATATCATTTCCTTTTGTCATGATCATGCATGTGGAGGTCATTTTAGTTCAAAGAAAACAACTGCTAAAATTCGCAATGTGGTTTTTATTGGCCAACACTTTTCAAAGATACACATTCATATTGGCAAAGAAATGTGATAGATGTCAAAGATTAGGTCGAATTTCTAAACGAAATATGATGCCTTTAAACCCAATTTTAATTATTGAAATATTTGATGTTTGGGGCATAGATTTTATGGGACCTTTTCCAATTTCTTTTGGCAATCTTTACATCCTTGTGGCCGTCGATTATGTTTCAAAATGGGTAGAAGCAATTGCTTGCAAAACAAATGACCACAAAGTCGTGGTAAAATTTTTGAAAGAAAATATTTTTCCAGATTTGGAACACCACGAGCAATTATAAGTGATGGAGAAAAACATTTTTGTAATAAATTTTTGAATCATTTATTTAAAAATATGGTGTTACACATAAAGTTGCTACTCCTTATCACCCTCAAACAAGTGGTCAAGTTGAAATTTCAAACAGAGAAATCAAGCATATTCTTGAAAAACTGTTAATCCTACAAGGAAAGATTGGTCTTTGCGATTGAATGATGCATTGTGGGCTTACCGCATCGCTTTTAAAACCCCCATCGTAATGTCTCCTTTTAGGCTTGTCCTTGGAAAACCATGTCATTTGCCTGTTGAATTGGAACATAGATCTTTCTGTTCCATAAAACGATTTAATTTTTCATTAGACATGGTCGAATTCATAGAAACTTCAACTAAATGAATTGGAAGAAATCGAAATGATGCTTACAATTGTGCAAGGAAATATAAGGACAAAATGAAATTTTTCATGATAAACACATTTTGAGAAAACTTTTTCTCCCGGTCAAAAAGTCCTTCTTTTTAACTCTCGTTTGTTATTATTTCCAGGCAAGTTGCGTTCACGATGGTCTGGTCCATTTATTATTCATACGGTCTATCCTCACGGAGCTGTAGAAATTGAAAATCCAAAAAATGGTAATATTTTCAAAGTAAATGGTCAACGGTTAAAACCATATTTGGAATTAAAATCTTTTGAGGTAGAAAAGATTCTTCTTAAGGACCCCGATATTGTGGATTAATACTCCATTGTGTTTGCCCGGTCAAGTGGCGGATAACGGTACTCCGTGGCTAGTAAAGTCGGATTTTTCAATTTCCCACAACAACTGATTTTGTAGATATTTTTATTTTATTTTTAATTATGGAAGAAACTTTGAAAACAATTGAAAAAAGATTTCCCTTTCTTAGCAAAAAAATCATTTTGAAACTTTACCAAGCCAGAGTTGAAAGAATGAGGTTGCTTATGAATAACGGCATACCTTTTGATATTCGATTCATTATTGAAGCCAAAGTGAGAATAGCGGGTGAATTCACGGAAACACCAACTAGATTTTTACCAGGGCTTGGAAAAAGTTCATATGCCAAGAAACGACGAGCAAAGAAAATCGCCGTTTGCTACAAATGTGCTAGGTGGAACTGTGATTCAAGATGTCGATCTTTAGGAATTCCTTCCACAAATAGAGAAGATAAAATTCAGTTCATCAAGGATGGTCTGAATAAGGAGAATTTAGATGATATCGAAATTTCTCTTGACACGCATCCTAGTGGACTCGTACATTACGGGATTCGATGTTTGTGGAATAAATTCAAACCAGAATATGAACAACGTCTTGGGAATCTGACGTTAAAAGACCCTGTTTGCCAATTTGTAGAAAAATAGGATGGGAAGCTTCTCCCCGACTCATAGAAGGCGTTTAAGCCGTTTCTGAACGTAAAATCAGAGGAAGATGTGAGCCACAATCACAACTACTGTACATACACGTGAGTATCTTTACTTTTTGTCGTTTTTTTTAGATTTTCTGAATAAAAAACGTGATACGCAATAAATGCATTCATTACTCTATTGAGTAGTTGAAGCGCAATTAACGCGGTCACAGATTTGATAAATCTTTTTACTTTATTTTGCATCTATAAATAAACATTGCAGTTGTTTCTTTTCTGCATCCCTCAAACTTGTATTCTTTTCATTATCTCTCTAAGTAATTTTCTTTTCAAAAAAAAAAAATGGAATCATCATCTTCCGCAAAAAGATTTAACTCCATCTGCATTTTTGGTGGAGCTAGTCATGGTAAAGAGGCTTGCTTATCAAGGTACCACAACTTGGGTCGTACCTTAGGAAAAAAATGCATTCATGTAGTTTACGGAGGAGGAAGTCTAGGATTAATGAGACGTGCTGCTGCTTCTGCCTATCTGGAAGGAGTAAGAGTGTTGGGAATCATTCCAAAACCTCTGGATGAAAGTAAAATCACTGGAGCAACTATTGGAGATGAGTTCAGAGCTGTGAATATGCAAGACCGCATAACTCACATGATAAATAATACTGATGCCTTTATCACCCTTCCCGGTGGTTTTGGCACTCTTAATGAACTTTTTCATGTGGTTACCAGAGCCCAGCTAAATGTTCATACGAAACCAATAGGTCTGCTAAATGTCAATGGTTTCTTCGATGGTTTACTATCTTTCATCAACTACTCTTCTGAAAAAGGTTTTATTTCTGAGCGTGCTAAATGAATCATAATTGTTGCTGTAACACCCCCAAATCCGCTCAGGGATATTACACGCCGTAGACCCTCTCCTCGAGGATCTACCAGGCTGATAACTAAAATCAAACATCTAAACCTCGCCTTTAAGGCTAAAATAACTCAGTAGACCGATTTGGTCTTTCAACAAATACATACAACTCAAATACAACTCATGCCCACGCAGGGGTCAAAATACAACCACACCCGTACAACGGGAAAATATACTGCAGCGGAAAAGAAAATACAACTAGACTAATACGACAGCAACGGATCCTCGTGTGATTAGTATCGTTCATCTTTCATCATCCTTCGTGGCCGACTCGTGCTATGCTCCAAAACCCGAATGCAAAAATAGACATCCACCCCGAATACTGGGGTTAGCAAAACTCCACTGTTTTGCTAGTGCAAGTACAAGTGCAAAAATACGAGCCATACAATACAAGTTCCAAGAACAATAATAATCAGGAATCCTCAAAGATCCAAACGTAAAGAAAAGTACTTCCCGAGGCAAGAGTTTGGGTAAACATTTCCAAAACTGAAAGATCGCAAATAAGGGAAACAATTTACAAAACAGTTTAAAATGCCATCGAGAGTTTTAATAGAAAACAATTTAGGATTATAAAATCCTTCTCTTTCCAAAAATCAATAGGGTCACAGCCCAAATGTTTTGTTTTCGCAAATAGGAAACCACCAACAATTTACAGGGTCAAAGCCCAACATCACGTGTCCTCAACGGACGTAAAATCAACGAAACATAATCACGCACGCGCATCGCCTAGGACCGGGACGCTACCACCGACATCCCACCCGAGGCCTCGAAGGACCCTCCCGAGCTGGCTAGTGAAACAAATCACACACATCTCACGGTTGGATCAATCGCTTGTTGCATCCTGGACACATGATCACATGCCATGTGCCACCGTAGATTATCTCAGGCTCTCACGGTTGGATCAATCACTTGTTGCATCCTGACCACATGATCACGTGCCATGTGTCACCGTAGACCTTCAACCATATCCACACATTCACACAATCTACATATCACATCAAGGATATTCAAACAATTCGCCCAGAGGCCTCAAACACTTAGCAAAACACCACGTCAATCCACAACGCACCGAAATGAAATAATATACGTCCACACACAATACCAAGTGCAACATGAACACCAAGCATATACATAGAATTCACATAGTTATTCACGAACCACACCAATCACAAAACACACACGGTTTTGAAAGAGGGCCTTTAACGAGGCTAACCAAATCTTTTGAAAACTCATTTCAAACAAACAAACAAATCAAGACGATCACCAATCATCATATCCACGAAACAAGAAAAGTATGGACAAGGTACTTGCCTCGAATAAGAACAACGCGGAGAATCGGCCGAAGTAGGTTGGCACGAACCGACTACGAACTTGCCGACTCCACCGAACGACAATCCACAACAATGAACTACGAACGAAAACAATAACAACGAAAATGAATTCCATAACACGACTCAAAGCCATTGAATTCAAAGAACGAATGACGAAAGTTCAAGGATTTCCCCCAAAACGGCCAAGAACACGATTCGTTCCGTCAACTCACGAAAACGGAATTCCGAGTTGAAATATGGATATACAATCCATAGAATATGTTTAACAACATCATTTAACCATAATCGATCCATCGAAAATGGATGAAAAACGAGATCGAGGACAAATCACCCAAAAAGTCAATTCGAAGGAAATCAAGAATTATACTTCGATTCGACGAAGAACAATGGATTAAATGATGTTAAACACAAGAATACTATCAAGATTAATCATACCCATCATGAATTAATCAAAAACACGGAACGAATCGGACAAAAATGCGAAAACCCCCAAATTCACGAAATTAGGGTTCTAAGGACGATTACCTTGATTCGCTGGATCAAAGGATGATAACGGACGATTGATTGATGTTATGAACTCAAGGACTTCATGGATTTGTTGTTAAACAACATGGCTCCTTGATCTCAAAACCTCTGGCCGCGGAAATAAAAGACTGAAATGAAAAAATGGGTTGAAACAGGGCTGCTCGGTCAATTATATAGGCAGATCGCCTAGCGCAGCGCTTAGCGTAAGCAGTACGCTAGCGGGCCGACTCATGGTCGGCCTGCAGGCTCTGACCGATCCTCGCCTGTAGCGCGCTAGATGCCGAGCGGCAGGCGCTAGGTCTGCCGTTAGCGCGCCTGACCGGCCGAAGCGTGGCGCTACGCCAACTCTCTGGAGTCCGTAACCACTGGGCCTCACCGCCGGCCGGTAGCGTGGCGCTGGTGCCGCATAGCGTGCGCTACGATCGCCGGTTAGCACGCGCAGCCTCCCGGCAGAGCGTACGCTATGCCGGTCCTGCCGCGCCCGTCCGGCCAGAGCCCAAGAACCGTGCAGGTTCCTCCCGCAACCGTCCGGCCGCCGCCCGTGCTGTGGCTCGACGACTCGATTTCAAAACGCACGAACGAACACGATTTAAAAGTTCGCGGACGACATCAACGACCCGAAATGAAAACATAATGCAATAATTAATCATACGCGACCAAGAAACGGGTCGAGACAACAATTACAGATACGGATACCCGTAACTTTCAAGAAATTACAAAATGGCCCAAAACGCCCGGAAATCACAATACGTGATCGAATAACCAAACCGAAGTTCACAACACGTCTAACAAAGTTAAACGAACTTACGGGAAACTCGAAACAACAGTTTCGAACGAGATTCGTAAGAATCGAACTCAAGTGCGGAAAAGTCGCTAAAAAGCACGGAACTCAACAAAACGACACCGAAACGAACTCGGATGACAAAAAGTGCAGAATTAATCATTCTCAGAATGACGAAACGGTCATGAGCGAGTCGTCAAAACAGACTCCGACCAAAAAAATAAATTTACCGAAAATCGAAAATTGCGGATATTAACATTCTACCCTCCTTAAAAGAAGTTTCGTCCCGAAACTTAAAATAAGTAGGGAGGAGCAACATCCCGCCAGAAAATACTCAACGAGATACACAAGAACCGAAACTCGCGCCAACGACGGAACGCCACAAGCAATGCAAAGAGACATACGGCATGAAAACACGCCCCACGATGACCAACACAACGCCACAGGTAGAAACATAATAAAATCAACAAGTGACAAGCGTCATCAAACAGACAATACAATCGAGTCGATTATCCGGACAATCACAAAACACAACGAACGAAAATCAATAGGATTGACCAACCCAACGGTACATCAATCAAAACGCGAGCCAATCGCTGAACAAATACGGAATCCCACCGCCCAAGGGTTGGAAGATCGAAAACGAGACTAATTTCCCGAACTTAAGGGAATTAGGAAGGAGCCTGAATGCTCAACAATCACGAAACGAGAACAAAAACCGAACAAGCAAACGATCGAGACAACAAAGATCGAACAATCATGTCCGAAACACGAAGGATAATAAAATTTAAACAACACCTCCCAGGACGATCTGGTGAGAACTACAAGACATGCATTCCCATAAGATCCACCGGAAAAGGAATAGCGATTGAAAAGTCAGAACGACAAACGAGTCATTCCGAAATAATACCACCCTCGTTCGATCAACAAAAGCAAGGGGCAGGACAAGCTCAGAAAATGTCAATGAACATAAACGAGTCGACAGAGTCGAAAATACAGAAGTTCCAAATCCGATCTACTTCGAATAAAAGAATTAGTAGAATCAAAAGATGCTACTTCCGAACAAGGTTCACAAGAATCGAACCGAACTCGGAAAAGTTACAGCGATAACCAGATCGACCCAAACCAAGATCACACTGCTCGAACGATGAAACCAAATACGTAAGTTCGAAAGTACCAACGACCATGAGTGTATAGATAGACTGGAGAAAGAGAAAATATAGAAGCCAAAAATAATACGGGTATTATATTCGACCTCTTCTAAAAGAAGTGTCGTCCCCGAAACTTACAACAACGAAATCAAGGAGACGACACAACAGGCAATCAATAGAAACATCCTTCAAAGGCCTCTCAAAGCCGATTCTGATATCCAGGCCAAGCGCGAACTCCGAAAGTCTCGGTAGCCAATTCGCAAATCAATTGGTGTCCTCGAGTCCACACTCAAATGTGTTACCGACGAGAAGGACAAATTGTACGTACATTCCCCCGGCACATCACGGTTGAAACACCTCGGCTCGGCATACCGAAAATACAAATGCTAGATACAATGGGGCATAACGTCGCAAAACAACATAGCGGAGATGCCAACTCAAAGACAACAAAGAATCATAACACATATCATATACAACGATTACTATCGTAAAGTAATATATACACATACCACAAGACGACGGTATCGCTCGCGACCTCAACGACCCGAACGATAACCAAAGACGTAATTACAAACATCATGAAACAATCACACATGTACACCAACGTACAAACCCAAGCTTCAACATCTCACACTCGTGACACACGCAATCCACCACGAGGCGACAACCATTAAATACTGCTCACACCTCTCACAGAGGGCTAGTACAACAAATACGTGGCAACGCCTCAACGTTCATGCCACCAACTCGATCATATTCGGGAGTTAACATCATAGCGACAAAGCCAACATCATACATACATACGCAGCCCTCAAACGAGAATGGATAGGTTTTAAAAACGAAAACCTCATTTTGAAAATAATTTAGAAAAACACAGGTCGATCTTGAGTATCACATTTCCAAAAAAAGGTAAAAACGTGAAACATCATTATCGAGACTTTGGAAAACCATTACACATTTGTTAAAAATGAGGACACTTTCTTTTAGTGAAAAGCTTTCAGAATATTCGACCTTCGGGTCTAAGTAAAAGTGTTTATAAAATATTGAAAATATCTCAAAACATTTTGGTCCTCGAGGTAGAAGAATCTTGAAACATGTTGTGGCACCTTGGAAGTACCACGAGAAAATAATTCATTTTAAAAGTACGTCTCGAAATTTATTTTCTAAAATACTCAAGATTTTCAAAAAAAATAATTCAATGGGCTAGAATGCCCAAAAAAAAATTCAGGTAATTACACAAAACTTTATAGCGCCGTGGATCCCGCATCGGAACCCACCAGGCTAAAAACCATTTACAAAAACGCCAAAAAGGCTGATGACGGTAATGTTTCAAAAACTTACAAAATCCATTTACAAAATGTTAAATACCGTCATAGGAATTTCGCCAAAACGATCAAGGCCATAATGCCAAAAACTCGGTTAATGGAATCGATTTTCGAAATAAAACTCAGTCGGTAAAATACCGAAAGCCATTACAAAGGAACTCACACAGCGGATAAAAGAAATACAGTCCAACATGCACAATCCAGCAACACTACTCCTCACATGAACGAAATATGAGAGTCAAATAGTCACGTATCAAGAAATCAAAATCCATAAAAGGATTCCGTCACTTGATAAATAATCATAAAAAATATAGCTCGTGTCACACGAGGCACAACACAAAGAAGGGAGACTTACTGCCACAGGTCGCACAAAGATGATGATCGCCCCACGATACTAATCACGACCAACAAACTCAGACGACGCGTCACGACACGACTCAGTCAGACAAAATCCGACGAGACAACAACTCAACAGACACCACTGACCCGACAGCCTAGGTTTCCACAACCTAAGCTCCGATACCATTCTGTAACACCCCCAAATCCGCTCAGGGATATTACACGCCGTAGACCCTCTCCTCGAGGATCTACCAGGCTGATAACTAAAATCAAACATCTAAACCTCGCCTTTAAGGCTAAAATGACTCAGTAGACCGATTTGGTCTTTCAACAAATACATACAACTCAAATACAACTCATGCCCACGCAGGGGTCAAAATACAACCACACCCGCATAACGGGAAAATATACTGCAGCGGAAAAGAAAATACAACTAGACCAATACGACAAAGAACGGATCCTCGTGTGATTAGTATCGTTCATCTTTCATCATCCTTCGTGCCGACCCCGTGCTATGCTCCAAAACCCGAATGCAAAATAGACATCCACCCCGAATACTCTGGGGTTAGCAAACTCCACCGCTTTTGCTAGTGCAAGTACAAGTGCAAAAATACGAGCCATACAATACAAGTTCCAAGAACAATAATAATCAGGAATCCTCAAAGATCCAAACATAAAGAAAAGTACTTCCCGAGGCAAGAGTTTGGGTAAACATTTCCAAAACTGAAAGATCGCAAATAAAGGAAACAATTTACAAAACAGTTTAAAATGCCATCGAGAGTTTTAATAGAAAACAATTTAGGATTATAAAATCCTTCTCTTTCCAAAAATCAATAGGGTCAGAGCCCAAATGTTTTGTTTTCGCACATAGGAAACCACCAACAATTTACAGGGTCAAAGCCCAACATCACGTGTCCTCAACGGACGTAAAATCAACGAAACATAATCACGCACGCGCATCGCCTAGGACCGGGACGCTACCACCAACATCCCACCCGAGGCCTCGAAGGACCGTCCCGAGCTGGCTAGCGAAACAAATTGTAACACCCCCAATCCACTCAGGGATATTACACGCCGTAGACCCTCTCCTCGAGGATCTACCAGGCTGGTAACAACATTTAACATCTCGACAATGCCTTCAAGGCTAAAATGACTCAGTAGACCGATTTGGTCTTTCCACAAATACATACAACTCAAATACAACTCATGCCCACGCAGGGGACAAAATACAACCACACCCGTACAACGGGAACAATATAGCAATGAAAATAAAGTACAATCGAACCAACACACGATGTACGGTTCCTCATGTGATTAGTATCGATCATCTTTCATCATCCTTCGTGCCGACTCGTGTTATGCTCCAAAACCCGAATGCAAAACAGACATCCACCCCGAATACTCGGGGGTTAGCAAAACTCCACTGTTTTGCTAGTGCAAGAACAAAGTGCAAATACGAGCCATACAATTCACATTCCACGAAGAACAATAACCGAGGATCCTCAAAGATCCAAACGAAACGAAAAGTACTTCCCGAGGCAAGGGTTTGAGAAAACATTTCAAAATCGAAACATCATAAATCAATGGAAGTAATTTATAAAACGGTTTAGAATGCCATCGAGAGTTTTAATAGAAAACGATTTAGGATTATCAAATCCTACTTTTCAAAATCCAAAAGACAAAAGGGGTCATCGCCCCAAAAGTTTACTTTCTGAAAAATGACATTAACCAAACCGTTGGGATTTTAGCCCCAAATCCGTAAAATGACTTTTACAAAACCATTGGAATTTTAGCCCCAAATCTCATCAGCTCACAGTACACAAGAACGACCACAAGGTTCGTCTTCCAACCTCAAAATCCACAAATAAAGAATTTAAAATAACCAACAAAATACTCTAGTGCCATCCTAGCCAAGTAAGCCAAACGAACAACTTACCTCTTACACACTTAGTCAATGCATGCAATCATGAAAACCGTTCAAAAGTACTCATTTCCGGAAATGCCAATATCAAATCACATTTGTAAAATGCACCACAATTAACCGTCGATCCACACCTCCGTGGACCCCTACCGAGACCCCGTCGGATCTAACCCGTAGTGGTTAAAAGCAAAGCTCGTCGATCCACACCTCCGTGGACCCCTACCGAGACCCCGTCGGATCTAACCCGTAGTGAGCATACACACACACACGTTACTCATGCAATACTAATATGCTAAGAATGTAAGTTCATTAAGAATACTCACTAGAGATGGCCATTAACTCGACACCATTATCAAACTCTTCAAAACACCACAACAAGATTAAATACGGAATACACGATTCCATAACTTAAACAATAGGAGTATCATCATAAAATCCTTCAACGTTCAAAATAATCAAATCATAATAAATTCCCAAAACACAACGTTCACAAAACACAGACGCGTTTGAAAGAGAGCCTTTAACGAGGCCAAACCGAAATCTTTTGAAACTTCATTTCAAATAACCAAACAAACACATCAAGACGACCACCGATCATCATATCCATAAAACGAGAAAAGTATGGGCAAGGTACTTGCCTCGAATAAGAACAACGCGGAGAATCGACCGAAGTAGGTTGGCCCGAACCGACTACGAACCCGCCGACTCCACCGAACGCCAACTCACGTTCATAAACTACGAAGGACAAATAATAACAATGAAATGAATTCCATAACACGACTCAAAGCCGTTGAATTCAAAGAACGAATGACGAAAGTTCACGGATTTCCCCCAAAACGGCCAAGAACACGATTCGTTCCGTCAAAACCCGAAAACGGAATTCCAAGTTGAAATATGGATATACAATCCATCGAATATGTTTAACAACATCATTTAACCATAATCGATCCATCGAAAACGGATGAAAAACGAGATCGGGGACAAATCCCCAAAAAAGTCAATTCGAAGGAAATCAAGAATTATACTTCGATTCGACGAAGAACAATGGATTAAATGATGTTAAACACAAGAATACTATCAAGATTAATCATACCCATCATGAATTAATCAACAACACGGAACGAATCGGACGAAAATGCAAAAATCCCCAAATTTGCGAAATTAGGGTTCTAAGGAAGATTACCTTGATTCGCTGGATCAAAGGTTGATAACGGACGATCGATTGATGTTACGAACTCAAGGACTTCATGGATTTGTTGTTAAACAACATGGCTTCGTCACCCATGAATCGCCATTCGCGGAAGGAGAAAGAAGGGAATGAAAAACGAAGTGAAATGTGACTGCTCAGCCACATTTATACTGGGCCAGACTAGCGTGGCGCTAGCCTCCTGACTAGCGTGCGCTATCGGCCGCAGATCGGCCGAGTACCCTCGCCTGTGGCCCACACGACCCGGCATCACCGACCAACCCTTCCGACCAAACCTCGACCGACTCCGTGCGCTACGGCCGAAGCTCGCCGCGCTAGCGACTGGCCCAAAGAGCCACCGGATCGACCCGCCGGCTGTAACGACGCTAGCCGGACGACCGTGCGCTACGCCGCCGACTAGCGCGCTACGCCGGCGTAGCGTGCGCTACCCGCCGATCTGACCGAGTCCGTAACCTCGAAACCCCACCGCCTGTGCCCGATGGCGTGCGTTAGGCCAGACAGGCGCTACACTGCCGGTTAGCGCGACCTTTCCGGCCGTAGCGTGCGCTACGCCGGTTCTCGCACCGTCCGGCCGGTGCCTGCAATCGTCCGGCGATCCGCCACTGCCGTCCGTCGATCCGCAACTGCCGTGGCTCGACAACCCGATTTCCGAAATCGCACGGAACGAACACGACGAAAAGTTCACGGACGACATAAACGACTCGAAATGAAAACGTAATACCATATTTAGTCATACGCGACCAAGAAACGGGTCGAGACAACCATTACAGATACGGATACCCGTCACTTTCAAGAAATTACAAAATGGCCCAAAATGCCCGGAAATCACGATACGTGATCGAATAACCAAACCGAAGTTCACAACACGTCTAACAAAGTTAAACGGACTTACGGGAAACTCAAAGCAGCTTGAACGAGATTCGCAAGAATCGAACTCAAGCGCGAAAAGTCGCTAAAAGCACGGAACTCAAAGAAACGACAATCAAACGAACTCGGATGTCAAAAAGTGTAAAATTAATCATTCTCGGAATGACGAAACGGTCATGAGCGAATCACAAACGGACTCGTCCAAAAAGAAATTTACCGAAAATCGAAAATTGCGGATATTACATTCTACCCTCCTTAAAAGAAGTTTCGTCCCGAAACTTAAAACAAGTAGGTAGAAGAAATATTCCGCCAGGAAAAACTCAACGAGATACACAAGAATGCGTAACTAACGCCCAACGACGAAATGTTACAAACAATGCAAAGGAATATACGGCGTGTAAACACGCTCCACGGCGACCAACACAACGTCGCCGTTAGGGATATAATAAAACCAACAAGTGACAAGCGTCATCAAATGGATAATACAATCAAGTCAACTATCCGAACAATCGCAAAACACAACGAACGAAAATCAATACGATTGACCAACCTAACGGTATATTGATCAAAACGCGAGCCAAACGCTGAACAAATACGGAATTCCACCGCCTAAGGGCTGGAAGATCGAAAACGAAACTAATTTCCGAATCAAGGGAATTACGAAGGAGCCTGAATGTTCACCAATCACGGAACGAGATCAATAAAAACCGAACAATCAAACGATCGAACCACAACGATCGAGACAACAAAAATCGAAGAATCATGTCCGAAACACGAAGGATAATAAAATTCAAACAACAACTCCAAGGTTCACGTCTCGACTCGAGACAGTATATGATCCGGTGAAAACAACAGGATGTGCATTCACGTAGGATCCACAGGAAAGAGAATAGCAATTAAAAAGTCACAACGACAAACGAGTTATTCCGAAATAATACCACACTCGTTCGATAAACAAAAGCAAGGGGCAGGACAAGCTCAGAAATGTCAACGAACATAAATGAGTCGACAGAGTCGAAAACACAAGAGTTCCAAATCCGATCCACTTCGAATAAAAGAACTAGTAGAACCAGATGATGTCACTCCCAAACAAGGTTCACAAGAATCGAACTGAACCCGAAAAGTAACATCGATAACCAGATCGACCCACAACAAGATCACAGCTCGTTCGGACGATGAAATCGAAATATAGAACAAGTTCATAAAGTGCCAACGAACATGAGCGAATCGATAGACTGGAGAAAGAGAAAATACAGAAGTCAAAATAGTACGGGCATTACCTCCGACCTCGTCCACGAAATTCACAAAAATGGAAGCAAGGTAACAAGACATTAAACAACCGACACATAACGGAACCATCACCGATGCACACGGTCATACCAAACCAAGCTCTAACAGCTCGCACATGCGCGACAACGCAAGAATCACTACGAGGCGATAATATTCAACACCAACATCCCGCCTCTCACAGGGGCTAACACAACAAATGTGTGGAAAGCGACTCAACGCTCACACCGCCAATTCGGTCATACTCGGGAGAAAGTATCAAAATGACAACGCGAACATCACACATACATACCCAGCCCTCAAACGGGAATGGATAGGTTTTAAAAACGAAAACCTCATTTTGAAAATAATTTAGAAGAACACCGGTTGATCTTGAGTATCACCTTTCAAAAAGTACAAACTTGAAACATCGTTATCGAGACACTGGAGAACCATTTCGCATTTGATAAAAATGAGGACACTTTCTCTTAGTGAAAACTTTCAAAATTTTCGACCCTCGGGTCTAAATAAAAGTGTTGAAAATATCTCAAAACATTTTGGTCCTCGAGGTAGAAATTTTTTTGAAATATATTGTGGCACCTTGGATGTACCACAAGAAAATAACTCATTTGAAAAGTATGTCTCGAAATTTATTTTTCTAAGATACTCAAGGTTTTCAAAAATTCAATAGGCCAGAATGCCCAAAACTCACACATATCGACGTTCACTAAAACAACTCCTAGCACACGCATCAAAACGTTTAAAATCAAGACAATATATGTCTTTAAACGGGAATAAACGATAAAATACCACGTTCAGAACAAAACCATTGATAAAATACTCTCCCGCACTGGCTAGTGAACAAGTCGAACGCGTATAAGCATAAAGTTTCCACAATAGAACTTGTAAAACGTGCAAATCGATTCGAAAATCATCAAAAACGAACAAAAACAACAATAAAAAGACATCACAAGCGACGACACTCCTCGTATAAATCAAATACGAGAGTCGACTAAATACATATCGTGAAATCAAAATTCACATAAGGATTCCACCACTTAACAAATAATCATAAAAATAGCTCGTGTCACACGAGGCACAACACAAAGAAGGGAGACTTACTTCCACAGATCGCACGAAGATGATGATCGCCCCACGATACTAATCACGACCAACAAACTCAAACGACGCGTCGCGACACGACTCAGTCAGATAAAATCCGACGAAACAAGACTCAAACAACACGACTTGACCCGACAGCCTAGGTTTCCTCAACCTAAGCTCCGATACCATTTATGTAACACCCCCAATCCACTCAGGGATATTACACGCCGTAGACCCTCTCCTAGAGGATCTACCAGGCTGGTAACCACATTTAACATTTCGACAATGCCTTCAAGGCTAAAATGACTCAGTAGACCGATTTGGTCTTTCCACAAATACATACAACTCAAATACAACTCATGCCCACGCAGGGGACAAAATACAACCACACCCGTACAACGGGAACAATATAGCAGTGGAAAATAAAGTACAAACTGAACAACACACGATGTACGGTTCCTCATGTGATTAGTATCGATCATCTTTCATCATCCTTCGTGCCGACCCTGTGTTATGCTCCAAAACCTGAATGCAAAAACAGACATCCACCCCCCGAATACTCGGGGGTTAGCAAAACTCCACTGTTTTGCTAGTGCAAGAACAAAGTGCAAATACGAGCCATACAATTCACATTCCACGATGAACAATAACCGAGGATCCTCAAAGATCCAAACGAAACGAAAAGTACTTCCCGAGGCAAGGGTTTGAGAAAACATTTCAAAATCGAAACATCATAAATCAATGGAAGTAATTTATAAAACGGTTTAGAATGCCATCGAGAGTTTTAATAGAAAACGATTTAGGATTATCAAATCCTACTTTTCAAAATCCAAAAGACAAAAGGGGTCATCGCCCCAAAAGTTTACTTTCTGAAAAATGACATTAACCAAACCGTTGGGATTTTAGCCCCAAATCCGTAAAATGACTTTTACAAAACCATTGGAATTTTAGCCCCAAATCTCATCAGCTCACAGTACACAAGAACGACCACAAGGTTCGTCTTCCAACCTCAAAATCCACAAATAAAGGATTTAAAATAACCAACAAAATACTCTAGTGCCATCCTAGCCAAGTAAGCCAAACGAACAACTTACCTCTTACACACTTAGTCAATGCATGCAATCATGAAAACCGTTCAAAAGTACTCATTTCTGGAAATGCCAATATCAAATCACATTTGTAAAATGCACCACAATTAACCGTCGATCCACACCTCCGTGGACCCCTACCGAGAC
The DNA here is from genome assembly GCA_033398695.1 of Orobanche coerulescens. Classification (NCBI taxonomy): domain Eukaryota; kingdom Viridiplantae; phylum Streptophyta; class Magnoliopsida; order Lamiales; family Orobanchaceae; genus Orobanche; species Orobanche coerulescens. The sequence goes on from JAWKAU010000151.1 coordinate 144,307, forward strand.
CCCGTCGGATCTAACCCGTAGTGGTTAAAAGCAAAGCTCGTCGATCCACACCTCCGTGGACCCCTACCGAGACCCCGTCGGATCTAACCCGTAGTGAGCATACACACACACACGTTACTCATGCAATACTAATATGCTAAGAATGTAAGTTCATTAAGAATACTCACAAGAGATGGCCATTAACTCGACACCATTATCAAACTCTTCAAAACACCACAACAAGATTAAATACGGAATACACGATTCCATAACTTAAACAATAGGAGTATCATCATAAAATCCTTCAACGTTCAAAATAATCAAATCATAATAAATTCCCAAAACACAACGTTCACAAAACACAGACGCGTTTGAAAGAGAGCCTTTAACGAGGCCAAACCGAAATCTTTTGAAACTTCATTTCAAATAACCAAACAAACACATCAAGACGACCACCGATCATCATATCCATAAAACGAGAAAAGTATGGGCAAGGTACTTGCCTCGAATAAGAACAACGCGGAGAATCGACCGAAGTAGGTTGGCCCGAACCGACTACGAACCCGCCGACTCCACCGAACGCCAACTCACGTTCATAAACTACGAAGGACAAATAATAACAATGAAATGAATTCCATAACACGACTCAAAGCCGTTGAATTCAAAGAACGAATGACGAAAGTTCACGATTTCCCCAAAACGGCCAAGAACACGCTTCTCCACCAAACCCAAACACGGAATTCCAAGTTGAAATATGGATATACAATCCATAGAATATGTTTAACAACATCATTTAACCATAATCGATCCATCGAAAACGGATGAAAAACGAGATCGGGGACAAATCCCCTAAAAAGTCAATTCGAAGGAAATCAAGAATTATACTTCGATTCGACGAAGAACAATGGATTAAATGATGTTAAACACAAGAATACTATCAAGATTAATCATACCCATCATGAATTAATCAACAACACAGAACGAATCGGACGAAAATGCAAAAATCCCCAAATTTGCGAAATTAGGGTTCTAAGGAAGATTACCTTGATTCGCTGGATCAAAGGTTGATAACGGACGATCGATTGATGTTATGAACTCAAGGACTTCATGGATTTGTTGTTAAACAACATGGCTTCGTCACCCATGAATCGCCATTCGCGGAAGGAGAAAGAAGGGAATGAAAAACGAAGTGAAATGTGACTGCTCAGCCACATTTATACTGGGCCAGACTAGCGTGCGCTAGCCCTCCCGGACTAGCGTGCGCTATCGGCCGGTATCGGCCGAGTACCCTCGTCCAGGGCCCACACGACCCGGCATCACCGACCAACCCTTCCGACCAAACCTGTCGACCCGACTCCCGCTAGCGTGCGCTACGGCCGGAAGCCTGCGCGCGCCGACTGGCCCAAAGAGCCACCGGATCGAATCGCCGGCCAGTAACGACGCTAGCCGGCCGACGCGGCGCTTACGCTGCCGACTAGCGCGCTACGCCGGCGTAGCGTGCGCTACTGCCGATCCCGACCTAGTCGAACCTCGAAACCCCACGCCTGTGCCCGAGAAGGCGTGCGTTAGGCGGCAGAAGCGTGCGCTACACTGCCGGTTAGCTGGGCAGCCTTTCCGGCCAGAAGGCGTGCGCTTACGCGGTTCTCGCGCACCCGTCCGGCCGGTGCCCGCAATCGTCCGGCCAGTCCCGCCACCGTCCGGCCCGTCCCGCAACCGTCAGGGCTCGACGACCCGATTTCCGAAATCGCACGGAACGAACACGACGAAAAGTTCACGTACGACATAAACGACTCGAAATGAAAACGTAATACCATATTTAGTCATACGCGACCAAGAAACGGGTCGAGACAACCATTACAGATACGGATACCCGTAACTTTCAAGAAATTACAAAATGGCCCAAAATACCCGGAAATCACGATACGTGATCGAATAACCAAACCGAAGTTCACAACACGTCTAACAAAGTTAAACGGACTTACGGGAAACTCAAAACAGCAGTTTCGAACGAGATTCGCAAGAATCGAACTCAAGCGCGGAAAAGTCGCTAAAAAGCACGGAACTCAGCAAAACGACACCGAAACGAACTCGGATGTCAAAAAGTGTAAAATTAATCATTCTCAGAATGACGAAACGGTCATGAGCGAGTCGTCAAAATGGACTCCGTCCGAAAAAAGAAATTTACCGAAAATCGAAAATTGCGGATATTACACAAATCACACACATCTCACGGTTGGATCAATCGCTTGTTGCATCCTGGCCACATGATCACATGCCATGTGCCACCGTAGATTATCTCAGGATCTCACGGTTGGATCAATCACTTGTTGCATCCTGACCACATGATCACGTGCCATGTGTCACCGTAGACCTTCAACCATATCCACACATTCACACAATCTACATATCACATCAAGGATATTCAAACAATTCGCCCAGAGGCCTCAAACACTTAGCAAAACACCACGTCAATCCACAACGCACCGAAATGAAATAATATACGTCCACACACAATACCAAGTGCAACATGAACACCAAGCATATACATAGAATTCACATAGTTATTCACGAACCACACCAATCACAAAACACTCACGGTTTTGAAAGAGGGCCTTTAACGAGGCTAACCAAATCTTTTGAAAACTCATTTCAAACAAACAAACAAATCAAGACGATCACCAATCATCATATCCACGAAACAAGAAAAGTATGGGCAAGGTACTTGCCTCGAATAAGAACAACGCGGAGAATCGGCCGAAGTAGGTTGGCACGAACCGACTACAAACTCGCCGACTCCACCGAACGACAATCCACAACAATGAACTACGAACGAAAACAATAACAACGAAAATGAATTCCATAACACGACTCAAAGCCATTGAATTCAAAGAACGAATGACGAAAGTTCGAGGATTTCCCCCAAAACGGCCAAGAACACAATTCGTTCCGTCAACTCACGAAAACGGAATTCCGAGTTGAAATATGGATATACAATCCATAGAATATGTTTAACAACATCATTTAACCATAATCGATCCATCGAAAATGGATGAAAAACGAGATCGGGGACAAATCACCCAAAAAGTCAATTCGAAGGAAATCAAGAATTATACTTCGATTCGACGAAGAACAATGGATTAAATGATGTTAAACACAAGAATACTATCAAGATTAATCATACCCATCATGAATTAATCAAAAACACGGAACGAATCGGACAAAAATGCGAAAACCCCCAAATTCACGAAATTAGGGTTCTAAGGAAGATTACCTTGATTCGCTGGATCAAAGGATGATAACGGACGATTGATTGATGTTATGAACTCAAGGACTTCATGGATTTGTTATTAAACAACATGGCTCCTTGATCTCAAAACCTCTGGCCGCGGAAATAAAAGACTGAAATAAAAAAATGGGTTGAAACAGGGCTGCTCGGTCAATTATATAGGCAGACTGCCCTAGCGTGCGCTAGCGTGTTGGCCAGACGCTAGCGGCCGACCATGGTCGATCCGAGGCTCTGGACTGATCCTCGCCTGTAGCGCGCTAGATGCCGAGCGGCGTGCGCTAGGTCTTCCGGTTAGCGCGCCTGCGACCGGCCGTAGCGTGCGCCACGGCCAACTCTGGAGTCCGTAACCACTGGGCCTCACCGCCCGGCCGGGTAGCGTGCGCTGGGTGCCGCATAGCGTGCGCTACGATTGCCGGTTAGCGCGTACAGCCTCCCGGCAGTAGCGTACGCTATGCCGGTCCCTGCCGCGCCCGTCCGGCCAGAGCCCAGCAACCGTGCCGGTTCCTCCCGCAACCGTCCGGCCAGCGCCCGGCTGCCGTGGCCTGACGACTCGATTTCCGAAAACGCACGGAACGAACACGACGAAAAGTTCGCGGATGACATCAACGACCCGAAATGAAAACATAATGCAATAATTAATCATACGCGACCAAGAAACGGGTCGAGACAACAATTACAGATACGGATACCCGTAACTTTCAAGAAATTACAAAATGGCCCAAAACGCCCGGAAATCACAATACGTGATCGAATAACCAAACCGAAGTTCACAACACGTCTAACAAAGTTAAACGAACTTTCGGGAAACTCGAATGTTAGCCAAGCGAGATTCGCAAGAATCGAACTCAAGTGCGGAAAAGTCGCTAAAAAGCACGGAACTCAACAAAACGACACCGAAACGAACTCGGATGACAAAAAGTGCAGAATTAATCATTCTCAGAATGACGAAACGGTCATGAGCGAGTCGCCAAAACAGACTCCGACCAAAAAAAGAAATTTACCGAAAATCGAAAATTGCGGATATTACAGTTGCAACAACACCAGAAGAGCTGATCAAAAAACTTATTGCATTTGTTCCTGAACCAGACCCAGCTCTAGCTAATATTGTTTGGATGGAAGATTTCACTGTGCGGAAACGCAAAATTGATACATTCCTTTCCCTCTGATATCCCACTTCATCCCTCTTGTTGTTTTTACTTTTTAGCGAGTGTAAAAATCGTGAAAATGATGGCAGCTTAAGGAGTTTTCTTTTCGATCTCTTGACGCGCATCTATCCACGATTTATGTATTGTTATTTCTATTACTGTACTTTTTCTGTTTGTTTTTAATAAAAGCATTGATGGCAGCGTAAGGCGACTCTTCGGACTCTCTTGAAGCGCATCTAGGTTGTTTGTGTTATACTTCCGGGTATATATTTTCTTTTGTTGTTTTGCCACACGTATTTCTTGCAGGTCCAAAAAAAAAAGGGGCTTGAGCAAAGCGTCGTCTTTCATAAACAGGGAAGCCTTATTTAAACCCTTACTCCATTGTTCTTTTTACACAATAAGGATATTGTTTATCATTAAGTGTGGGGGAAGGTGTATATCTATATCTATATCTATATCTATATATATATGCAATATTAAATAAAAAAAACGCTGAAAATCACGGCACCATTTTCTTGAGAAAACGTTAGTGAAAAAATCATTTTTGGGATGTTTCACTGGTTTTGATAATGGATTTGGATGACGGTGTATGTGATTCAGTACACAACACCCTTTTTGTGAGTTTTGAGCCTTAGAGCAATCCTTATACATACGCTCTATATTTTTTGTTGTGTGGTCAAACATATTGTGTTAATTCTAGAACTTGCTCATTTATACATTTCGAGACTACATTCATAAACTCTTGCATTAAGATGATAAAGGCAATTAGGATTAACCCTTGTTGGCTTATATTTTTCCCACCCATTACATTTTATCCTTAGAAGCCCCATTGAGCCTGAGCCTATTTCTTTGATCAAGCACATTACTTTAGCCATTATCCATTCTTGTTGATGACTCATCCATTTGCACCCTCTAGTCAAAGATTTAATTGTGAACTAGATGTGTGACAAATAGGGGCCGATGTTTGTAAGAGTATTATGGAGATTAAGAGCTTTTGTTGAAAGTGAAAGGGTGTGAAGTACATTGGAGTATTGAACCGAATAAAAAATATAAAAAGGCCAAAAAAAATAAAAAAAAAATAAAAAAAAAAACAGCCTCAAAGAAAAAAAAGAAAAAGCGGGAGGTCAAGTGCGAAAATCATCACTATATATACATAAAATAGCACTTGAACTATCTCTTGAGTGATACATAATTCATTCCAGAAGATCCATTGCATACTTTTTCTTACACAAGAGTATGACCTTACCAGATGAATATTCAAATACCATGTACTGAATAACTTGGGGATGATGGGTTGAGAGTTTTCATTACAGAAGAGGGGGTGTTGATTGTTATTTGTAGAATTTGTTATGCATCTAAATTCATAATTGATCTTGGCTAACAAACCTCATAATTTTCCCTTTATCCTACCCATTCCCAAAGCCACGTTACAACCAAAAGAAAGACCTTTTGATTTATGCATGAGTTTATTTTTAAGTAGTGGAGATTTGATTTTTGACCAAGCATATGGTAATGACACATTATGCTTTGATATGAGTGAACTCTTCTCGAATATCCCGTATATACACTTGAGTGAAGAGTGATATCCACTGTGAGGGTATTGAATCTTTTGGCATTCGATTCTCAATGAAGTTGTTAGAATTTGGTGCGGCATCCTATTTTTCTCTGATCTCACTTGGGTCATGATCACTTGTTCTCTCTTGATATTGGTTTTGTCATGATTTTTTCAGCATATGAGTATTATAACTCGGGTATAAGATTTGCCCGAGGACGTGCAAAAGATAAGTGTGGGGGAATTTGTTTAGTATATTTTGAGTAATATTTTTTAGTATTTTATGTATATAATTGTGTGTTTTGTGTAATAATTTATTCGTTTTACCATATATTTATATTAGTTCATTTTGTTACAATTTTCTATAATTTTATGTCATTTTTGGATAATTAATTGGAATTAAATTATATCTGCAGGTTAACCAACCGGTACAAGACAGATCAATTGGTTCAAGGGCGATATTTTTACAAAATTCAAATATAGTCACGACTGGTCTCACTTTATTTGTCTCGTCGAGACGATCGTTTCAAAAAAAAAAATTCATCCGAATCCGAGTTCGTATGAAGAAGTTATGACCGTTCGAAGGACAATTAAATAGACGGACCATATTGTGCCACGTGTCAACACCTGATTGGTCCAGAATTTCAACTATGTGCTGATGTCATGGATGACATCAGCACCTCATGGGCAGCCGTGAATTATTGGGAGGTGGAAATTTTTAATTGTAAAAATGATTATTTTATTGATTTTGAAGTAGTATAAATAAGGGATGAATGTGTATTGTTTTGGGGAGGAGAAAAGAGGAGAAAAAAGGAGAAAAAATAGAGAGAAATTATTGTAAGGGAGAGAAATAAAAATAGTGTGTAGTAAAATTATATTTGAGTAATAATATTATGAAATATTTATTTATTTGTGTTGTTATTATGAGTGAGTAATTTTCTTTTACTGGGGTTATGATGAAACCATGTCTATATTATTATTAATATTTATATAATAATTCCAAATAAATATTTTTAACGGTTATGATTTTCGCTTCAATAGGGGAATATTATTTCATCAATTATATCATGTATTTTTGATAGTTATAAATTCCCCTTTGCTTTGTGATTATTGATATTAGTTAATTTCTTTGATTATTTGTTTTCCATTAAATTGGATACATATAATGCTTAGAAATTACAATTTTTAAGCGAAGGAAAATCTATATTTGAATTATAATTTTGTACTTATTGTCAAATCTATAGGGAAATAGTGATATTGATTTTAGAATTTATTCCCTGAATTTCTTAGAATTAAAATATAAAATAAATAATAAATAGACATTGGTGGACTCTAAACCCTAGTAAATTATTTAAAATCAATTTACCTAAAATCTACTTAAAATTAATGTTATTTGTTGTAATTATTATAACCATAAAAAAATCAAATTATTTGGGACTAGGTTAGAATTTAATATAATTTGGTTTAAAACGATAGGAATAATTTGACTTCACTATTATAGTCCTCCCTGTGGAATCGACCTTGCACCGCATATCTACATCGAACAAATCGTGCGCTTGCGAGTATAAGACTAAAGAATCAAACCAACAACATACGGCATACTGAATACACATATACTCAACCCAAAAATATTCTCATACGGTATACCTGATATCCAAATCAGTTCAACCTGATACAACATATCCTGAATATATCTGTTAATCAAAAACGATAATCACACCAGTATAACTGTCTTGGCTATCAATTTATTTTATCCATACTGTATAGATACCAAACTATACAGTATACTCAGATAAAATAACGCGAAAAATTTATACTGAAAATCCGGGTATTACATACTACCCCCCTTAAAATAAGTTTCGCCCTCGAAACTTGCAACCTGTCGCCAACAACAGATAAAACTAAAATTTTCCAACTCATCACAAAAACAATCAAGTGTCGCCATAAGCGAAATAACCAAACCAATATACTTACAGGTGCGTGAAGCCGATGATCTCCCGTGATACTAGCACACGACTCCCATACGAATTCTCAACACAATACCAACACACACCAATATCACAAATAGAAATTTGAAAAGAATCTCAAAAATTTTGGAAACTCAAAAAAATTGATTTGACTCAAAAGTCAGAAAAGCTCATTTTCAAAAATCACGCTACTACTGTACCGGTAGAGCCACATAACACACACGCCTGGGTTCACAAAACCCAAGCTCCGATACCATCTTCTGTAACACCCCCAAAACCATCCGGGATATTACAGTGCCGTGGGTCCCGCGCCGGAACCCACCAGGCTAAAAACCGTTTACAAAACCAATTTAAAAACACCGAAAGGCTGATGACGGTAATATTTTGCAAATACTCAAATATTTTCAAAAACAAAATCTGAAATACCGTCATAAAATACCATTTGAAAATACAAGGTGAAGTGCCAAATCTTGATAGTTCAAAATGTACGTTAAGACGCCGCTTAAACGTACCGATAAAATAGCTTAGGAAAGGGTTTAGCGAAATAACCCAAGTTCGCAAAGTGCCAAAAGGGCCATTTAAAATACACACACACAGCGGATAAAGATACCGAAAAGTCATTTTGAAATATACACACGCAGCGGATAAATGCAGTTCAAAATACACATTTGCAGCAGAAATAAATGACCGGAATAGAATACTCAATTCTCCGAAAAGAAGCCACAACCAGTATCACATCGGGAAGCTCATCCCTTCACGACCGCTACTAGCTCAATCTCCGAGTACCTAAAAATAAAGCCCACGACGGGGTCAGCCACAATACTCAATAATGATACCAATCACATCATCATAAATAATTACATACCAATGTAATAATACTGTAAGAATACTACCAACGTAATCTTACCGTTATAACCTTACCAATTCATAGCAATCCATACTAAATCAATCCTTGACATATTCCACATTTCGTATTCTCAAATGAATTCAACAACAATCATCTGTACTGTATTCCAAAAATACCGATAATCCTCAAAACATCATCATAACTCATAAGTGTGGAAATAATCCAATCTGTGCCAACTCCTGTCCGTCGGATTACACAATCAAATCCCAACCTGGATAAACCAATAATACACAACATTTCTGTAGATCAACTACCAAATGATAATGATAACAAATCCTGAAACATCGACGTACAGTCCGAATGCTTATACGATCAATAACCAGATCAACCTATAAATCAACTGAGAATATCATCGACATGATAACTCCAATACGACCAATAAAGGACCACGATAGTTGAGAATACCATCAACAAGGTGAATCTCGAACGCAATCAATGAAAGATCAACAATAACCGAGAATACCATCAACAAGGTAAACTCCAAATGATCAACAAAGGACCAACAATAACCGAGAATACCATCAACAAGGTAAACTCCAAATGATCAACAATAATGGATCTCAAGAAAATAACCTCGACTGTCGAAACATACCCCTCGGGCGTATGAACAACCAGTCGCAAACCGTCGAACATACCCAACCATGAATGGAGGATGAACGACCAAACAATATGGCTCAAAGATGGAAATCATAGTACGCCCGGTCCGGAAATGTGTCCGTGCACAAGCCACCCCGGGTATTGATCACATACACGTGTGGTCTTGTACCTAATTAGCCTCACAAACTACGTCTCGTGTGCACGGTTCAATGTGGAAATATCAACACATAACCATCATGTGCCCGGCTAAAAATCCTACACAATAACCAATCGGCACGCAGATATGACTCCAGATATGTCACGATGCAACATGACAACGAAACTCAAGGAAACACATATCCAATAAGGATGAAAAGACTCACCGAAGTGAACAACAACAGACTGACAATGAAAAGTCGACACGACTAATCAATATTCAAAACATCAATCCTGGGATCATCATCCCCAAATGAATGACCAACACGATCTACGATCTCAATACAACCGTTCTGGGATCAACATCCCTCAATGAATAACCGATACAAAACTCATTACACGAAACCTCAACATATACAACAACTCAACATACTAATTATCCACATGACTGAACAAATACTTAGATTACCTCAAAGTCGAGGACCATATCCATCAACATCCCCCAATGAGACGATCAACACAACCATTAATACCAACAATAGTCCTGGGATCAACATCCCTCAACGAACAACCAGTACGAATCTCAATATACGAAGCCTCAACATACAACATATACAACAACTCAACATAATAATTATCTCATAACTGAACAATACATAAATTACCTCAAAGCCGAAGACAACATCCTTTCCACGAACAACATTCCTGAACGAATACACAGTTATACAAATAATCTCAAATAAGGTACCATCCATTCAATACCAATAACCCTTTATCCCGATACTTATGTCATCACGATAACTATCCTCGATATCCGATGTTCTATATCCTTGACCAGAGATAACTCACGTCTTCCCTGAGCACAATTAAATCATATACCTTATGATTTATTACAACCAGAGTACGATATACAAACCATTATCCTGACAACTTACATCTCTAACAACATTACTATACGAATTATAAATGAAATGAAAACGAAACCATTCATCAAATATTATAAACTGAACAAGTATAAACTTGCCTCGATACCGATACCACGAAGCCGTTACCAAAATCCATTGCCTTAGTATACAATCTACTCAGCCCCGACCAAAAGCAATCTACGAACTCTTCGAACTCAACCGCAGCACAACAGTCATAATCCATGATCAAAACATATCAACCTATTGAAGTAATCAATCAACAACAATCCGATAACAATCAATAACCGGCATAGCCAACTAACAAACTCAACGGTTCAATGAAACCTCGATCATAAACAAAACCGAACAATACAACTCAAACAAATACGAACCCATATCCACGATACAAGTCGCAACTCAATAATCAATATAACCGATCAATAAACCCAACGGTTCCACCATATCCCGATTAGACACAAATCCGAACAACCACATCAATTGATCACGAATTTAAAACCATAACATAATTCATAATCCGATAATCATATCAATAATCAATTTAAACCAACAAGGGTCTAACATTACCGATTCCAAATTCAATCTTAAATACGGATACAAGTTTCCTCCTTGTAAATTCATAATATAAACCAATTACCGGTTATCATCATCAATCCGGACTATCCGATAAATTCAACATTATAGATAACCATATTCCAAAGGTTTCAAATAATTCCATTATCCGAATTGAACACTTGTTAAATACCTATGAATTCTCAAACTCAAAAGTGAGTCATAATCTTATCAAATCCGGAATCATATTCGTATTCCTATACGAATATTGTACCAAAATACATAACTTAATTATAGATATGAATATTCCATATTCATACCCAAAACACCAACACATTCCTCAAATCAATGATCAATTCATCTTGATATTAAGGATTTCATAACATATTCGATTCCGACTTTAATTCTAAATTAGATTCAACAAGACTCCTTCTTGTTATACTAGTAAATTCGTAAGAAACTATTTACCAATTATTACCGTGAATAATCACATTCCAATTATCCGAAATCCTTCCAAAATCATAACATGTATAACTTATGAATTCTTCAAGAACACGAATTATCCGAATTCACGTTCACAATCCATAAAAGAACATAATCCGATGTTTTATAACATCTAACCAATCCTTAATCATAATTCAAGCTGTATATCATCATGTTCTTCAACATATGATCTTCTTAGCATCAAAAATCGAAGCAATACTACCAAGAACATCCAAAATATTATGATTCCATAATCATAACAACATAATCAAGACATAATCCAACATATCATCATCTTCCTTCAACATACACCTCATATAACCTCAAGAATCGAAACAACAACATCTTAATCATCTTCATATGAATCATTTATCAATAACAACATCAAAAATCCGAAATGAAAAGGAGGATTATCCAACATACCTCTTAGAAGATGGAATACACAAGAAATCACTTCAAGAATCATCGATAACTCCATATCCAAGCTCCAAATCCAAGCCCTCAAGCTCAAAATCGAATTAGGAGAGCCAAAATATCCCTATCTCAATGTTTAGAGATGAAAAACGAAGAGAAATGCTGAAGTGAAATGAAATGACGGCCATTCCTTATATAAACTCCCCGCTCGTTACGTACGTAACATTCCCAAGTTAACGTACCTAACACCTCTTACGTACGCTATCTTGTACTGGTCAGCGTACGTAATGCCATCCCAGACCCTACTGCCTCAAAATGTGAACTTCCTTACGTACGTAACCCATGCCATATAACGTACGTAATATACCAGTTGACTTGCTACAGTACAATGGTCGTGTTACGTACGTAACACGTCCTGTATAATGTACGTAACACGTACGTTGACTCACCTGTCAACATCCTCCGCCGAAAGTTACCGACATAGGGTCCCACCTGCCGACCACGACTCGATCGTCTGATTCCCATCTTACATACGTAATGTCTCGGCCATAACGTACGTAACTCTACCAATTTAACGTACGTAAGCTTCAACACATAACGTACGTAATGGCTTCCATACTTAGCCATTTACAGAAATTCCTGTCCAACGTCTCGACATAACAAATACGAACATACGGCATACTGAATACACATATACTCAACCCAAAAATATTCTCATACGGTATACCTAATATCCAAATCAGTTCAACCTGATACAACATATCCTGAATATATCTGTCAATCAAAAACGATAATCACACCAGTATAACTGTCTTGGTTATCAATTTATTTTATCCATACTATATAGATACCAAACTATACAGTATACTCAGATAAAATAACGCGAAAAATTTATACTGAAAATCCGGGTATTACAAATCAGCTCTAACCATCTTCTTTGCCGCATGTTCAACTCTTTCTGACTGAAGATGTATTTGAGACTCTTGTGATCCATAAAGATCTGACAATGAGTCCCGTACAGGTAATGCCTCCAGATTTTTAAAGCAAAAACTACTGTTGCTAGCTCCAAATCATGCGTTGGGTAATTCACTTCATAAGGTTTTAGCTGGCGTGACGCATAAGCGATCACCTTTTCATTCTGCATCAATACGCATCTGAGTCCTTGGTTTGAAGCATCACTGTAAACTATAAATCCTCCAGTTCCCTGTGGAAGTGGTAAAATTGGTGCTGTCGTCAATCTCTTCGTCAATTCATCAAAGCTATTCTGACACAACTTGTTCCACTCAAACTTTTGAGTTTTCTGCAGGAGTCAAGTAAGTGGGCGGGAAATTTTGGAAAACCCTTCCACGAACCGACGATAATATCCAGCAAGTCCTAAGAAACTCCGGACTTCTTTCACGTTCTTTGGAGGCTTCCAATCCATAACTACTTCGATCTTCTGAGAATCTACTCGGACTCCTTTAGCTGATACCACATGGCCGAGGAACATTATTTCCTTTAGACAGAATTCACACTTAGAAAGTTTGGCGTACAATTGCTCGCTTCTCAAAAGTTCTAATACAATCCGCAAATGCTGCGCATGTTCTTCCTGGCTTTTAGAATACACTAGAATGTCATCAATGAACACGACCACAAATTTATCCAAATATTCGATGAACACTCAATTCATCAATTGCATGAATATAGCAGGTGCATTGGTGAGGCCAAACGGCATCACTACAAACTCATAGTGTCCGTAGCGAGTTCTGAATGCTGATTTTGGAACATCAGATTCCTTAATCCTCAGCTTATGATATCCTGATCTCATATCGATTTTAGAAAATACTGTTGCTCCTTGTAACTGATCAAACAAATCATCAATCCGTGGCAACGGATACTTGTTCTTAATCATCATTTTGTTCAGCTCTCAATAGTCAATACACAGTCGAAGCGATCCATCCTTCTTCCGGATAAAAAGAACTGGCGCTCCCTAGGGTGAAACGCTTGGATGGATATAGCCTTTGTCCAGTAACTCCTCCAGCTGCTTTTTCAGTTCATACATCTCGGTAGGTGCCATACGATACGGCGCCTTAGAAATTGGTGTAGCTCTGGGTTCCAGCTCAATGGTGAATTCTACATCCCGTCATGGAGGTAGTCCCGGTAACTCGTCATGAAATACATCTAGAAATTCGTTCACAACAGGAATGGATGAAAGTTCCACAATTTCGTCTTCTTTCTTTATTGCATAGCACCAGTATCCGGTACAGCCCTGTTTCAACAATTTGACACCTTTCATCGCTTTGATCAACCTTCCCGAGCTTCCTGGTTTCCATCCTTCAAATAGTATTTCGGAACCATCGTCAACGATCAGCCAGATATTCCTCCTTCGGTAGTTTACAATAGCTCCATATCGATTAAGCCAATCGTCTCCGAGTATCAGGTCGTCTCCTTGCATTTCTATCACAATCAGATTTGAGAGCCACTCTCTGCCTCCAAATGATATAGGGAAATCTCTAGTTTCTAAGTTTCCAACAATCCTCTCTCCACTCGGTAAACCAATCACATAAGGTTCATAATTATGAAAACCAGAGATATTCAAACGATTTACACAAGATAAGGATATAAATGAATGCGTAGCTCCTGTATCGAATAAAATGCTAACTGGCTGGGAAAGGATCTGAACGGTACCTGATGCGACAGCAGCATCCTGATCGTCTGTCCTCCTCATCTCATACATATGTGGGGGAATAGATCCGGCACTCGATGTCCCCTTTCGGTCAAACTATCCTCTGCCTTGTCCGCAGCCAAAATTCTGAGGCATCTATACACTCTGTTGCGTCTGCTGAATACTCGATTCTTTCTGGGCTGGCTGTGATGTACGGGCTCTAAAAGCTTTCGCAGCCTCCTCACAGAACACCGCATGATGTCCCTATCGACCACAGTCAAAACAAGTCATGGTAGGGAATGAGAAATCTCGCCGATAATGTTCTGTTCGGCCACAGTTAAAGCACCTCCTTGTCACATCTGTCGTGACTGATGCTGCTCCAGAGTTCTTTCCACTCTTGGATGGGTGCGGAGGTTTCTTGAATGAATGAAAGGATGACTGGGCTTTGCGGGGCCCGCTGCTCTTGTGCTCTGTAAAGGTACCAGAGACTTTCTGCTTCTTGGACTCCGTAAATTTCTCCATTGCTGTTTCCTTGATTTAGTACGCCAATGCCTTCTCCTGGTATTGACGGAGAGTGGTACATTCAAAACCGGTCATGTACCTCTGGATTTCTGGTTTCATCCTCATATCAAAATGGATCATCATTTCTGCATCTGTTCTGACCAGATGTCGAACAAATGCCAGCTGCTGGTTTAATGTCTTAATTGTCTGGGATACAGGTTCGTCTGATGGATGAGCGGAGAAAAACTCCCGAACTTTGGCTTCCCTCACAGGACGAGGGCAGTACTGGGTTTCCATCATCAATTTAAACTCTGTCCAATCAGCATCATGGTCTACAGGCCGGATGGCTTCCCACCATTCGGACGCTTCCCCTATCAGAAAGTATTGAGCGATAGAGGCTCTCCGGTCGTCTGGGCAGTTAATCCCGGAAAAAAGTTTCTCCAATTCCTTCAACCAATGATCCCTTGTGGGAGTTTCAGAAAAGCCATCAAATTTGGGTGGTTGCATCTTCGCCACTTCTTGCAACCATCAGTCACCTCGATTTCCCATGTCTGGAATCCCTTGTTGTCTATCTCCCTGCTGTAATCCCACCGCCACCTGCATTTGGTCCACGACCTGGGCGAATTGAGTCATCTGGTTCACCACCCGACAAAGGATTTCAGGCACAGCAGGTTCCGGTTCATTATTAAGAGATCTCTGCGGTACGCCTGAGCTGTGGCTGGCCTGATTAGATGGCGACGCTTCCCTTTCAGCATTCCTTCGTCCGCGTCTGCGACCGCAACCACGTCCACGTCCGCCTCTCAACATACTATAAGCATAAATACTCAATATACAGGAAACAATACTGTTCAAATGCTTAAGTACAAAGAAATATAACATGTAAAGGACGAGATAGAGTTTAGGAACTTACAAACACCGCCCGCACGAAGACGTAGGCAGTACAGTAATGTTATTCGCGGCCGGTTACCTCAAACGACATATATGACCCCTATTTTAATCCAATGGCCAAGATATCCATAATCTTAGCTCCGATACCATATTCTGTAACACCCCCGATATATTCAGGAATATTACAGCGCCGTAAATCCTTTACATAAGAATTTACAAGGCTGAAGAACTAAATAGACATTAACCGATACCAACGAATGAAAATAACAGAAATAAGGTACAACAGTTCTGATCAATACTGAAAGTACGAATGTTCAACGAAAAATTATTAATACATCACCAAATCCAAATCATCATAACCGACTACGTACTCGAGTACTGATTGAAATAACCAACAAACAACAGACAAATAAACCCGGCCAGAACATCACTCTACACCCTCGTCATCATGCAGCTCCAGTGGTTGTTTCCCCGCTCTCCTGGATCCTGAACATACACAAATGTTCACCCCCGAAGGGGTTAGCACAACGATGCTAGTACAAGTACCACAACATATTATTCAACATCTCACGAAGAATAATAATAATAACATACACACATGATAATCACAACATGATATCACAACATACACATGGTAATTCCAATGATCCAGCGTTCACTGCCTAGACCCCAAGATGATCCCGTCGGACCAACACGTGGTGGAAAAACCCGTCCAATGATCCAACACACGCTAGCATAGATCCTAAGATGATCCTGTCGAACCAACACGTGGTGGACATACAACAACGACATACATGTACAACAATATGTATAACATCACTACATAAAACAATTAAGGTACTTGACACGCTTTTTGTGTAACTATCGCAAGTGCACGATATCGTATCAAGTAGTAAAGTGGACTTTTTGAGTCCGGTTTATCGATCCCACAAGGAAGTTATGTTATAATTTGAATTATACACTATTAGTCTATTTTTATAGATACTTAAGATGAGTGAAACACACAATTAAAAAGTTTGGTTTAATAATTGCAAAGAAATTGCAATAATAGTTCTAATATTATAAGGAAATAAAAAGATTGCAATATTAATAGATTGATTAATGATAAAATGAAATAGTTGGGATTACAAACTTAGTTCGTCATTAGTTATAAAAGATGTATTGGAGATCATAAGATGAATTTACTTATTATGTTGTGTAGATTCGATTTTCCTTATAAAGACGGTTTCTCTTTCGAACTATAAACGTCCCTTACATATTGAATCAATCCACTATATTTCTATGTTGATTGGCTTCAATACATAGCATTAGGATTTGTGAAAATAACTCAATGAATCATCTAAGGACTAGGGTATATTTCTATCCCTAGAACAACTTAGAGTGAAGATCATTTGATCTAATCAAACATATTTTCTTTGAAACATATGAAGATCATAAATATCTTCATTAATTGGCCAAATAAATAAAGATTGTTAAAACAATGAAAATCACACACAATAATAAGTAATTCATAATATATCTTTATACAAACATAAATAACATGACTAACCTTGTTTATAATCCCAACTTAAGAAACTTAGCCCATAAAGGGTTTATTACACATATTACAAGCTTTGGTGGTCATGTTTAGTTGAATCAAGAGAAAGAATTGATCCTAACTCCCTTAGTAGATAAAGGAGATAGAAACAATAAACTCTCTGAACAACATATGTTGTACCACACTAACAAAGATCACTCAAGAACACAAGTGTGTTCTTCACACAAAAGAAAAGTTTACAAGAAAATGGAAAATTATATGATGAATGGTGAATGATGAAGGATCTAAGGGGTCTATTTATACACCTAAAGTCATCTAATAGCTCCAAAACTACAGCATTATTACATTATATCGGATCAATGCCAGCCATCCCTCAATAATACACAAAAAGTATAAAAATTAGACAAATCATAGCAATCTGTCAAGAGTTACGTAGTAACATTCGGAGTTACGGCCGTAACTAAGGTGACTTACGGCCGTAACCCCTGAATGTTACGGCCGTAACGTGGCTTCGTAAATTTGCTCATTTGAAGCTTTGATAGTTACGTTTTTAGCCTGAGAATTCCTCGGACTTTGCGTTTTTGCCCTGCATCTTCTTCGGATGATAACTTTTGATATATAACTCGATTTTGAATCGGAAGACTGCCGAATTCGTCTCGGAAAGCCCTACAACATGAATATATCAAAATTCAATAGAATATTTATTAAACATGTTGTTTCTTGAGTAATTCAGTTATTTAATCCGATCATCATCCGATAAAAATAAAATTATTAAAACTAATAAATTAAAAGCAAAAAACGAGTAGACTAGCTCAATTATGGGTGAATTTTATCGATACAAACCATGGATAAGTGTACAAAAATGACACTTATCACACCCCCAAACTTGAATTCTTGCTAGTCCCGAGCAAGACTCTTTATTATTCACACTCCAAAAATAAAAATAAAAATAAAAAAATAAGAAAATTAATACACACATAAATTAAAATATAAAAAGAGAAAAGGAGATCAAAATGCCATTAATAAACAACAACCAGCTTTATACAGTAGATAGAAATGAATCAAGATTCAAAATAAATCTACTAATGTTGTTGAAGTTAAAACACGGTTTTTATTTTGTAATTCCAAAATGTAAGGTTTCCCCCCCCCCAAAAGGTTGATTATTTCTTTCCCACTCGTGATACACACGACTCCCTTTAATGGTTGCTCTCGATCACTCGTTTATTTTTCGACTCAATATTAAGAAGAATTTCATTGGCGTCATCAAATATTGTGATTTTTACAAAATTGAGTGTATTGAAATTCAGCTGCTAATTAATTCAAATCTGCTCATAAACTACATCCCTTTTAGTGATAGCTTTCACACCGTTATTTGCTAACGTGTAGCTCTTTTCACTAACACAATTTCTATCTCATTTTTTTTTTCTAAAAAGGTGATAGCTTTCACACCGTTATTTGCTAACGTGTAGCTCTTTTCACCAATTTTTCTGAGACGGCAGCTACGCACCAACAATGGTTAGTCCTTTATTTTTCGCAAAATTTAAGACTTCCAAAATTAGAATTTATTCTTTGCTCAACACTTCTCCTTTTCGTCATTTATTTTTTAGGTGATAGCTTTCACACCGTTATTTGCTAACGTGTAGCTATTTTCACCAATGACTCCTTTTTTTTTTTTTTTAGGGAATAGAATTTTTGTAGAAAATCATTTTTAGTTAAGCATGAAAAATCAAAAACTCCACAAATTAAGTAAATTTCGTTTTATTTTTCATCAACCAATTGATTCTTCTTTTCTCAAGGTAACGAATGACTCGATTTTATATGATAATTACAAGGCTTGGAAAGAGAGATTAAGGCTCAAAAAAAAAAAAATTGGAATATACAAATTTTTACCGGTTAAAACGATTTTAGAAGTTTGTATATAGCTAATTTATGGTGTTATGGCGAGATCTAAAAATCTCAAAAATAAAAATAATATAGATATATATATAAATATATATATATATATATAAAAAAAAAAATTAAGTCAAATAACCAAATAAATCAAAACACAACAAAATTATTAAAGAAACCACACCAAAGTTACAACACACCAAAATACTAAAACAAAACACCCCAAACTTGAAAATAAAGCGTCCTCGCTTTAAAAATAAAATAAAAATCAATGCGAAGCGTAATACTCCTGTTAAGAAAGTTGATGTCCGAGCCTAACGCCTTTTAGAATGCAAGAGAATAAATATACGAGGCACACACAAAAGAAAATAAAATATACTCGTAAGTATAACATAATTTTTAGATGCGCATCAACAAAGTCCGAAGAGTCGCCTTACTGTTGCCATCAAAGTTTTTATAAAAGCAAAACACGAAATAAAAATTACAAAGAATACATAAATCGCGAATAGATGCGCGTCAAGAGATCAAGAAGAAACTCCTTAAGCTGCCATCATTTAGCACGATTATTACACACGACAGAAAGTAAAAATACAAGAGGTCCGTCATGGGTTATCAAAGGGAGAGGAATGAATCTACTTTTCGTTTTTTCACGGTAAAATCTTCTACCCAGACAATTTTAGCTAGAGCTGGATCTGGTTGAGGAACAAATTCATTGAGTTTTTCGATTAGTTCTTCTGGTGTTGTTGCAACGACTATGATTCGTTTTGCACGCTCGGAAATAAATCCATTTTCAGCAGAGTAGTCTATGAAAGACAGTAAACCATCAAAGAAACCATTGACATTAAGCACTCCTATTGGTTTTTGATGAACATTTAGCTGGGCTCTGGTAACCACATGAAAAAGTTCCTCAAGTGTGCCAAAACCACCGGGAAGGGCGATAAAGGCGCCAGAATTATTTATCATGTGAGTTATGCGATCTTGCATATTCACAGATCTAAACTCATCTCCAATAGTTGACCCGGTAATTTTACTTTCAGCCAGAGGTTTTGGGATTACTCCCAACACTCTTACTCCTTCCATATAGGCGACGGCTCGCCCCATTAATCCTAGACTTCCTCCTCCGTAAACTACATGAATGCATTTTTCTCCTAAGGTACGACCCAAGTTGTGGGCGCTTGTGAAGCATGCCTCTTTTCGAACTAGATCCACCAAAAATGCAGATGTAAAATTTTTGTTGAAGATGATGACTCCATTTTTGAAAAGAAAAAAAAATTTTTTTAGAGAGAAAGCAGAGAAAAGTGCAAGTTTGAGGGATGAATGAAAGAAACCAGTAGAAAGTTTATTTATAGAAGAAAAAGAAGGTAAAAATTGTTTAACAAGTTTGTGATTGCGTTTGATTGTGCTTCAACTACTCAATAGAATAATGAAAGCTTTTATCGCGTATCACATTTTTATTCGAAAATCTCACCACACGACAAAAATAAAAGATACTTACGCGTATGTACGGTAGTTGTGATTGTGGCTCACATCTTCCTCTCGATTTTACGTTCGAAACGGCCTAAACGCCTTATATGAGTCGGGGAGAAGCTTCCCATCCAATTTTCTTACAAATTGGCAAACAGGGTCTTTTAACGTCAGATTCCCAAGACGTTGTTCATATTCTGGTTTGAATTTATTCCACAAACATTGAATTCCGTAATACACAAGTCCACTAGGATGCGTGTCAAGAGAAATTTCGATGTTATCTAAATTCTCCTTATTCAGACCATCATTAATGAACCGAATTTTATCTTCTCTGTTTGTAGATGGAATTCCTAAAGATCGACATTTTGCATTACGGTTCCATCTAGCACATTTATAGCAAACGGCTAGAATCTTTGCTCGTCGTTTCTTGGCATATGAACTTTTCCAAGCCTTGGTAAAAATCTAGTTGGTGTTTCGTGAATTCACCTTCTATTCTTACTTTGGCTTCGATAATGAATCTTATGTCAAAAGGTATGCTTTATTCGTAAGCAACCTCATCCTTTCAAGCCTTGTCTTATAAATTTTTAAAATTGCATTTTTGCTTAGAAAGGGAAATCTTTTTTCAATTTTAAACAATGTTTCATCCATGATAAAAAAAAACAAAAATAAAAAGACAATGAAAATAATTAAAAAAAAATATACAAATATCAGTTGTTGTGGGAAACTGAAAAATCCAACTTTAATAGTCACGGAGTACCGTTATCCGCCACTTGACCGGACAAACACAATTTAGTACTAAGTTACAACGTCGAGAAATTTGTACCTACAAAAATAGTTTATAATGTAAGATTTCAAATATAACTTATACTTCCCAAACGGCGCCAAAAACTTGACACGCTTTTTGTGTAACTATCGCAAGTGCACGATATCGTATCAAGTAGTAAAGTGGACTTTTTGAGTCCGGTTTATCGATCCCACAAGGAAGTTATGTTATAATTTGAATTATACACTATTAGTCTATTTTTATAGATACTTAAGATGAGTGAAACACACAATTAAAAAGTTTGGTTTAATAATTGCAAAGAAATTGCAATAATAGTTCTAATATTATAAGGAAATAAAAAGATTGCAATATTAATAGATTGATTAATGATAAAATGAAATAGTTGGGATTACAAACTTAGTTCGTCATTAGTTATAAAAGATGTATTGGAGATCATAAGATGAATTTACTTATTACGTTGTGTAGATTCGATTTTCCTTATAAAGACGGTTTCTCTTTCGAACTATAAAACGTCCCTTACATATTGAATCAATCCACTATATTTCTATGTTGATTGGCTTCAATACATAGCATTAGGATTTGTGAAAATAACTCAATGAATCACCTAAGGACTAGGGGTATATTTCTATCCCCTAGAACAACTTAGAGTGAAGATCATTTGATCTAATCAAACATATTTTCTTTCGAAACATATGAAGATCATAAATATCTTCATTAATTGGCCAAATAAATAAAGATTGTTAAAACAATGAAAATCACACACAATAATAAGTAATTCATAATATATCTTTATACAAACATAAATAACATGACTAACCTTGTTTATAATCCCAACTTAAGAAACTTAGCCCATAAAGGGTTTATTACACATATTACAAGCTTTGGTGGTCATGTTTAGTTGAATCAAGAGAAAGAATTGATCCTAACTCCCTTAGTAGATAAAGGAGATAGAAACAATAAACTCTCTGAACAACATATGTTGTACCACACTAACAAAGATCACTCAAGAACACAAGTGTGTTCTTCACACAAAAAGAAAAGTTTACAAGAAAATGGAAAATTATATGATGAATGGTGAATGATGAAGGATCTAAGGGGTCTATTTATACACCTAAAGTCATCTAATAGCTCCAAAACTACAGCATTATTACATTATATCGGATCAATGCCAGCCATCCCTCAATAATACACAAAAAGTATAAAAATTAGACAAATCATAGCAATGTCAAGAGTTACTAGTAACATTGTGGAGTTACGGCCGTAACTAGGTGACTTACGGCCGTAACCCCCGAATGTTACGGCCGTAACGTGGCTTCGTAAATTTGCTCATTTGAAGCTTTGATAGTTACGTTTAGCCCAGAATTCCTCGACTTTGCGTTTTGCCCCAGATCTTCTTCGGATGATAACTTTTGATATATAACTCGATTTTGAATCCGAAGACCGCCGAATTGCCTCGAAAGCCCTACAACATGAATATATCAAAATTCAATAGAATATTTATTAAACATGTTGTTTCTTGAGTAATTCAGTTATTTAATCCGATCATCATCCGATAAAAATAAAATTATTAAAACTAATAAATTAAAAGCAAAAAACGAGTAGACTAGCTCAATTATGGGTGAATTTTATCGATACAAACCATGGATAAGTGTACAAAAATGACACTTATCAGTACTTGCCTCAATTCGAAGACAAGAACAATACTTCCACGAAAAACGAAACACTCGAAGGTCGCCCCTTCAATCAATCACGTAGCAAGCTCGAACCTTAACAAAAGAAATAATATAGAATTCATCTCATGTCGTACGAATGTCTAACAATCCGATTTACGGCCGAAAGCTCATAAAATGTAATCTGCATGAACTACTTAGCGTACGCTACGTATTCTACGTAACGTGCATTAAGCCTGCTCGTTAGCGCACGTAAACAACTAAGTCTAGCGTACGCTAACTATGTACTGACAGTCCTCTCCGATCAGCCGACTGACTCGCCTGATGACATAACGTACGTTACGTACCAAACATAGCATATGTTAACTTATGCCCGATAGTGCACGTTAATCTACATAGCTTAGCGTGCGCTAATCGTGCATGGTAGTTCACTACTGGGCAGCAGACTTGTTCTAATGGTGATGAAACTTACGAATTCTTCAGTGATAATATAAGTTATCTCCATGCATATCATGCTCATACGGTTATGAATGATCTTACGGATAACAACAACTTCGAATTCAAGAATACGTATATCATCATAAAACTATATTCCATTTCGATTACAATTCTTCATGCGTAATTCGGAAGGCCTAATGGTCGATATCAATACCTTATATCAATCAAAACTATCATCTTGTAGTTTGTCTAACACTCCATCTTTACAAGATAAATCCTTCCATGATTAATCTCTTAGGTTCGTCTAATAATAATGATGTTAAAGTCAAGTCCGTGATTACTATGAAGACACCTTCTAGATTCGGATTACCAATGTCAGAACATCATCTACTTGTTCATCATAACAAGATTCAAATTATGATGTTCTTAACCAAGGTACTTAAAGCATAATCATCTCAATCTCTTGAACATGATGTGGTTTGGATAATTCACTAATGAAACTCAATATCTTGATAGCATAATCCTCATGTCTTTAAGAACACGAATTCAATGTTGAAAGTAGTGTAACATACCTTAAGATGAAGAAAAACACCGAGACAACAAGTAGAATCCGGCTCCGGTTGCTTGTTTGCCAAATCAATACGTTTCTCCACTCCAATGATCAAACACAAGTGACATACAATCTCCAATGATCAAGTGGATGTGTTCTAAGTGTGTTCAAGGAAGATATAATGCTCTCTGGTCTCTCAAGAACGAAGGATGCTCGAAAGAAAATGAGAAGAAAATGGAGTGCTGTCCCTTATATAAAGTTTCTACACAATAGCCGATTAGCGCACGCTATCATACATCCCTTAGCGCACGCTGATAAGCGTTGACTCCAAATCTATCCAGGTTCGTCCGTGGGAATCTTATCCGGACCCATCTCCTGGCTGGCGCTTGTGCTAGCCGCCTAGCTCAATAATTGACTTCTTAGCGCATGCAAATCCTACATTCGTAGTGTGCGCTAGTTGCAGCCGATAGCGCGCGTTAAGCTACATTCTTAGCGTGCGCTATCACGAGTTCGTATGAGAAATTTTGCATGACGATATACTTATGTACAAAGATACCAATGTGAGAAATATCATACTCCAATTATCAATATCACAAATCCGAATAATACAGGGTTCGAATACAGATGAAATACACAATAATAAATCCAGATATTACACTTAATGAATTGAATTTTATCTTCTCTGTTTGTAGATGGAATTCCTAAAGATCGACATTTTAAATTACAGTTCCATCTAGCACATTTATAGCAAATGGCTATCATCTTTTCTCGTCGTTTCTTGGCATATGAACTTTTTCCAAGCCCTGGTAAAAATCTAGTCGGTATTTCTGTGAATTCACCTGCTATTCTTACTTTGGCTTCAATAATGAATCTTATGTCAAAAGGTATGCTTTTATTCATAAGCAACCTTATCCTTTCAAGTCTCGTCTTGTAAATTTTTAAAATGACATTTTTGCTCAGAAAGGGAAATCTTTTTTCAATTTTATTCAAAGTTTCTTCCATGATAAAAAAAATAAAAATAAAGGAGAAAATATCTACAAATATCAGTTATTGTGGGAAACTGAAGAATCCAACTTTAATAGTCACGGAGTACCATTATCCGCCACTTGACCGGACAAACACAATTGAGTACTAAGTTACAACGTCGAGAAATTGTATCCTATAACAATAGTTTACAATGTAAGATTTCAAAAATAACACTTATACTTCCCCAGCAACGGCGCCAAAAACTTGACACGTCTTTAGTGTAACTATCACAAGTGCACGATATCGTATCAAGTAGTAAGTGGACTTCTTGAGTCCGGTTTATCGATCCCACGAGGAAGTTTGGTTATATGTTGAATTATACACTATTAGTCTATTTTTTATAGAGATATATATGATTGAAACACACAATTTAAGAGTTTGGTTTGACAATTTCAAAGAAAATGCAATAATAGTTCTAATATTCAAGGAAATAAAAGATTGCACTAATAATAGATTAATAAAAGATATAATGAAATAGTTGGGATTACAAACTTAGTTCATCATTAGTTATAGAAGATGTATAGGAGATCATAAGATGAATTTACTTATTATGTTGTGTAGATTCGATTTTCCTTAAAAAGACAGTTTCTCTTTCGAACTATAAAACGCCCCTTATATATTGAATCAATCCACTATATTTCTATGTTGATTGGCTTCAATACATAGCATTAGGTTTTATGAAAATAACTCAAAAAACCATCTAAGGTCTAGAGGTATATTTCTATCCCCTAGAACAACTTAGAGTGAAGATCATTTGATCTAATCAAACATATTTTCTTTCGAAACATATGAAGACCATAAATATCGTCATTTATTGGCCAAATAAATAAAGATTGTTAAAACAATGAAAATCACACACAATAATAAGTAATTCATAATAGATCTTTATACAATCTTAAATAACATGACTAACCATGTTTATTATCCCAACTAAGGTAACTTAGCCCATGAAGAGTTTAATAAACATAATACAAGCTTGAGTGGTCATTATTAGTTGAAAAAGAGAAAGAATTGATCCTAACTCTCTTAGTAGGTAAAGGAGAAAGAAGCAATAAACTCCCTGAACAACATATGCTATACCACTATTACACAAATCACTCAAGAACACAAGTGTGTTCTTCACACAAAAAGAAAATATTAAAAAAAGTGGAAAAATATAAGATGAATGATGAATAATGATGGATCTAAGGGGTCTATTTATACACCAAAAGTCATCTAATAGCTCCAAAACTCCAGCATTATTCCATTAGATTGGATCAATGCCAGCCATCCCCTCAATAATAGACCAAAAGTATAAAAAATTAGACAATGATCACAATCTGACAAGAGTTACGGCCGTAACATTTAGGAGTTACGGCCGTAACTAGGATGGCTTACGGCCGTAACATTCAGTAGTTACGGTCGTAACATGGCTTCATATTTTTGCATTTGTGAGTTACGCCCGTACACGCCCGTATGGAGTTTCAGACTTTATTTTCAGCCCAGAATTTCTTAGACTTTGCATTTTTGCCCCAAATCTTCTTCGGATGATAACTTTTGATATATAACTCTGATTTTGAATCCGGAAAGACTGAAGAACTCATCTCGGAAAGCCCTACAACATGAATACATAAAAATTCAACAAAGAGAATATTTTATACACATGTTATTTCTTGAGTAAATCAGTAATTCAATCCGATTAAGACTAAATTTTCATCTTCATCTGATAAATAATATAATTATTAAAAACTAATTAATTCAAAGCAAAAACGAGTAGACTAGCTCAATTATGGGTGAAATATATCGATACAAACCATGGATAAGTGTATAAAACTAACACTTATCAGGAATTTCAATGACAATGAAGGGCCTACATGGCCAAAATAAAATACAACAACATTCACGAGCCTTGCTAGGATAACACAAAATGAAAATAACTGACAAACTGGAGAACACTCCAAACTGACTGTTCAACATGAACACCAAAACAACTCGGGACTAGTATCGCTCGAATGCCTCGTCGCCATCGTCATGCCCCTATGTCTCAACTCTCTCCTCGCAAACACCTGAAACATGAGAACATGTTCCGCCCCCATGGGGTCAGTCATCCAGATAATGAATATCAAATACATGTACAACATGATATGTATCCAAGGGCAAAATAGATGGTACAACAATGATAATACGAGATGCTCACAAGCCAAGCTAAGAACTAGGAATTCGTAAAGCACTATGCCCAAGGGGGCAGTCATCCATATAATGAATATCAAATATATGTACAACATGATATGCATCCAAGGGCAAAATAGACGGTACAACAATGATAATACAAGATGCTCACAAACCAAGCTAAGAACCAGGAATTCGGGAAACACTATGCCCAAGGCATACGATCAATACCTGCTTAACATGTTAGAACACAAGCGCCCACCAGCGAATCATCAATATAGAACATAACAACGAATTACCAGAAGGTAAACCAAACTAAAGATGAAATAGATACAAAGCACAATGCTCGAAGGCTCCAACAGAAACACCAATACATCACACATGGCCTAAAAGCCCTCAGCCGAAGCTGCAAATCATCACAGTGGTCTGAAAGCCACTCAGCCGAAGCTATCAATCATCACAATAGCCTGGAAACCACTCAACCGAAGTTGCTAATCAATAATGAGATGGTAGAAGCCAAACAGCCTGAAGCTGTATCACATGAGGGGCCGAAGCCACACAGCATGAAGCTGTATCACAATGAAGGGCCAAAGCCACACAGCACGAAGTTGTATCACAATGAGGGGCCGAAGCCACACAACACGAAGCTATATCACAATGAGGGGCCGAAGCTACACTACACGAAGTTGTATCACAATGAGGGGCCGAAGCCACACAGCATGAAGCTGTATCACAATGAGGGGCCGAAGCCACACAGCACGAAGCTGTACCACAATGAGGGGCCAAAGCCATACAACACGAAGCTGTATCACAATAAGGGGCCGAAGCCACACAACACGAAGCTATATCACAATGAGGGGCCGAAGCCACACAGCACGAAGCTGTATCACAATGAGGTCATCCAATTGTAATACCCGTAATTTCGATTTTTGGTAATTTCTTTTTTTTTCGGAGAAAGTCTGTTTCGACGACTCGCTCATGACCATTTCGTCTTTCTGAGAATGATTAATTCTGCACTTTTTGTCATCCGAGTTCATTTCGGTGAATTTTTGTTGAGTTCCGTGCTTTTTGGTGACTTTTCCGCACTTGAGTTCGATTCTTGCGAATCTCATTCCAAACTGCTGTTTCGAGTTTCCCGTAAGTCCGTTTAACTTTGTTAGACGTGTTGTGGACTTCGGTTTGGTTATTTGATCACTTATCGTGATTTTCGGGCATTTTGGGCCATTTTGTAATTTACCCAAAGTTGTGGGTATCCGCATTCGTATTTGTTGTTTTAACCTTTTTCATGGTCGCGTGCGATAAATTGTTGCATGATATTTCTTTTCAGATCGATGTTGTTGTCCGAGAGCATTTTGTCGTGTTCGTTTCGTGTGTTTTCGGGAATTCGAGTCGTCGAGTCTTGGCGGGTAGGCACTGGCCGGCCACGTGCGGTAGGGACCTGCCAGGCACGCACGAGCGTGACGCATGAGCTGCGCGCACGATCTGGTACTCGTGCGGCCCTGACTGCACACGCACAAGCGAGTGCTTGTGCCCAGTGCTCGTGCATCCCAGCAGTTGCTGACACTGGGCGCGCATGACCCGGCGCACGACCGGCCGCTCGTGCGTGCCTGCTCGTGCGTCCCTGGGCAGTATTAATAATAGTCGGGCAGGTCTTTTCTTCACCCGTTTTTCATTTTGTTTCTTTTCCCTCCGCGGCTGGAAGCTTGGAGAGGTCGAAGACATGATATTGTTCTTTCAATCCACAAAGTTCTTGAGTTTCTAACATCAATCAATCATCCCATAACCTCCTCCGATCTACCGAATCAAGGTTAGATTTTTTGATAATCTAGTTTTGGGGAAATTGGGGTTTTTGTTGGATTTCATCCGTTTGAGCCGTAATAACTTAGATTATTGATGGATTATTGATTATTTAGATGTATTATATCATTTCTCTTGTTATTCCATGGTTGGATCGTATCGATTCATTTTTTTTGGTCGAGTTCTTGATCGACGCCTTGTAGGTGTCCGGTAGAATGTCATAGAGGGGTTTTCGGACGCTCTACGATTATTCTTCCTTGTATGATCGTTGATTTATTAATTATATGTTGTTAGGGTCGAGTTTCTTGCGAAGAAACCGAGTTAAACCCTTCCGTTCGTTGTCGTCTTCCTTTTCGATAGCATCGGGCGTTCCGAAGCTTCCCGGTTGAGCCGTGTTTGTTGGAATACTTGCGTGCCGATTTCGAGGCAAGTATCTTGTTCATATGCTTCTCGTTTTGTGGACATTATGATCGGTGATCGTCTTGGTGTGTTTATTTGGTTATTTGAAATGAATTTTCAAAATATTTCGGTTGGGCCTCGTTAAAGGCTCTCTTTCAAAATGCGTGTGTGTTTTGTGAATGGTGTGTTTTGAGAATTGATTATGGTTTGATTATTTTGAACGTTGAAAGCTTTGATGATACCCATGTTGTTTAAAGTTATGCAATCGTGTATTCCGTGTTTAATCTTGTTATTGTGTTTTGAAGAGTTTGATAATGGTGTCGGATTAGTGGCCATCTCTAGTGAGTATTCTTAATGAACTTACATTCTTAACATATTAGTATTGCCTGAGTAACGTGTGTGTGTGTGTATGCTCACTACGGGTTAGATCGGACGGGGTCTCGGTAGGGGTCCACAGAGACGTGGATCGACGAGCTTGCTTTTTACCACTACGGGTTAGATCCGACGGGGCCTCGGTAGGAGTCCACAGAGACGTGGATCGACGGTTAATTCTGGTGCATTTTTCAAATGTGATTTAGTTTAGTGGCATTTCCGGAAATGAGTATTTTGAACGGTTTTCATGATTGCATGCATTGACTAAGTGTGTAAGAGGTAAGTTGTTCGTTTGGCCTACTTGGCTAGGATGGCACTAGAGTATTTTGTTGTATGAGTTATCCTTTAATTGTGGAGTTTTGATGTTGGAAACGAACCTTGTTATCGTTCTCGTATACTGTGAGTTGATGAGAAATTGGTGTTAAAATCCCAACGGTTTGGTAAAGGTCATTTTACGAAAAGTAAACCTTTGGGGCGGTGACCCCTTTCGTCTTTTGGGTTTTGAAAAGTAGGATTTTATAATCCTAAATTGTTTTCTATTAAACCTCCCGAAGGCATATCAAACCATTTTGTAAACTATTTTCCCTTGATGTTTGATCTTGAAATTTTGGAAAGTTTTTACTCAAACTCTTGCCTCGGGAAGTGTTCATCTTGTTGTATTTGAATCTTTGAGGATTCCGGATTATTATCGTTCTTGGAACTTGAATTGTATGACTCGTATTTTTGCACTTGTACTTGCACTAGCAAAACAGTAGAGTTTTGCTAACCCCCGAGTATTTGGGGGGTGGATGTCTGTATTGCATTCAGGTTTTGGAGCAAAGCACGGGGACGACATGAAGGATGATGAAAGATGAACGATACTAATCACACGAGGACCCGTTTGATGTTATATTGGTTTAGTTGTATTTTATTTCCGCTGCAGTATTCTTTCCCGTTGTACGGGAGTGTGTTGTATTCGACCCCTGCGTGGGCAAGTATTGTAATCGAGTTGTATGTTTTTATTGAAAGGCCAGATCGGTCTACTGAGTCTTTTTAGCCTTAAAGGCATTGTCGAGTTGTTCGTTTGTTGTTACCAGCCTGGTAGATCCTTGAGGAAAGGTTCTGTAACACCCCCAATCCGCTCAGGGATATTACACGCCGTAGAACCTTTCCTCAAGGATCTACCAGGCTGATAACAACATAGAACATCTCGACGATGCCTTTAAGGCTAAAATGACTCAGTAGACCGATTTGGTCTTTCAATAAATACATACAACTCAAACTCATTACATGCCCACATAGGGGTCGAATACAAACACTCCCGTACAACGGGAAAGAATACTGCAGCGGAAAATAAACTATAACTAAACCAATGACCTCATACGGATCCTCGTGTGATTAGTATCATTCATCTTTCATCATCCTTCGTGCCGACCCTGTGTTATGCTCCCAAACCTGAATGCAAAAACATACATCCACCCCCCGAATACTCGGGGGTTAGCAAAACTCCACTGTTTTGCTAGTGCAAGAACAAAGTGCAAATACGAGCCATATAATTCACATTCCACGAATAACAATAACCAGGAATCCTCAAAGTTCCAAACGTTATGAAAAGCACTTCCCGAGGCATGAGTTTGGTAAAACATTCCAAAATCGAAAGATCACAAATCAAGGGAAACAATTTATAAAACAGTTTAAAATGCCATCGAGAGTTTTATAGAAAACAATTTAGGATTTCCGAATCCTTCTCTTTCCAAAAATCAACAGGGGTCACAGCCCAAAGGTTTTGTTTTCGCAAATAAAAAACCGACAACAATTCACAGGGCCAGAGCCCAACATCACGTGTCCTCGACAAACATAAAAATCAACATAACATAATCATGCACGCGCGTCGCCTAGGACCGAGACGAAGCCACAAATCCCACTCGAGGCCTCGAAGGACCCTCCTGAGCTGGCTAGCGAAACAAATCACACACATCTCACGGTTGGATCAATCGCTTGTTGCATCCTGGCCACATGATCGCATGCCATGTGCCACCGTAGATTATCTCAGGCTCTCACGGTTGGATCAATCACTTGTTGCATCCTGACCACATGATCACGTGCCATGTGTCACCGTATACCTTCAACCATATCCACACATTCTCACAAGTAACATATCACATCAATAATATCCAAGTAATTCACTCAATGGCAACAAACACAATACACGACGCAATAGTCAAATTACAATGCACCAATAAGAGCTAATATATATACATATGTCATCAAAGCACAACGACAACACCAAGTGTATTCATAGTAATTCACGTAACCATCCACGAACACAATGTCCACAAAACACGCGCGTTTTGAAAGAGGGCCTTTAACAAGACTAACCGAATCTATGAAAGTGAGATTCAAATGATCAAATAAACACAAGGAGATGATCACTAATTATCATATTCATAAAACAAGAATTGTATGGACAAGGTACTTGCCTCGAGTAATCACAAACGCGAAGAATCGACCGAAGTTGTAATACCCGGATTTTCAGTATAAATTTTTCGCGTTATTTTATCTGAGCGATACTGTATAGTTTGGTATCTATACAGTATGGATAAAATAAATTGAGAACCGAGACAGTTATACTGATGTGATTATCGTTTTTGATTGACAGATATATTCAGGATATGTTGTATCAGGTTAAACAGATTTGGATATCAGGTATACCGTATGAGAATATCTTTGGATTTAGTATGTGTATTCAGTATGCCGTATGTTTGTATTTTGTACGTCGATACGTCGGACAGGAACAGTTGGATTTTTGGCTAAGTATAGAAGCCATTACGTACGTTAAGCCTTGGAGATTACGTACGTAAAATGTGTTAGCTTACATAGGTTATATAGTGTACATAATGTACGTAACAAGAGGAATCGGACAGTGGGGCCCGTGATCGGCAGCTTTCGGCGCAGATGTGGACAGGTGAGTCAACGGATGGAGTTACGTACATTATACAGGGTGTATTACGTACGTACTATGCTTATTATACTGTAGCAAGTCAACGTACGTATTACGTAAGCAACGGAATAAGTGTTACGTACGTTACGGGGCGGCTGGACGAGTCGTGGCCGAGATGACCTGGATGGCCGAGCATGGCCGGTCGTGACTCGTTGGAATGGCCGGGCATGGTCGACAGTTACTCGTGGGGGTGGCCGATCACGGTCGGCAGTGACTCGCAGGGATGGCTAGGACTGGCCGATTACGTACGTAAGGCAGTGGCCGGTTACGGCCGTAAGGGCCAGTTACGTACGTAAGCCAGCTGCCGGTTACGTACGTAAGGGTTCCGACAGAATTGGGCAGTAGGGTCGGCCGCGGCCGGCTACGTACGTAAGGACCCGCCGGTTACGTACGTAACGTGCCGGCAGGTCTCGGCCTATATAAGGCCTGGACCGAGTCACCTACTCATTTTTTCGTTTTTCTTCGTTTCTTCGCGATTCCTTCGGCAAGAATTGATGGATTTGAGTATGAGCAACTTATAACAACATGTTTTGGAAGTTGGAATCATGGATTAACATCATCTTCCACCCGGATCGAAGGTAAGAACACCTAAACTTTTGGTTTTTGGATGTTCTTGAGGTTTCTTGGTGTTTTGGCCGATTTGCTTCGTTTTGATTCAGATTGTTGATTGAACTTGATTGTAAACTCGTAATCATTCATTATTCTTGAAGTTTTGTGGAAAGAATTCGAGTATTTCTTTGAATAATCGATTGAATTGGACTATGCCTTCAAAGTGTTCGATGACATGTCTCAATGAGTAGAACTTGGAAAATTCTACACGTTTTCGTATGAATGGTGATGGAAATGATATTGTTGTGATTATTCTTGGTAATTATGGGAATTTTGTTAAAGGAAGATAATGAATTGGTGATCAAATGATTCGATTATGTTGTTATGATTATGGAATCGTAGTATTCTCGATGTTCTTGGTGGTTTGTTGCGATTCATGATGTTATGAGAAGTATATGTTGAAGAACATGATTATATACACCTTGAATTATGATTAAGGGTTGTTTAGATGTTAGAAAACATCGGGTTATGTTGTTTTATGGATTATGAACGTGAATTTGGATAATTCGTGTTCTTAAAGAACTCTTGAGTTACATGTTATGATTTTGGAAGGATTTCGGATAATTTTGGAATGTGATTATTCACGATAATAATCGGTAAATTGTTTTCTACGAATTTACAAGTATGAACAAGAAGGAGTTTTGTCTTCGTATTTGGAGTTGAAGTTGAAATCGAATATGTTATAAAATCCTTAATGTCGAGATGAATTGATCATTGATTTGATGAATACATTTTAAGGTGTTGGTGTTTTATATATGAATATGGAATATTCATATCTAGAACTAAGTTATGTGTTTTGGTACAATATTTGTATAGGAATACGAATATGATTTCGGATTTGATAAGTTTATGATTCACTTTTGAGTTTGAGAATTCATAGGTATTTAACAAGTGTTCAATTCGGATAATGGAATTATTTGAAACCTTTGGAATATGGTTATCTATGATGTTGAATTAATCGGATCATCCGTATTGATGATGATAACCGGTAATTGGTTTATATTATGAATTTACAAGGAGGAAACTTGTATCCGTATTTAAGATTGAATTTGGAATCGGTAATGTTAGACCCTTGTTGGTTTAAATTGATTATTGATATGATCTTCGGATTTTGTAATCGTATTGTGGTTTTGAATTCGTGTTTGATTGGTTCGGGTTGTTTGGATATGTGTTTAATCGGGATATTGTAGAACCGTTGTTGATCGGTTATTGATTGTTATTTGTGATCATCGAGTTACAGCTTGTATCGTGGATATGGGTTCGTATTTGTTGAGTTGGATTATTTGGAATTGTGTATATGATCGAGGTTTCGTTGAACCGTTGAGTTTGTTGGTTGAGTATGTCGGTTATTGATTTTTATCGAATGTGTGTTAATCGGTTATTGCAATAGGTTGATAAGTTTTGATCGTGGATTATGACCGTTGAGTTGGGGTTGAGGCTAAAGAGTTCGTAGATTGCTTTTAGTCGGGGCTAAGGAGCTCGTAGACAAAGGCAATGGATTTTGGTAACGGCTTCGTGGTATCGGTATCGAGGCAAGTTTATACTTGTTCAGTTTATAATATTTGATGAATGGTTTCGTTTTCATTTCATTTATAATTCGTATAGCAATGTTGTTAGAGAGGTAAGTTGTGGGTTAATGAGTTGTATATCGTGCTCTGGTTTGTATTAAATCATAAGGTATATGATTTAATTGTGTTCAAGGAATACGTGTGTTATCTTTGGTCAAGGGTATAGTATATCGGATATCGAGGATAAATATCGCGATGACATAAGTATCGGGATAAAGATTTATTGGTATTGAATGGATGGTACCTTATTTGAGATTATTCGTATAACTGTGTATTCGTTTAGGGATGTTGGTTCGTGGAAAGGATATTGTCTTCGGCTTGAGGTAATTCCAGTATTGTTCAGTTACGAGGATAATTGTTTTGAAGAATTACTGTATATGTTATATGTTGATTCCGATTGATTATTTCGTGAGGGATGATGATCCCAGGGCTGATTGTATTGAGATCGTTGATCGTGTTGATCATTTGTCGGGGATGATGATCCCAGGATTGTTGTTTTGGGTATCGATTAGTCTTGTCGACTTTTCATTGCCAGTCTGTTGTTGTTCACTTCGGTGAGTCTTTTGATCCTTATTGGATATGTGATTTATTGAATTCGTTGTCATGTTGCATCGTGACATATATGGAATCATATCTGCGTTCCGATTGGTTATTGTGTAGGATTTTTAGCCAGGCACATATATAGTCATGCGTGGATATTATTCCGCATTGGACTGTGCACACGAGACGTAGTTTCGTGAGGCTAATTAGGTACATTGTCCCACATATATTCTGGATTCCGTATACGGGGCGGACATGTGCACGGACACATTTCCGGATCGGGCGTACTGTGATGTCCATCTTTGAGCCGTATATTTTTGTCGTTTCATAGTCCATAGTATTGGATGTGTTCGACGGTTTGCGACTGGTTGTTCATACGCCCGAGGGGTATGTTCGACAGTCAAAGTTATTTCTTTGAGATCCATTATTGTTGATCATTTGGAGTCTACCTTGTTGAGGGTATTCTCGGTTATTGTTGGTCCTTTGTTGATCATTTGGAGTCTACCATGTTGAGGGTATTCTCAGTTATCGTTGATCATTTATTGATCGTATTGGAGTCACCATGTTGATAATATTCTCGGTTGACCTATTGTTTTGATCATTGTGATGATCGTATGAGTATTTGGACTGTATGTCGATGTTGCAGTACTTGTTATCATTGTTCTGTGGAAATTTGACTTACAGATGTATCGTGTATATTTGGTTTTACCCAAATTGAGATTTGATTGTGCGATCCGACGGACAGGATTTGGCACATGTCGGATTATTTCCACACTTATAAGTTATGATGAGGTTTGGAGGATTGTTGGTATTTTGAAATTCAGTACAGATAATTATTGTTGAGTTCATTTCGTCATTTGAGAATGCGAAATGTGGATTATGGTAAGGATTGGATTGTTATAGATTGGTAAGGTTATGTCGGTAAGATTACTTTGGTAGTAGTCTTACTATATTATTACATTGATATGTAATTATTTATGATGATGTGATCGATATCATTGTTGAGTATTGTGGCTGACCCCGTTGTGGGCTTTATTTTTAGGTACTCGAAGATCGAGCTAGTAGCGGTCGTGAAGGGATGAGCTTCCCGATGTGATACTGGTGGTGGCATGTTTTGGAGTATCGAGTATTTCTTTTCTTGTTATTCATTTCCGCTGCAAATGTGTATTTTGAACTGTATTTATCCGCTGCGTGTGTATATTTCAAAATAGCTTTTCGGTATCTTTATCCGCTGCATGTGTGTATTTTTAAAAGGGCCTTTTTGGCATTTTGTGAACTTGAGTTATTTCGTTAAACCTTTTCCTAAACTATTTTATCGGTACATTTAAGTGGTAGCTTAACGTACATTTTGAACTATCGAGATTTGGCATTTCGCCTTGTATTTTCAAATGGTATTTTATGACGGTAATTCAGAATCATGTTTTTGAAAGTATTTGAGTAATTGCAAAATATTACCGTCATCGGCCTTTTGGCGTTTTTGAAATGGTTTTGTAAACGGTTTTTAGCCTGGTGGGTTCCGGCGCGGGATCCACGGCGCTGTAATATCCCGGATGGTTTTGGGGGTGTTACAGAAGATGGTATCGGAGCTTGGGTTTTGTGAAACCCAGGCGTGTGTTATGTGGCTCTACCAGTACGGTAGTAGCGTGGCTTTTGAAAATGAGTTTTTCTGACTTTTGAGTCAAATCTATTTTTGGAGTTTCCAAAATTTTCGAGATTCTTTTCAAACTGCTATTTGTGATATTAGTGTATGTTGGTTGTGTTGAGACTTCGTGTGGGAGTCGTGTGCTAGTATCACGGGAGATCATCGGCCTCACGCACCTGTAAGTATATTGGTTTGGTTATTCGCTTGTGGCGACACTTGATTGTTTTGTGATGAGTTGGAAAGTTTGGATTTATCTGTTGTTGGCGACAGGTTGCAAGTTTCGAGGACGAAACTTATTTTAAGGGGGGTAGTATGTAATACCCGGATTTTCAGTATAAATTTTTCGCGTTATTTTATCTGAGAGATACTGTATAGTTTGGTATCTATACAGTATGGATAAAATAAATTGAGAACCGAGATAGTTATACTGGTGTGATTATCGTTTTTGATTGACAGATATATTCAGGATATGTTGTATCAGGTTAAACAGATTTGGATATCAGGTATACCGTATGAGAATATCTTTGGATTCAGTATATGTATTCAGTATGCCGTATGTTTGTATTTTGTACGTCGAGACGTCGGACAGGAACAGTTGGATTTTTGGCTAAGTATAAAAGCCATTACGTACGTTAAGCCTTGGAGCTTACGTACGTAAAATATGTTAGCTTACGTACGTTATATAGTGTACATAACGTACGTAACAAGAGGAATCGGACAGTGGGGCCCGTTATCGGCAGCTTTCGGCGCAGATGTGGACAGGTGAGTCAACGGATGGAGTTACGTACGTTATACAGGATGTATTACGTACGTAATACGATTATTATACTGTAGCAAGTCAACGTACGTATTACATACGCAATGGAATAAGTGTTACGTACGTTACGGGGCGGCTGGCCGAGTCGTGGCCGAGATGACCTGGATGGCCGAGCATGGCCGGTCGTGACTCGTTGTAATGGCCGGGAATGGTTGACAGTGACTCGTGGGGGTGGCCGATCACGGTCGGCAGTGACTCGCAGGGATGGTTAGGACTGGCCGATTACGTACGTAAGGCAGTGGCCGGTTACGGTCATAAGGGCCAGTTATGTACATAAGCCAGCTGCCGGTTACGTACGTAAGGGTTCCGACAGAATTGGGCAGTAGGGTCGGCCTCGGCCGGCTACGTACGTAAGGACCCGCCGATTACGTACGTAACGTGCCGGCAGGTCTCGGCCTATATAAGGCCTGGACCGAGTCACCTACTCATTTTTTCGTTTTTCTTCGTTTCTTCGCGATTCCTTCGGCAAGAACTGATGGATTTGAGTATGAGCAACTTATAACAACATGTTTTGGAAGTTGGAATCATGGATTAACATCATCTTCCACCCGGATCGAAGGTAAGAACACCTAAACTTTTGGTTTTTGGATGTTCTTGAGGTTTCTTGGTGTTTTGGCCGATTTGCTTCGTTTTGATTCAGATTGTTGATTGAACTTGATTGTAAACTCGTAATCATTCATTATTCTTGAAGTTTTGTGGAAAGAATTCGAGTATTTCTTTGAATAATCGATTGAATTGGACTATGCCTTCAAAGTGTTCGATGAAATGTCTCAATGAGTAGAACTTGGAAAATTCTACACGTTTTCGTATGAATGGTGATGGAAATGATATTGTTGTGATTATTCTTGGTAATTATGGGAATTTTGTTAAAGGAAGATAATGAATTGGTGATCAAATGATTCGATTATGTTGTTATGATTATGGAATCGTAGTATTCTCGATGTTCTTGGTGGTTTGTTGCGATTCATGATGTTATGAGAAGTATATGTTGAAGAACATGATTATATACACCTTGAATTATGATTAAGGGTTGTTTAGATGTTAGAAAACAT
Organism: Orobanche coerulescens; assembly: GCA_033398695.1. Classification (NCBI taxonomy): domain Eukaryota; kingdom Viridiplantae; phylum Streptophyta; class Magnoliopsida; order Lamiales; family Orobanchaceae; genus Orobanche; species Orobanche coerulescens. The sequence continues at coordinate 183,563 of JAWKAU010000151.1, forward strand.
CGGGTTATGTTGTTTTATGGATTATGAACGTGAATTTGGATAATTCGTGTTCTTAAAGAACTCTTGAGTTACATGTTATGATTTTGGAAGGATTTCGGATAATTTTGGAATGTGATTATTCACGATAATAATCGGTAAATTGTTTTCTACGAATTTACAAGTATGAACAAGAAGGAGTTTTGTCTTCGTATTTGGAGTTGAAGTTGGAATCGAATATGTTATAAAATCCTTAATGTCGAGATGAATTGATCATTGATTTGATGAATACATTTTAAGGTGTTGGTGTTTTATATATGAATATGGAATATTCATATCTAGAACTAAGTTATGTGTTTTGGTACAATATTCGTATAGGAATACGAATATGATTTCGGATTTGATAAGTTTATGATTCACTTTTGAGTTTGAGAATTCATAGGTATTTAACAAGTGTTCAATTCGGATAATGGAATTATTTGAAACCTTTGGAATATGGTTATCTATGATGTTGAATTAATCGGATCGTCCGGATTGATGATGATAACCGGTAATTGGTTTATATTATGAATTTACAAGGAGGAAACTTGTATCCGTATTTAAGATTGAATTTGGAATCGGTAATGTTAGACCCTTGTTGGTTTAAATTGATTATTGATATGATCTTTGGATTTTGGAATCGTATTGTGGTTTTGAATTCGTGTTTGATTGGTTCGGGTTGTTTGGATATGTGTTTAATCGGGATATTGTAAAACCGTTGTTGATCGGTTATTGATTGTTATTTGTGATCATCGAGCTACGGCTTGTATCGTGGATATAGGTTCGTATTTGTTGAGTTGGATTATTTGGTATTGTGTATATGATCGAGGTTTCGTTGAACCGTTGAGTTTGTTGGTTGAGTATGTCGGTTATTGATTTTTATCGAATGTGTGTTAATCGGTTATTGCAATAGGTTGATATGTTTTGATCGTGGATTATGACCGTTGAGTTGGGGTTGAGGCTAAAGAGTTCGTAGATTGCTTTTGGTCGGGGCTAAGGAGCTCGTAGACAAAGGCAATGGATTTTGGTAACGGCTTCGTGGTATCGGTATCGAGGCAAGTTTATACTTGTTCAGTTTATAATATTTGATGAATGGTTTCGTTTTCATTTCATTTATAATTCGTATAGCAATGTTGTTAGAAAGGTAAGTTGTGGGTTAATGAGTTGTATATCGTGCTCTGGTTTGTATTAAATCATAAGGTATATGATTTAATTGTGTTCAAGGAATACGTGTGTTATCTTTGGTCAAGGGTATAGTATATCGGATATCGAGGATAATTATCGCGATGACATAAGTATCGGGATAAAGATTTATTGGTATTGAATGGATGGTACCTTATTTGAGATTATTCGTATAACTGTGTATTCGTTCAGGGATGTTGGTTCGTGGAAAGGATATTGTCTTCGGCTTGAGGTAATTCCAGTATTGTTCAGTTACGAGGATAATTGTTTTGAGGAATTATTGTATATGTTATATGTTGATTCCGATTGATTATTTCGTGAGGGATGATGATCCCAGGGCTGATTGTATTGAGATCGTTGATCGTGTTGATCATTTGTCGGGGATGATGATCCCAGGATTGTTGTTTTGGGTATCGATTAGTCTTGTCGACTTTTCATTGCCAGTCTGTTGTTGTTCACTTCGGTGAGTCTTTTGATCCTTATTGGATATGTGATTTATTGAATTCGTTGTCATGTTGCATCGTGACATATCTGGAATCATATCTGCGTTCCGATTGGTTATTGTGTAGGATTTTTAGCCAGGCACATATATAGTCATGCATGGATATTATTCCGCATTGGACTGTGCACACGAGACGTAGTTTCGTGAGGCTAATTAGGTACATTGTCCCACGTATATTCTGGATTCCGTATACGGGGCGGACATGTGCACGGACACATTTCCGGATCGGGCGTACTGTGATGTCCATCTTTGAGCCGTATATTTTTGTCGTTTCATAGTCCATAGTATTGGATGTGTTCGACGGTTTGCGATTGGTTGTTCATACGCCCGAGGGGTATGTTCGACAGTCAAAGTTATTTCTTTGAGATCCATTATTGTTGATCATTTGGAGTCTACCTTGTTGAGGGTATTCTCGGTTATTGTTGGTCCTTTATTGATCATTTGGAGTCTACCATGTTGAGGGTATTCTCAGTTATCGTTGATCATTTATTGATCGTATTGGAGTCACCATGTTGATAATATTCTCGGTTGACCTATTATTTTGATCATTGTGATGATCGTATGAGTATTTGGACTGTACGTCGATGTTGCAGTACTTGTTATCATTGTTCTGTGGAAATTTGACTTACAGATGTATCGTGTATATTTGGTTTTACCCAAATTGAGATTTGATTGTGCGATCCGACGGACAGGATTTGGCACAGGTCGGATTATTTCCACACTTATAAGTTATGATGAGGTTTGGAGGATTGTTGGTATTTTGAAATTCAGTACAGATAATTATTGTTGAGTTCATTTCGTCATTTGAGAATGCGAAATGTGGATTATGGTAAGGATTGGATTGTTATGGATTGGTAAGGTTATGTCGGTAAGATTACTTTGGTAGTAGTCTTACTATATTATTACATTGGTATGTAATTATTTATGATGATGTGATCGATATCATTGTTGAGTATTGTGGCTGACCCCGTCGTGGGCTTTATTTTTAGGTACTCGAAGATCGAGCTAGTAGCGGTCGTGAAAGGACGAGCTTCCCGATGTGATACTGGCGGTGGCATGTTTTGGAGTATCGAGTATTTCTTTTCTTGTTATTCATTTCCGCTGCAAATGTGTATTTTGAACTGTATTTATCCGCTGCGTGTGTATATTTCAAAATAGCTTTTCAGTATCTTTATCCGCTGCATGTGTGTATTTTTAAAAGGGCCTTTTTGGCATTTTGTGAACTTGAGTTATTTCGTTAAACCTTTTCATAAACTATTTTATCGGTACGTTTAAGTGGTAGCTTAACGTACATTTTGAACTATCGAGATTTGGCATTTCGCCTTGTATTTTCAAATGGTATTTTATGACGGTAATTCAGAATCATGTTTTTGAAAGTATTTGAGTAATTGCAAAATATTACTGTCATCGGCCTTTTGGCGTTTTTGAAATGGTTTTGTAAACGGTTTTTAGCCTGGTGGGTTCCGGCGCGGGATCCACGGCGCTGTAATATCCCGGATGGTTTTGGGGGTGTTACAGAAGTAGGTTGGCACGAACCGACCACGAACCCGCCGACTCCACCGAACGCTAACCCGCGACAATAAACTACGAACAACAATAACAACAATGAAAATGAATTCCAAAGTACGACCCAAAGTCACTGAATTCAAAGAACAAACGACGAAAGTTCAAGGGTTTCCCCCAAACGGCCAAGAACGTAAATCGACCGACCAAAACATGAAAATGGAATTCCAAACCAAAATATGGATATACAATCCATAGGATATGTTTAACAACATCATTTGACAACAATTGGTTCGTCAAAAATGGATATAAAACAAAATCAAGAACAAAACTCCCAAAAAGTCAACTCTAGGGATTCAAGAAAAATACCTTGATTCGGTGAAGAACAATGGATTAGATGATGTTATAATCACCTAGGATACTCCAAAACACCTTGGATGGAGTAGAAATCGGCCAGGAGCCCAAGCCCTAGTTGCCCTCGTCTCAACCCGCGGAGGAAGAAGAATAAATGAAGAAAAATGAAGAGTAATGAATGTTGTCCAGTTTATATACTGGACAGCTTAGCGTGCGCTAATACTACCTGATTAGCATGCGCTATCGAAGCATCAGAACAAAACATTTTGCCAAAATGTACAGTTAGCGCGCGCTAACGAGACCCCCAGACCCAGTCCAGTAGCCTCTCGACTGTTTCTGCACCAACTGTTAGCGCGCGCTAACGGCAACACTTAGCGTGTGTTAACTTCGGCAACCTAGCGCGCGCTAGCCACAAAGCATAGCGTGTGCTAACAACTCAGATAGATATCAACAGAACATCTCAGAAATGGGTATGACGACATACCCACAACTTTGGGAAATTACAAAACAGCCCCAAATGTCCGAAAAATCACGATAAGACAACGAATAACCAAACTGAAGCTCACAACACGTATACAACGTTAAATGAACTTACGAGAAACCCGAAACGACAGTTTCGAATGAGATTCGCAAGAATCGAACTCGAGCGCGGGAAAGTCGCTTGAGAACACTGAACTCAACAAAACGACACCGAAACGAACTCGGATGTCAAAAAGTGTAGAATTAATCATTCTCAGAATAATGAAATGGTCATGAGCGAGTCATCAAAACGGACTTCCGCCTAAAAAAAAGAAATTATCGGAAATCGAAATTACGGGTATTACATTCTACCCTCCTTAAAAGAAGTTTCGTCCCGAAACTTAAATATGTAGGGAGAAGCAATATCCCCTGCCAGGAAAACTCGACGAGATACACAAAAACCGAAAACTGGCACCCGACGGCAAAACGCTGCAAGAAACGCAAAGAGACATACGGCGTGAAAATACGCTCCACGGCGACTAACACAACACCACCGATAGAGGCATAATAAAATCAACAAGTGACAAGCGTCATCAAACAGACAATACAATCGAGTTGATTATCCGAACAATCACAAAACACAACGAACGAAAATCAATACGATTGACCAACCCAACGGTTCATCAATCAAAACGCGAGCTAAATGCTGAAAAAATACGGAATTCCACCGCCCAAGGGTTGGAAGATCGAAACGAGACTAATTTTCCGAAGGAGTCTGAACGCTCAACAATCACGAGATGAGATCAACAAAAACCGAACAATCAAACGACCGAACCACAGCGGTCGAGACAACAAAAAGCGAACAATCATGTTCGAATCACGAAGAACAATAAAATTTAAACAACAACTCCAAGGTTCACAAGAATCGAACCGAACTCGGAAAAGTCACAGCGATAACCAGATCGACTCAAAACAAGATCACAGCTCGTCCGAACGGTGAAATCGAAATACAAAACAAGTTCAGAAAGTATCAACGAACACGAGCGAGTCGATAGAATTGAGAAAGAGAAAATGCAGAAGCCAAAAATAATACGGGTATTATATTCGACCTCTTCTAAAAGAAGTGTCGTCCCCGAAACTCACAACAACGAAATCAAAGAGACGACACAACAGGCAACCGACAGAAACATCATTCGAAGGCCTCTCAAAGCCGATTCTGATAACTGTGCTGAAGCGCGAACTCCGAAAGTCTCGGTAGCCAATTCACAAAACTGAATTTGGTGTCCCTCGAGTCCACACTTGAAATGTGTTACCGACGAGAAGGACAATTTACACGTGCATGCCCCGGTACATCACGGTTGAAATGCCTCAGCTCGGCATACCGAAAATTACAAATGGTAGATACAATGGGGCATAACGTCGCAAAACAACATAGCGGAGATGCCAACTCAGCACAACAAAGAATCATAACACATCATATACAACAATTACCATCGTAAAGTAATACACACACAAACAATACAACAACGACGGTATCGTTCGGCGACCTTAACGGCCCGAACAATAACCAGCACATAATTACAAACATCATGAAACAATCACACATGTACACAAACGTACAAACCCAAGCTTTAACAGCTCACACAGGTGCGATAATACGCAAGTCACCACGAAATGACAACATTAAAGATCGTCATCACACCTCCCACAAAGGGCTAACAAAACATATGCGTGGCGAATGACTCAACGTTCACACCACCAATTCAATCACAATTCGGAGGGCTAACACCCTAACAACAATACCAACATCATACACACCTTCTCCGACCACAAGCAGGAATGATAGGTTTTTAAAAAAAATGAAAACCACCTTTTGAAAACAGTTTGGAAACACCAGTTGATCTTGAGTATCATTTTACAAAAAGTTGAATAAACATCATTTTCGAGACTTTGAAAATCATCTTGCGTATGAACAAAAATGAGGACACATTTCTTTTAGTGAAAAACTTTCAGAATATCCGACCCTCGGGTCTAAGTATAAGTGTTTCTAAACATCGAAAATATCTCAAAACATTTTGATCCTCGAGGTAGAAGAATTTTTGAAACATGTTGTGGCACCTTAGATGTACCACGAGAAAATAATTCATTTTAAAAGTACGTCTCGAAATTTATTTTCTAAGATACTCAAGGTTTTCAAAGATAATTCAATGGGCTAGAATGCCCAAAAATTTCAGGTAATTACACAAAACTTTATAGCGCCGTGGGTCCCACGTCGAAACCCACAGGCTAAAAACCATTTACACAATGCCAAAAATCCAACCGGGAATATTACACGTCGTGGGCCCCGCGCCGGAACCCACCAGGCTAAAAGCCAATTACAAAAACGCCCAAAAAGGCCGATGACGGTAGTATACTCCAAAACTCACAAAATTATTTGAAAACACCAACTACCGTCAAGATAAACAAGGCCAAAAACTCGGTTAAGGGAATCGGTTTTCGAAATAAAACTCAGTCGGTAAAATACCGAAAGCCATTTCAAAAGAACTCACGCAGCGGATAAAAGAAATAAGGTCAAACATGCACAATCCAGCAACACTACTCCTCATATGAACGAAATATGAGGGTCAAATAACCACATATCAAGAAATCAAAATCCATAAGAGGATTCCGTCACTGAACAAATAATCATAAAAATAGCTCGTGTCGCACGAGGCACAACACAAAGAAGGGAGACTTACAGCCACATGTCGCACGAAGATGATGATCGCCCCACGATACTAATCACAACCAACAAACTCAGACGACGCATCGCGACACGACTCAGTCAGATAAATTCTAACGAGACAAAAAGTTAACAGACACCACTAAACCCGACAGCCTAGGTTTCCACAACCTAAGCTTCGATACCATTTATGTAACACCCCCAATCCGCTCAGGGATATTACATGCCGTAGAACCTCAAGGATCTACCAGGCTAATAACAACATAGAACATCTCGACAATGCCTTTAAGGCTAAAATGACTCAGTAGACCGATTTGGTCTTTTAATAAATACATACAACTCAAACTCATTACATGCCCACGCAGGGGTCGAATACAAACACTCCCGTACAACGGGAAAGAATACTGCAGCGGAAAATAAACTATAACTAAACCAATGACCTCATACGGATCCTCGTGTGATTAGTATCGTTCATCTTCCATCATCCTTCGTGCCGACCCTGTGTTATGCTCCCAAACCTGAATGCAAAAACAGACATCCACCCCCCAAATACTCGGGGGTTAGCAAAACTCCACTGTTTCGCTAGTGCAAGAACAAAGTGCAAATACGAGCCATACAATTCACATTCCACGAATAACAATAACCAGGAATCCTCAAAGTTCCAAACGTAACGAAAAGCACTTCCCGAGGCATGAGTTTGGTAAAACATTCCAAAACCGAAAGATCACAAATCAAGGGAAACAATTTATAAAACAGTTTAAAATGCCATCGAGAGTTTTAATAGAAAACAATTTAGGATTTCCGAATCCTTCTCATTCCAAAAATCAACAGGGGTCACAGCCCAAAGGTTTTGTTTTCGCAAATAGAAAACCGACAACAATTCATAGGGCCAGAGCCCAACATCACATGTCCTCGACGGACATAAAAATCAACACAACGTACTCATGCACGCGCATCGCCTAGGACCGGGACGAAGCCATAAATCCCACTCGAGGCCTCGAAGGACCCTCCCGAGCTGGCTAGCGAAACAAATCACACACATCTCATGGTTGGATCAATCGCTTGTTGCATCCTGGCCACATGATCGCATGCCATGTGCCACCGTAGATTATCGCAGGCTCTCACGGTTGGATCAATCACTTGTTGCATCCTGACCACATGATCACGTGCCATGTGTCACCATAGACCTTCAACCATATCCACACATTCTCACAAGTAACATATCACATCAATAATATCCAAGTAATTCACTCAATGGCAACAAACACAATACACGATGCAATAGTCAAATTACAATGCACCAATAAGAGATAATATATATACATATATCATCAAAGCACAACGACAACACCCAGTGTATTCATAGTAATTCACGTAACCATCCACGAACACAATGTCCACAAAACACGCGCGTTTTGAAAGAGGGCCTTTAACAAGACTAACCGAATCTATGAAAGTGAGATTCAAACGATCAAATAAACACAAGGAGACGATCACTAATTATCATATTCATAAAACAAGAATTGTATGGACAAGGTACTTGCCTCGAGTAATCACAAACGCGAAGAATCGACCGAAGTAGGTTGGCACGAACCGACCACGAACCCGCCGACTCCACCGAACGCTAACCCGTGACAATAAACTACGGACAACAATAACAACAATGAAAATGAATTCCAAAGTACGACCCAAAGTCGCTGAATTCAAAGAACAAACGGCGAAAGTTCAAGGGTTTCCCCCAAATGGCCAAGAACGTAAATCGACCGACCAAAACATGAAAATGGAATTCCAAACCAAAATATGGATATACAATCCATAGGATATGTTTAACAACATCATTTGACAACAATTGGTTCGTCAAAAGTGGATAGAAAACGAAATCAAGAACAAAACTCCCAAAAAGTCAACTCTAGGGATTCAAGAAAAATACCTTGATTCGGTGAAGAACAATGGATTAGATGATGTTATAATCACCTAGGATACTACAAAACACCTTGGATGGAGTAGAAATCGGCCAGGAGCCCAAGCCCTAGTCGCCCTCGTCTCAACCCGCGTAGGAAGAAGAATAAATGAAGAAAAATGAAGAGTAATGACTGTTGTCCAATTTATATACTGGACAGCTTAGCGTGCGCTAATACTACCTGATTAGCATGCGCTATCGAAGCATCAGAACAAAACGTTCTGCCAAAATGTACAGTTAGCGCGCGCTAGCTACAAATGTTAGCGTGCGCTAACGAGACCCACAGACCCAGTCCAGTAGCCTCTGGACTTTTTCTGCACCACCCATTAGCGCACGCTAACGGCAACAGTTTGTAATACCCGGTTGTAATTTAGTCATTATCATTCAGTATTTATCATTCAGTAATTGTCACTCAGTATTTTTCACTCATTAATGATCATTTGTCACTCATATTCAATCATTGTATTCATCGTTCAGAGTAATTGTATCGTGTATCAATCGTCATTCATCATCAATCTAGTTGGAGAATCGTGCGGTGTTTACCATCGTTGTCATTTCATAGTGTGCTGTATGTGAGGAGTAGCGCACGCTACGTACTCTCTTTAGCGTGCGCTAATTGAGTACGGGTAGCGCACGTTATCTCTCAACACTAGCGCACGCTAGTATGTTTCAAGCAGGCAGTCCAGAAGGCACTGGACTGCAGTTGGGTTATAAGTAGCGCACGCTACAAATGGTAAGTAGCGCGCGCTAGTAGACTGGAGTAGCACACGCTATGCAGCTGGTATAGCACGCGCTAAGGTCGTATCAGGTTGAGTCCAGTGGCTACTGGACTGCATTGGATTAATTCATAGCGCACGCTATGAGTGGTTTTTAGCGTACGCAAACGATGTTGTAGCGCACACTAAATATTGTTTGTGGCGCAAGCTACCGCGATCAGATCAGAGGACATAAGGTTTTGGACTCCAGTACTGGGCATCAGATAATTCGTTAGCGCACGCTAACATTTTGGGGTTTTCGCACGCTAAGTGTTCAGCCGTAGCGCACGCTACAAGAAGGCACGTAGCGTGCGCTACCGTTTTCGGATAGTGAGTACTAGACTAACCAAAACACCTGTTAGCGCACGCTAAGAGCTGGGGCTAGCGCGCGCTAAACTGGAATTTCTATAAATTGGACAGTGTAGCCCAGATTTCGGCATTTGTCATTTCTTCTCATTCTCTCATCGGTTCCGGGCAATTTGGAGCGATTTGGAGAGTATTCTTCGAGGTGTAATCATCAATCATCATCTTCAAGTCTTTGAGTTGTATTAATCATCACTTCATTATCTCCAAAATATCAAATCAAATGTATTAATCTCTTGGATCTAGAATTTCGGATTTTTGGGGTTTTCCTTCCGATTTCTTCGTGTAAGCTTGGATTGTTGTTGGAATATGTTAGATATGGATTATCTACCTTGGATAAATATATTCCTATGGATTTAATGGCTATTTTGGGGATTTATTTCAAGAACCCTTGGGGTTGACTTCGGTTAATTTGGGGATTTCCGATTGATGTTGTTGTAATCTTGAATTGTGGATTCCTATTGGATTATTGATGCCATTGATATTGCTTTGCTGGTTTGAATCAATCATTTGAAGTTGGTTTCTATAATTTGGGTTTGGTTGTAACTAATGGGAGGGATATTTTCAACGTATTCGTTAGAGTGCATCTACGGGTTTGGATATTGTTGTATCGACGTTTGAGTTGGTTATAATCGTGATTGATGCGTGTATTGATCGAATTATTGGTAATTGTGTTATTCAAGGTTGTTCGAGCGACCGACATTTCATTTAGGACGTTGTTCGTGGATGGACATTCTTCATCGGTGTTGTGTAAGTTAATTCTTACTCAGTTAAAAGAATATTCATTCATTTCGTTGTTGTTCATTCATAATCATAATTCATTCATAAAGTACTAACCGTATTGAAACTTGTAATTGTCACTTCATTACTTCATTCACGAGGAACGACGGTTCCAATCATTTCATTGAGCTGTCATTCATTTCATCATCATTTCATCTTGGTGAGTCATTATTTATTTTCGATGTCACTTTTGTTATATCGTGGCATTCCGGGTCATACTGGTGTGCCGGTTGGTATGTGTAGGATTTTCATGTCGGGCACATTTAAGTCATGTGTTGGTTGTTGGCCTCACATTGGACTGTGCACATGAGTCGATTGCTTCGTGAGACTGATTAGGTACAAGACCACACGTGTATTCGATCGATACTCGTTGGTGGCTTGTGCACGGACACATTTCCATCCCAGACGTAGTGTGGCGCCATTCCTTTGAGCCGTACTGTTAGTTGATTCATATAGCATGTTTGATTGCTTATGTTATCAACAGGATTGTGTGTATTCAACTCTTGAGGATTGTTGTTCGTATGGCGGCCCGTTGGGGATATTGTTTTTCGTGTCATGGCAAGGCAAAAGCACGGGAGAGCACGTTGACGGCGATGAGTCCCAATGATACTAGTAGGGGGCCTCCTTTTTGATCATTTATGCTTCCTTCATTTTATTCACGCAGACATTAGGTTGAATACTCATTTTACTCAGTGTTGTATATTTTATCTCCATATAAAATATACATGTATTCTGTATTATCTTGGGTGTGTTGTATGAAACTCCTCATCGGAGTAATTAATGTTGTTATGTGGTTCGGTACTACATTTACCCTGTGTAATTCATTCATTTTCATTCGCCTGGTGGGTCCCAGTCGGGGGTCCACGGCACTGTAATATCCGCCTAGTTTGGGGTGTTACAGAGTTGGTATCGGAGAGTGGTTTTGAATACTACCTTCCGAGTCATGTCTCATTTGAAATCATCGTTCATCAGACTAGTATCATTGGACTTTCGCGTCACGTGTGACTTGTGCAAGAGCCGATCCCCTCAGACCAAAGAACAGTAAGATTTCCTCATCTATCATTTTCATTTTTGATCAAGTCGGTCATGTGAATTCATTAATCACTCAGTTCATTTCACTGTTCAGTTGTTGATCTTGAGGATCATGTCATTAATCTTGTTAACTTGTTCAAGATATTCATTTCAAGAATTTCATCAGATAATCACGTCATTTCAGTTGATCATTCATGTAATCATTGTGTTTGAGCGCGTATGCTCATTTCCATCATCTCATAACGTAATCATAATGTGAATTCATGCGAGATATATAATTATCATATGACTTTCCACTTCAGTATGGAAAGAGCTGGCAGAGGACGTGGGGGAAGAGGCCGTGGTGTAGGCCGAAACCCGAGAGCTCGTGTGAATACACGTGCGAATGCCAGGAATAATGCTAACTCATCGAGCAGTGACGCTGCCACTCATTCACCTGGACGTGATCATTCGCTATCGGGGAGTCATACCCGGGACACAGCTTAGTCAGAAGGTGTTCGGGTTGACCCACTCGCTTTTATGCAGGGCATGATGGCCCAAATGACTCAGATGGCTCAACTAATGGAGACAATACATAACTCAACTACTCAAAATCAACAAGCTCCTCCGCCGCTACCTCAGAGGCAAGAGAGGGGTGTAAGCAGTATCATTGGCGATATCTCTCGCCAGCGACCACCTACCTTCGAGGGCTCATCTGAGCCGGCGGATATTGTTCATTGGCTTGAGCATTTCGAGAAGTTATTTGCTATGGTGGATTGCCCTGAAGGGCATAAAGTTTCAGTTGCGGCCTACTATCTTGGTAAGAGCGCTCATTCATGGTGGTTATCGTTGAAGCCCACCGACGGATCATGTACTTGGGATCAGTTCAAAACTCTCATGATGGAGAGGTATTATCCAAATTTCACTCGGGAGGCTAAGTTGTCGGAATTACTCACTCCCGACCTCTCAGCGGACGATGATGTTCTTGCCATCACCGAAAAATTTCAGGAACTTCTTCCGTTCGCCTCATCTATCATTCACTCTGAGGCGGACAAGATCAAGTATTTCAGCAAGAGACTGAAACCTCGTATGCGACTACAGTTGCTTAATCATATTTGTACCACTCTGGCCGAATTCATCGAGAAAGCTCTTACTTACGAGCTTACTGCTAAGGAAATTGCTAAGCAACAACCTTCATCTGCTCGCAAGAAGTCTAAGAACCGTAATCAGTCTGATGGCAGTCAGGCCACTTTCAAGAAACCACGTGCGGGCTCTACTTTTTCTGAGCGACCTCCCATGGCGTCTAGACCCACGGAATCTCAGTCACAAGCGGCTAGTTCGGCCATCACCTGTTTCAACTGCGAAGAATAGGGTCATTTCAGCACCAAGTGTCTGAAACAGACTATTACGTGCCACAACTGTGGGGTTGCTGGGCATAGGGCCCGTTTTTGCCGAAGGGACTCTAATCCTACTCCGGCATCATCTTAGGCCCTAGGACATTCAGCAGTGCAGAATCAGGCCACTCAGTCAGCGTCGTTCAAGACGACAGGAGCTAATAAAGGCGGAGCCAAGAGCTATCAGACGGGAGCGTCCGGTTCGGGGGCCGGCAAGCCCCAAATTTATGAGATGAAGAAGACCGACGATCCAGAGGCCTGGATGATCTCAGGTACACTCGATATTCTATCTCAACCTGTTTGTACCCTTTTTTATACTGGTGCATCACATTCATTCATTTCCGAGTCATGTTTGAGTAGACTACGTCTGGGTAGTGCTACTAGTTGTGAGCCTTATGTCATTGGTCTACCTGACGGTAGAAGAATTATTGAAAATCGCTAGATTCAGAATTGTCTGATTCAGCTTCATGGCCGTGTATGGCTAGCAGACCTAATCGTGGTAGATTTACCGAGAGACGACGTCAATCTGGGTATTGACTGGATGGATCGTCACGATGCCATCATTAGTGTCCGTAAGCATATGGTCACCATCATTTTAGACGATGGGGTTGAATTTGTTTTTCAGGGAGGTAATCCCAGCTGTTCTGGTAAAGTCATTAACTTGATGAAAGCAGTGAAATTACTCCATCAGGGGTGTGTTGGTTATTGGTGCTATATGACCAAAACCGAGAAATCATCAGTAATGTTGACGGATATTTCGGTAGTGATGGAATATGCCGATGTTTTTCCAGACGAGTTACCTGGTTTGCCTCCACAGAGAGATGTGGAATTCACGATTGAGTTGGAGCCCGGTACGTCCCCGATATCGAAGGCACCGTACCGGATGGCCCTGACCAAAATGCAGGAATTAAAGAACCAACTTGAGAAGTTGTTCGAGAAGGGTTATATTCGACCGAGTGCGTCCCCGTGGGGAGCACCAGTGTTATTTGTCAAGAAGAAAGATGGTTCGTTCCGCTTGTGTATTGATTACCGGGAATTGAACCGGGTGACAATCAAGAATAAATATCCTTTACCCCGTATCGATGATCTTTTGGATCAACTTCAGGGAGCTTCAGTATTTTTCAAGATCGACTTAAGATCTGGATATCATCAGTTGCGAATTTGAGAGTCGAATATCGCAAGGACGGCGTTCCGAACACGCTATGGTCATTATGAGTTTGTGGTTATGCCGTTTGGGTTGACTAATGCACTTGCGGTATTCATAGAGTTAATGAATCGGGTTTTCATAGACTATCTGGATCAGTTCGTGGTTGTCTTCATTGATGACATTTTGATTTATTCTCGTGACCGGGAGGAACACGAGTTTCACCTTCATCAAGTGCTCGACGTGTTGAGACGAGAGCAACTTTTTGGAAAGTTTTCCAAATGTGAGTTCTGGATGTCCGAAGTGACGTTTCTCGGACATGTAATTTCATCAGACGGAGTTCGTGTCGACCCTCAAAAGACGGAGGCTATTCGAGATTGGCTACCTCCGAAGAATGTTAAGGAAAACCGAAGTTTCCTCGGACTAGCGGGTTATTATCAACAATTTGTGGAGGGATTTTCTAAAATCGCTCAACCCATGACGAACCTTTTACGGAAGGATAAGAAATATACGTGGTCCGATGCGTGTCAACAGAGTTTTGAGGAACTCAAGAGCCGGTTAACTTCAGCACCTGTCCTTTCTTTACCGCAAGGTACGGAGGGATTTGTGGTTTATAGTGATGCATCCGGACAGGGTCTCGGATGTGTACTCATGCAGAATGGGAAGGTTATTGCTTATGCTTCACGGCAATTGAGACCTTACGAGGTTAATTATCCGACCCATGACCTGGAGTTAGCAGCCGTGGTTTTTGCATTGGAGATTTGGCTTCATTATCTTTATGGCGTTACCTGTCAGATATTCACCGATCATAAGAGTTTAAAGTATATATTAACTCAGAAAGAGTTAAATATGCGACAGAGATGGTGATTGGAACTAATCAAAGATTATGATATCGAGATCCTTTACCACCCGGGCAAGGCGAACGTTGTCGCCAATGCCTTGAGTCGTAAGTCCGTTCAGGAGCAGATGCTTGCTCGATTAATAGTTCAGAAGGAACTTCAGCAGGAATTTCTGAGACCCGAGATCGAGGTCTGGTTACAGCGAGTACAAAGGCAACTTTGTACGTTGGAGATTTCATCGCCACTTGAGGGGCGATCAGGGAAAATCAGGGTTCGGACCCATTTTTGTTACGCATTCGAGAGGATATGACTCAGGGGAAAGCCCCCGGGTTTGTGGTCCATGAGGATGGAATTTTGCGTTTTAAGAATCAGTTGTGCGTACCGGAGAATGACGAGTTGAAAAACTCGATTTTGAGAGAAGCTCATGCTACCCCTTATTCCGTTCACCCGAGGTCTAGCAAGATGTATAAAGACTTGAAACAAAATTACTGGTGGAGTAATATGAAGCGAGAAGTCGCGGAATTTGTTTCGAGATGCTTAACCTGTCAGCAAGTCAAGATAGAACATCAGCGACCGGCGGGTATGCTGAAACCTCTCCCTATTCCAGAATGGAAGTGGGAGGATATTTCAATGGACTTCATCACGAGTTTGCCGACGAGTCGTCGTGGCATGAACACAATCTGGGTAATTGTGGATCGCTTAACTAAATCAGCTCATTTCCTTGAGATTAAGGATACGTGGGGTCCCGAGAGACTTGCCCAGTTATTTATCAAAGAGATAGTGAGATTGCACGGTACTCCTAAAAGTATCATTTCCGATCGTGACGGACGATTCGTGTCTCATTTTTGGAAATCAGTTCATCGTGCTATGGGAACTCAGCTTAATCTCAGTACAACTTTTCATCCTCAGTCCGACGGACAGTCAGAGAGGACTATTCAGACTTTGGAGAACATGTTGAGGGCATGTGTCCTCGATTGGAAAGATGATTGGGAAGCCCAACTACCGTTGATCGACTTCACGTACAATAATAGTTGGCATTCTTCGATTAAGATGGCACCTTACGAGGCCTTGTACGGTCGTCGTTGTCGATCTCCTTTGTGTTGGGATGACTTATCACAATCAATCGGCACCGAGCCCGATATGCTTATAGCCGCCCGTGAGAAGGTAGCTTTGATCAGGAGTCATTTGTTGACCGCTTAGAGTCGACAGAAATCATATGCAGATAATCGTCGTCGACCATTAGAGTTCGAGACGGGTGACCATGTTTTGGTCAAGGTATCCCCGAGTCGTGGTATCTTCTGTTTTGGGAAGAGGGGAAAGTTGAGTCCAAGATTCAATGGACCGTTTGAGATTTTGGATCGAGTAGGCGAGCTAGCTTATCGATTGGCCTTACCTCCGGCGTTGAGACGAATTCATAATGTGTTTCACGTCTCTCGGTTGTGGAAGTATGTTGCCGACCCGAGTCACATACTTCAGTTTGACGAAATCGAGATCGCCGATTATCATTCATATGAGGAGCGTCCTATACGAGTTTTAGAGCGGCGAATCAAATAGTTGAGGAATAAGACGATTCCTTTGGTTAAAATTCAGTGGTCTAGACACGGAGTCGAAGAGGCTACTTGGAAAACCGAGGATAGTATGCGGGAGAGTTATCCCGAGTTGTTTGACCCTTAGTTTCGGGGACGAAACTCTTTTAGGGGGGGTGTATGTAATACCCGGTTGTAATTCAGTCATTATCATTCAGTATTTATCATTCAGTAATTGTCACTCAGTATTTTTCACTCATTAATGATCATTTGTCACTCATATTCAATCATTGTATTCATCGTTCAGAGTAATTGTATCGTGTATCAATCGTCATTCATCATCAATCTAGTTGGAGAATCGTGCGGTGTTTACCATCGTTGTCATTTCATAGTGTGTTGTGTGTGAGGATTAGCGCACGCTACGTACTCTATTTAGCATGCGCTAATTGAGTACGTGTAGCGCACGCTATCTCTCAACACTAGTGCACGCTAGTATGTTTCAAGCAGGCAGTCCAGAAGGCACTGGACTCCAGTTGGGTTATAAGTAGCGCACGCTACAAATGGTAAGTAGAGCGCGCTAGTTGAGTCCATTGGCTACTGGACTGCATTGGATTAATTCATAGCGCACGCTATGAGTGGTTTTTAGCATACGTAAACGATGTTGTAGCGCACGCTAAATATTGTTTGTGGCGCACGCTACCGCGATCAGATCAGAGGACAGAAGGTTCTGGACTCCAGTACTGGGCATCAGATAATTCGTTAGCGCACGCTAACATTTTGGGGTTTTCGCACGCTAAGTGTTCATCCGTAGCGCACGATACAAGAAGGCACGTAGCGCGCGCTACCGTTTTCAGATAGTGAGTACTGGACTAACCAAAACACCCGTTAGCGCACGCTAAAAGCTGGGGCTAGCGTGCGCTAAACTGGAATTTCTATAAATTGGACAGTGTAGCCCAGATTTCGGCATTTGTCATTTCTTCTCATTCTCTCATCGGTTCCGGTCGATTTGGAGCGATTTGGAGAGTATTCTTCGAGGTGTAATCATCAATAAATCATCTTCAAGTCTTTGAGTTGGATTAATCATCACTTCATCATCTCCAAAACATCAAATCAAAGGTATTAATCTCTTGGATCTAGAATTTTGGATTTTTGGGGTTTTTCTTCCGATTTCTTCGTGTAAGCTTGGATTGTTGTTGGAATATGTTAGATATGGATTATCTACCTTGGATAAATATATTCCTACGGATTTAATGGCTATTTTGGGGATTTATTTCAAGAACCCTTGGGGTTGACTTCGGTTAATTTGGGGATTTACGATTGATGTTGTTGTAATCTTGAATTGTGGATTCCTATTGGATTATTGATGCCATTGATATTGTTTTCCTGGTTTGAATCAATCATTTGAAGTTGGTTTCGATAATTTGGGTTTGGTTGTAACCAGCGGGAGGGATATTTTCAACGTATTCGTTAGAGTGCATCTACGAGTTTGGATATTGTTATATCGACGTTTGAGTTGGTTATAATCGTGTTTGATGCGTGTATTGATCGAATTATTGGTAATTGTGTTATTCAAGGTTGTTTGAGCGACCGACATTTCATTTAGGACGTTGTTCGTGGACGGACATTCTTCATCGGTGTTGTGTAAGTTAATTCTTACTCATTTAAAAGGATATTCATTCCTTTCGTTGTTGTTCATTCATAATCATAATTCATTCATAAAGTACTAACCGTATTGAAACTTGTAATTTTCACTTCATTACTTCATTCACGAGGAACGACGGTTCCAATCATTTCATTGAGCTGTCATTCATTTCATCATCATTTCATCTTGGTGAGTCATTATTTATTTTCGATGTCACTTTTGTTATATCGTGGCATTCCGGGTCATACTGGCGTGCCGGTTGGTATGTGTAGGATTTTCATGTCGGGCACATTTAAGTCGTGTGTTGGTTGTTGGCCTCACATTGGACTGTGCACACGAGTCGATTGCTTCGTGAGACTGATTAGGTACAAGACCACATGTGTATTCGATCGATACTCGTTGGTGGCTTGTGCACGGACACATTTCCATCCCGGACGTAGTGTAGCGCCATTCCTTTGAGCCGTACTATTAGTTGATTCATATAGCATGTTTGATTGCGTATGTTATCAACAGGATTGTGTGTATTCAACTCTTGAGGATTGTTGTTCTGTGTAACTGACCCCGTTGGGGGATATTGTTTTTCAGGTCATGGCAAGGCAAAAGCACGGGGAGAGCACGTTGACGGCGAGGAGTCCCAATGATACTAGTAGGTGGCCCTAGTCTTTTTAGTCATTTATGCTTCCTTCATTTTATTCCGCTGCAAACATTCCGTTTGAATACTCATTTTACTTAGTGTTGTATATTTTATCTCCATATAAAATATACATGTATTCTGTATTATCTTGGGTGTGTTGTATGAAACTCCTCATCGGAGTAATTAATGTTGTAATGTGGTTCGGTACTACATTTACCCTGTGTAATTCATTCATTTTCATTCGCCTGGTGGGTCCCAGTCGGGGGTCCACGACACTGTAATATCCGCCTAGTTTGGGGTGTTACACACTTAGCGTGCGTTAACTTCGGCAACCTAGCGTGTGCTAACCACAATGCGTAGCGTGCGCTAACAACTCAGAGAGACAACAACAGAACATCTCAGAAATGAGTATGACGACATACCCACAACTTTGCGAAATTACAAAACAGCCCCAAATGTCCGAAAAATCACGATACGACAACGAATAACCAAACTGAAGTTCACAATACGTATACAACGTTAAATGAACTTACGAGAAACCCGAAACGATAGTTTCGAATGAGATTCGCAAGAATCGAACTCGAGCGCGGGAAAGTCGCTTGAGAACACGGAACTCAACAAAATGACACCGAAACGAACTCGGATGTCAAAAAGTGTAGAATTAATCATTCTCAGAATAATGAAACGGTCATGAGCGAGTCATCAAAATGGACTTCCGCCGAAAAAAAAAATTACCGGAAATCGAAATTATGGGTATTACAGGTTCTACGGCGTTTAATATCCCTGAGTGGATTGGGAGTGTTACATAAATGGTATCGGAGGTTAGGTTGTGGAAACCTAGGCTGTCGGGTTTAGTGGTATCTGTTGAGTTTTTGTCTCGTTGGATTTTGTCTGACTGAGTCGTGTCGCGACGCGTCGTCTGAGTTTGTTGGTCGTTATTAGCATCGTGGGGTGATCATCATCTTCGTGCGACCTGTGGATGTAAGTCTCCCTTCTTTGTGTTGTGCCTCGTGTGACACGAGCTATTTTTATGATTATTTGTTAAGTGACGGAATCCTCTTATGGATTTTGATTTCTTGATATGTGGTTATTTGACCCTCATATTTCGTTCATATGAGGAGTAGTGTTGCGGGATTGTGCATGTTTGACTTTATTTCTTTTATCCGGTGCGTGAGTTCTTTTGTAATGACTTTCGGTATTTTACCGACTGAGTTTTATTTCGAAAACCAATTCCCTTAACCGAGTTTTTGGCATTATGGCCCTGATCATTTTGGCGAAATTCTTATGACGGTATTTAGTATTTTGTAAATGACTTTTGTGAGTTTTTGAAATATTACCGTCATCGGCCTTTTTGGTGTTTTTGTAAATGGTTTTTAGCCTGGTGGGTTCCGGCGCGGGACCCACGGCGCTATAGTGTTCCGTGTAATTACCTGAAATTTTTGGGCATTCTAGCCCATTGAATTATCTTTGAAAACCTTGAGTATCTAAAAAAAAAAAATTCGACACATACTTTTAAAATGAATTATTTTCTCGTGGTACATCCAAGGTGCCACAATATGTTTCAAAATTCTTCTACCTCGAGGGCCAAAATGTTTTGAGATACTTTCAATGTTTTAGAAACACTTTTCACTAAGAGAAAGTGTCCTCATTTTTATCAAATGTGAAATGGTTCTCCAAAGTCTCAATAACGATGTTTCACGTTTGTACTTTTTTTTGAAAGGTGATACTCAAGATCAAGCGGTGTTTTTTCTAAATTATTTTCAAAAGGAGGTTTTCGTTTTTAAAACCTATCCATTCCCGTTTGAGGGCTGGGTATGTATGTATGATGTTCGCGTTGTCGTTATGATGTTTGCTCCCAAGTATGATCGAATTGGTGGCATGAACGTCGAGGCGTTGCCACGCATTTGTTGTACTAACCCTCTGTGAGAGGTGTCAACTGGTGTCTACTGTTTATCGCCTCGTGGTGATTTGCGTGTTGTCGCACGAGTGTGAGTTGTTAAAGCTTGGATTTTTGTGCGTTTATGCACATTGGTGATTGTTTCATGATGTTTATGATTGTGTGCTGGCTATCATTCGTGCCGTTGTAATCATCGAACGATGCCGTTGTTGTTGTGATTTTTGTATGTGTTGATATGTTATGCTGAGTTGGCATCTTCGGTATGTTGTTTTGCGGCGTTATGTTCCATTGTATCTAGCATCTGTATTTTCGGTATGCCGAGCCGAGGCATTTCAACTGTGATGTGCCGGGGGAATGTACGTGCAATTTGTCCTTCCTCGCCTGTGACGCTTTTCAAGTATGGACCCGAGAGACACAGGATCCAGTTTTGCGAGTTGGGTTCCGAGTCTTTCGGGGCGCGAACTTAAGTACAGATTTGAGGATCGGCTCTGAGAGGCCATGGGAGATGTTTTTGTCGTTTGCTTTTTGTGTTGTCCCCTTACTCCCGTTGTTGTGAGTTGCGGGAACGACATTTCTTTTATAATAGGTCGAATGTAATGCCCGAATCATTTTTGACTTCCGCATTTTCCCTCCCTCAAGTCTATCGATTCGCTCATGTTCGTTGATACATTCCGAACTTGTTCTGTATTACGGTTTCATCGTTCGAACGAGCTGTGATCTTGTTTTGGGTCGATCTGGTTATCGTTGTGACTTTTCCGAGTCCGGTTCGATTCTTGTGAACCTTGTTCGGAAGTAACATCTTTTGGTTCTATTAGTTCTTTTATTCGAAGTGGATCGGATTTTGAACTTCTGTATTTTCGACTCTGTCGACTCGTTTATGTTCGTTGACATTTTCTGAGCTTGTCCTGCCCCTTGTTTTTGTTGATCAAACGAGTTTGGTATTGTTTCGGAATAACTCATTTGTCGTTGTGACTTTTCAATTGCTATTCCCTTTCCTGTGGATCTTATGTGAATGCACGTCTTGTTGTTCTCACCGGATCATATATTATCTCGAGCCGAGACGTGAACCTGGGAGTTGTTGTTTGAATTTTATTATCCTTCGTGATTCGGACATGATTATTCGATTTTTGTTGTCTCGATCATTTGTTTGTTCGGTTTTTGTTGATCTCATTTCGTGATTGTTGAACGTTCAGGCTCCTTCGTAATTCCCTTAAGTTCGGGAAATTAGTCTCTTTTTCGATCTTCCAACCCTTGGGCGGTGGAATTCCGTATTTGTTCAGAGATTGGCTCGCGTTTTGATTGATGTACCGTTGGGTTGGTCAATCATATTGATTTTCGTTTGTTGTGTTTTGGTGATTGTTCGGATAATCGACTCGATTGTGTTATCTGTTTGATGACGCTTATCAGTTGTTGATTTTATTATGTATCTACCGGTGGCGTTGTGTTAGCCGTCGTGGAGCGTGTTTTCACGCCGTATACTCCTTTGTGTTGCTTGTAACGTTTCGCCGATGGGCGTAAGTTACGCATTTCTTGTGTATCTCGTTGAGTTTTCCTGGCGGGATATTGCTTCTCCCTACTTGTTTTAAGTTTCGGGACGAAACTTCTTTTAAGGAGGGTAGTGTGTAATACCCATAATTTCGATTTCCGGTAATTTATTTTTTTTCGGCGAAAGTCTGTTTTGACGACTCGCGCATGACCGTTTCGTAATTCCGAGAATGATTAATTCTGCACCTTTTGTCATCTGAGTTCGTTTCGGTGTCATTTTGTTGAGTTCAGTGCTTTTTGGCGACTTTTCCGCACTTGAGTTTGATTCTTGCGGATCTCGTTCAAAACTGCTGTTTTGAGTTTCCCGTAAGTTCGTTTAACTTTGTTAGACGTGTTGTGAACTTCGGTTTGGTTATTCGATCACGTATCATGGTTTTCGGGCATTTTGGGCCATTTTGTAATTTACCCAAAGTTGTGGGTATCCGCATTCGTATTTGTTGTTTTGACCTTTTTCATGGTCGCGTGCGATAAATTGTTGCATGGTATTTCTTTTCGGATCGATGTTGTTGTCCGAGAGCATTTCGTCGTGTTCGTTTCGTGCGTTTTCGGGAATTCGAGTCGTCGAGTCTTGGCGGGTAGGCACTGGCCGGCCACGTGCGGCAGGGACTGCCAGGCACGCACGAGCGTGGCGCACGATCCGGTACTCGTGCGGCCCTGACTGCACACGCACGAGCGAGTGCTCGTGCCCAGTGCTAGTGCGTCCCCCAGCTTGCCGACAGCTGGCGCGCATTTACCGGCGCACGCCCACTGGCCAGGCGTGCCTGCTCGTGCGTCCCTGGGCAGTATTAATAATGGTCGGGCAGGTCTTTTCTTCACCCGTTTTTCATTTTGTTTCTTTTCCTTCCGTGGCTGGAAGCTTGGAGAGGTCGAAGACATGATGTTGTTCTTTCAATCCACGAAGTTCTTGAGTTTCCAACATCAATCAATCATCCCATAACCTCCTCCGATCTACCGAATCAAGGTTAGATTTCTTGATAATCTAGTTTTGGGGAAATTGGGGGTTTTGTTGGATTTCATCCGTTTGATCCGTAATAACTTAGATTATTGATGGATTATTGATTATTTAGATGTATTATATCATTTCCCTTGTTATTCCATGGTTGGATCGTATCGATTCTTTTTTTTTGGTCGAGTTCTTGATCGACGCCTTGTAGGTGTCCGGTAGAATGTCATAGAGGGGTTTTCGGACGTTCTACGATTATTCTTCCTCGTATGATCATTGATTTATTAATTATATGTTGTTAGGGTCGAGTTTCTTGCGAAGAAACCGAGTTAAACCCTTCCGTTCATTGTCGTCTTCCTTTTCGATAGCATCGGGCGTTCCGAAGCTTCCCGGCTGAGCCGTGTTCGTCGGAATACTTGCGTGCCGATTTCGAGGCAAGTATCTTGTTCATACGCTTCTCGTTTTGTGGACATTATGATCAGTGATCGTCTTGGTGTGTTTATTTTGTTATTTGAAATGAATTTTCAAAAGATTTTGATTGGGCCTCGTTAAAGGCTCTCTTTCAAAATGCGTGTGTGTTTTGTGAACGGTGTGTTTTGGGAATTGATTATGGTTTGATTATTTTGAACTTTGAAAGCTTTTATGATACCTCTGTTGTTTAGAGTTATTGAATCGTGTATTCCGTGTTTAATCTTGTTATTGTGTTTTGAAGAGTTTGATAATGGTGTCAGATTAGTGGCCATCTCTAGTGAGTATTCTTAATGAACTTACATTCTTAGCATATTAGTATTGCATGAGTAACGTGTAACACCCCCAATATATTTAGGGATATTACAGCGCCGTAAATCCTTTACATAAGAATTTACAAGGCTGAAGAACTAAAAAGACACTAACAGATACCAATGTATGAAAATAATGGAAATAAGGTACAACAGTTTCCAACCAATACTGAAAATACAAATGTTCAACGGAAAAGTATTAGTACATCACCAAATCTAAGATCATCATAAACGACTACGTACTCGAGTACTTATTAAAATGACACAAACAACAGACAAATAAACCTAGCCGAAACATCACTCTGCACCCTCGTCGTCATGTAACTCCAGTGGTCGTTTCTCCGCTCTCCTGGATCCTGAACACAAACAAATGTTCACCCCCAAATGGATTAGCACAACGATGCTAGTACAAGTTGTTGTTGCCCAAAATATTTATCCGAAGATTAATACTGCTGGAAGACGGACAACAAACAACAATTGCGGGAGCACTTCCGAGAGTAGATAAATAATACAAGATTTGCCGGGTTTGTTAGGCCCGGGCTTGAATGCTCTCGCGAGATGTTATTAATACGAATATTCGTGGATACAAGTATTAATGAGAGAAATCTAAATACAATGAGTGTAAAAAGACTCTGTTAATCCGGCTCTTGAGCGAAGCTCGGTGTTCTTCGTCCCCGCCGATAATCTGCTGGATGAGATAGGCCGGGAGAAGTAAGACCGAAAGATAATCTGCCAAGAGTCGATGTTAGCCAAGTGTAAGTATTTTGCTTCGTATGGTGTGAAGTGCGGGAATGCACTTTTTCCAAGTGCAGCCGCCTCTTTATATAGGGGTTGAGATGCCTTGTTTCCTAGTGGGCGATCGCCTTCGGCCATTAATGTAATGGGGCGATCGTCCTAAAGGTCACATGGGCCGCCCGCCAAAAGTCCAGAGATCCACTGGCAGCACCGAGTGGCCCAATGAGGAGCCGGCACGCGTCCTAAGTACTGTCACAGAGGTCCCACTTTGTTACTTTCGGCGGACTTTGTCAAGGCGGTGGTAGGTGACAGCCGTGGTCACCAGCCTTGTCCGTCGCCTCCTTTCGCAGCTCCGGGCCTGTTGGTAGGTGAGGTAGGTGACAGTTTGTCGCCGCTTTGCGGATCTGCACGTGGGTGCTGTCCTGTTTGCTCGGCCTTGGCCGACTGGATGGCCATCGGCCCAGATCGTCATGATGCGGTCGTCTCTAGCTGGACACCGAGGATCGTTCTCGGCCAGTCACCGAAGGTCGGTAATGGTCGGTCACCAAGGGTCGGTCGGCAAAGCGCTGAGAGATGATCGTCCATAAGTCGGTCGCCAGAAGTCGGTCGCCGAGTACCGAGAGGCGATCGTATCTGAGGTCGATCGCTCGGCACCGGGACTTGTCCTGGGACCTTCGGCTGGGCGATTCATGCTTGTCTGCCGGGCTAAGGCTAGGTCGCCTGGTCGAGGTCGGCGGTTCTTCCCCGGACGCTCGGCAGCGACTTGGTCGCCCGACCTCCTAGGCGATCGCCAGTCGGAAGGTGTTTAATCCTTGACACAACAATTGCCCCCCAGCTTGCTCCTATGTTGAAGACGTGGGGCGAGGTGGTTCTTGCTGGTGATCGTGTAAGGATGAGAACGGGCGATCTTGCTGAGTTGACTTATGATTTCGGACTTGGGCTATTATGGTCGATTGGCTTAGCTATCTTTCGGTCTTGTACCTGCAAAAACAACATTGGCCGATCCCCCATGGAAACTTGGTGGTTTCGCTTTGTTTGAGGAATCGTGCACAGTCGCGGAGATCGATGGACCGACCCCATGACCGTGTCTTGGTGCGCGAAGACAATGAGTGTCTCGTGACTCACTTTTTTATGAGGGTCCTCTCATAGCCGCGCCGCCTCGTATTTAAACGAAGGGCGTGCGGTCTTGGTCTAGAGGAGTCCTTGCGCGGGGCAGCGTCGGATGAATCAACTCCACGCCCGCGGCTTGTTAGCTCTGCTTCCACCTCGGCCAGCCATGGAGATGGCCGACCTCGACGGTGTACGTTGAGACGGGGTTGTGGCATGTGTCCACTGATTAATGTTGGAGAGCTCGACTACGCCGGCCTCGTATTTAAACGAAGGGCGGGCGATCTTGGCCGAAAGGGACCTTGCATGGCCGAAGGCGCCGGTTCCATCGACCGCCGTGACCATGGCTTTATGATGTGCGGTGGAGGCGATCTTATGCCTTAGTCCGTCATGTTATATGCCGGATCAGATGGCGATCGTGTCCCCGGTTGGCGATGTAGCGTGATGATCGGCGATCGGCCGAAGATCGCGATCGCCGCCGACCGCGATCGCTTTATTCGTAGGTCAACGTCGGCGATCGGGCGGGAGATCGTGGTCCGGCGCCGATCGCGCCGCCATGTGCTAAGAAGGAACCTTTGCTTGGCCGTAAAATCGCGGCTCTAGCCCGGAAGGCTGCGTAGGTTGTAGGTTGGGTCTTTGTGAGATGCCTGAACATAGGCGAAAAACCCTGAAATCCTCCTAGGACCGCGTAGAGGGCGGTCTCATCGCTTATGGGCTCGCCATTGAGGATGATTACGTCTACCCGGTCGATGTAGTCCGAGTCGGACTCTTCTTCACCCTGCTTGATTTGCATCATGCGGAGGGGACCTTCGGGCCGGACGACCCTGGTGGCGAAGTACTCCGTGAAGACGTGCGCCAGCTCGTTAAAGGAGCCAATGGACCGAGGTGGCAATGAAGTGTACCACCGGTGGGCGAGGTCATCCAGCGTCAGAGGGAACATTCGGCATCTGGTCGCGTCAGATGCCCCACACCCGGTCATGTAGATGTTGAACTTCCTCAGGTGCACTTGGGGGTCTGATCGCCCCTCGTACACGGGTGTTTGCGGGGGAGCGATCTTGTGCTGCACGGGGGCGAGCTCGATGTCGATCGTGAGCGGCTCGCTTGGCCCGGCGATCGTCTTCTTGGCGCCTGCCCTGGATTCCAGGAGCGCCTTTATGTCGTCGAGTTGTCGTTGCATCGCAGCCATCGCCGTGGCTTGGTCGCTTGCAGATCGGCCTTGGGAGCAGGAGCCAAGGCGATCGTGTACCGATCTCTGGCGAGGGGGAGCCAGACGGCTGGGCTGCCTTCTGGGAGTCGGATAGGCCGAGCTCCTGGTGACGGACTCAAACTCCGTCGTCTCGTAGCTGGGGCCGATCGCCCGTGAGCTGTGTCGGGTCACCGCCTGTGCGATCGAAGATGAGGTGCCCCGGGCGAGCGCCTCTTCCGCGGACGGAGCCTCTCGTTCGCTCGGCCGTGACGCCTTGAGCTTCCGCTGACTTCCGGCGGACGGCCGAGGGGCGATAGCAGGAGGCGCGTTGAGAGCACTCCGTCGCTCCCGTAGACGGCCAGTGGCCTTCGACCGTTCCTTAGTTCGAACCGATCGAGCGAGAGGCGTGGCCGCCCAGGCGGGATCGAGCGTCTCGACCGCGGCGCTACCTTCCACCATCGGCCGTGGCTCGGATCCGGGACGGAACGCGGCTTCCGTTGGCCGGGCCGCGGCTTTCTTCGACGCGGAGGCTAAGACATGATTTCGAAGGATTTCTTTGAAGTGCGTAAGTGTCACTTCAAGTATCCGCCCGAGAACAAAGTGAGTGTTCTTCGGGACGTAGGTATAAAAATCGAGGGTTGGATCCCCTTCCTCTAGCGCCAATTGTTGTTGCCCAAAATATTTATCCGAAGATTAATACACTGAAGACGGACAACAAACAACAATCATGGGAGCACTTCCGAGAGTAGATAAATAATACAAGATTTGCCGGGTTTGTTAGGCCCGGGCTTGAATGCTCTCGCGAGATGTTATTAATACGAATATTCGTGGATACAAGTATTAATGAGAGAAATCTAAATACAATGAGTGTAAAAAGACTCGTTAATCCGGCTCTTGAGCGAAGCTCGGTGTTCTTCGTCCCCGCCGATAACTGGATGAGATAGCCGAGAAGTAAGACCGAAAGATAATCATTGCCAAGAGTTGGATGTTAGCCAAGTGTAAGTATTTTGCTTCGTATGGTGTGAAATGCGAATGCAGACCCTTTTTCCAAGTGCAGCCGCCCTCTTTATATAGGGGTTGAGATGCCTTGTTTCTAGTGGGCGATCGCCTTTCGGCCATTAATGTAATGGGGCGATCGTCCTAAAGGTCACATGGGCTGCCCGCCAAAAGTCCAGAGATCCAAATGGCAGCCACCGAGTGGCCCAATGAGGAGCCGGCACGCGTCCTAAGTACTCACACAGAGGTCCCACTTTGTTACTTTCGGCGGACTTTGTCGCAGTGGTAGGTGACAGCCGTGGGTCACCGCCTTGTCCGTCGCCTCCTTTCGCAGCACGGGCCTGTTGGTAGGTGAGGTAGGTGACAGGTTTGTCAGCGCCTTTTGCGGATCTGCACGTGGGTGCTGTCCTGTTTGCTCGGCCTTGGCCGACTGGATGGCCATCGGCCCAGATCGTCATGATGCGGTCGTCTCTAGCTGGACACTGAGGATCGTTCTCGGCCAGTCACCGAAGGTCGGTAATGGTCGGTCACCAAGGGTCGGTCGGCAAAGCGCTGAGAGATGATCGTCCATAAGTCGGTCGCTGAGTCGGGCCGCCGAGTACCGAGAGGCGATCGTATCTGAGGTCGATCGCTCGGCACCGGGACTTGTCCTGGGACCTTCGGCTGGGCGATTCATGCTTGTCTGCCGGGCTAAGGCTAGGTCGCCTGGTCGAGGTCGGCGGTTCTTCCCCGGACGCTCGGCAGCGACTTGGTCGCCCGACCTCCTAGGCGATCGCCAGTCGGAAGGTGTTTAATCCTTGACACAACACAAGTACCACAACATATTTCAACATCTCACGAAGAATAACAATAACGTAAATGACAAAAGAAACAACGAGTCTTCTCCTGCGAGAAACTCAATAATAACAACACCCATGATAATCACAACATGATATCACACATACGCATGGTAATTCCAATGTCCAGCGTTCACTGCCTAGACCCCAAGATGATCCCGTCGGACCAACACGTGGTGGAAAAACCCGTCCAATGATCCAGCGCATGCTAGCATAGATCCCAAGATGATCCCGTCGGACCAACACGTGGTGGACATACAACAATGACATATATGAACGACAATATGTATAACATCAATATATAGAACAATTAAGGTACTTGCCTCGATTCGAAGACAAGAACAATACTTCCACGAAAAATGAAACACTCGAAGGTCGCCCCTTCGATCAATCACGTAGCAAGCTCGAACCTTAACAAAAGAAATAATATAGAATTTATCTCACGTCAAACGAATGTCTAACGATCCAATTTACGGCCGAAAGCTTATAAAAAGTAATCTGCCTGAACTGCTTAGCGTACGCTACACATTCTATGTAGCGTGCGTTAAGCCTGCTCATTAGCGCACGTAAACAACTAAGCCTAGCGTACGCTAACTATGTATCGACAGTCGTTTCTGATCAGCCGACTGACTCGCCTGACGACGTAACGTACGTTACACACCAAACGTAGTGTACGTTAACTTATGCCCGATAGCGCACGTTAATCTACATAGCTTAGCGTGCGCTAATCGTGCAAGGCAGTTCACTACTGGGCAGTAGACTGTACTACGATGCTGAAATTACGAACTCCTCCGTGATTAACGTACGTTATCCATCTACATGTCATGTTCATAAACTTATGAATGATCTTACGGATTCAAACAACTTCGAATTCAAGAGTATGTATGTCATCATAACACCATAAT
The DNA here is from genome assembly GCA_033398695.1 of Orobanche coerulescens. NCBI lineage: Eukaryota > Viridiplantae > Streptophyta > Magnoliopsida > Lamiales > Orobanchaceae > Orobanche > Orobanche coerulescens. The sequence goes on from JAWKAU010000151.1 coordinate 213,277, forward strand.
CAACTTCGGATACAATTCTTCATGCATAATTCGGGAGGCCTAACGGTCGATATCAATACCTTTATATCAATCGAAACTATCATCTTGTAGTTTGTTTAACACTCCATCTATACAAGATAAATCCTTCCATGATCAATCTCTTAGATTCGTCTAACAATAATGATGTTAAAGTCAAGTCTGTGATTACTATGAAGACACCTTCTAAATTCGGATTACCAATGTCAGAAACTTCCTCTACTTGTTAATTATAACAAGATTCAAATTATGATGTTCTTAACCAAGGTACTTAAAGCATAATCATCTCAATCTCCTAAACATGATGTGGTTTGGATAAATCACCAACGAAACTCAATATCTTGATGGCATAATCCTCATATCCTTAAGAACACGAATTCCAGGTTGAAAGTAGTATAACATACCTTAATATGACGAAATCACTGAGCCAAAATGGTAGAATCCGACTCCAGTTGGTTGAATTCCAGTCCAAGGTGTTACTCCACTTCAATGATCAATCACAATTAATATCCAATCTTAATGAATTAAGTAGAGGTGGTCTAAGTGTTTAAGGAAGATATAATGCTCTCTGGTCTCTCAAGAACGAAGAATACTTGAAGGAAATGAGAAGAAAATGGAGTGTTGTCCCTTATATAAAGTTTCTGCACACTAGATGATTAGCGCACGCTACCATACATTCCTTAGCGCATGCTAATAAGCGTTGACTCCAAAATTGTCCAGGTTCGTCTGCGGGAATCTTATCCGGACCCACGTCCGGCTGGCGCATGTGTTAGCCACCCAGCTCAATAATTGACTGCCTAGCACACACAATTCTTCATTCGTAGCGTGCACTAGTTGTAGCCCGATAATGCACATTAAGCTACGTTCTTAGCGTGCGCTATCACGAGTTTGCATGAGTAATTTGCATGTTGTTATACTTATGTACAAGGATACAAATGTGAGAAATATAATACTCCAATTATCGAGACCACAATTCGGAATAATACAGGGTTCAAATACATATGAAATACACAATAATAAATCCGGATATTACATAACGTGTGTGTGTATGCTCACTACGGGTTAGATCCGACGGGGTCTCGGTAGGGGTCCACAGAGACGTGGATCGACGAGATTGATTTTAACCACTACGGGTTAGATCTGACGGGGTCTCGGTAGGGGTCCACAGAGACGTGGATCGACGGTTAACTGTGATGCATTTTTCAAATGTGATTTCGTTTAGTGGTGTTTCCGGAAATGAGTATTTTGAACAGTTTTCATGATTGCATGCATTGACTAAGTGTGTAAGAGGTAAGTTATTCGTTTGGCCTACTTGGCTAGGATGGCACTAGCGTATTTTGTTGTTTGGGTTAAATCCTTTAGTTGTGGAGTTTTGATGTTGGAAACGAACCTTGTTATCGTTCTCGTATACTGTGAGTTGATGAGAAATTAGGGGTAAAATCCCAACGGTTTGGTAAAGGTCATTTTACGGAAAGTAAACCTTTGGGGCGGTGATCCCTTTCGTCTTTTGGGTTTTGAAAAGTAGGATTTGATAATCCTAAATTGTTTTCGATTAAAACTCCTGAAGGCATATCAAACCATTTTGTAAACTATTTTCCCTTGATGTTTGATCTTGAAATTTTGGAAAGTTTTTACTCAAACTCTTACCTCGGGAAGTGTTCATCTTGTTGTATTTGAATCTTTGAGGATTCCGGATTATTATCGTTCTTGGAACTTGAATTGTATGACTCGTATTTTTGCACTTGTACTTGCACTAGCAAAATAGTGGAGTTTTGCTAACCCCCGAGTATTCGGGGGGTGGATGTGTGTATTGCATTCAGGTTTTGGAGCATAGCACAGGGACAGCATGGAGGATGATGAAAGATGAACGATACTAATCACACGAGGACCCATTTGATGTTATATTAGTTTAGTTGTATTTTATTTCCGCTGCAGTATTCTTTCCCGTTGTACGGGAGTGTGTTGTATTCGACCCCTGCGTGGGCAAGTATTGTAATCGAGTTGTATATTTTTATTGAAAGGCCAGATCGGTCTACTGAGTCTTTTTAGCCTTAAAGGCATTGTCGAGTTGTTCGTTTGTTGTTACCAGCCTGGTAGATCCTTGAGGAAAGGTTCTATGACGTGTAATATCCCTGAGCGGATTGGGGGTGTTACACCAATAACCGTGACCTGCTGAATTGCAGCTGCTGGGAAACCAACTGCGATAAGTTCAAGCACCAGACTTACTCATAATGAGATCACCCAGTGACCGTGACCTACTGAACTGTAGGTGTTGGGAAACCAACCGCGAAGGTTCCAAGCTTACCCATAATGAGATCATCAAAATGACCATTACCTACTGAACTGTAGGTGTTGGGAAACCAACTGCGAAGGTTCAAGCTCCAAACTTACCCATCGAGCACTAGCCGAGACTAGCCTTCAAACACAAACAATCACAACCGACAACGATCACAAAATTACCGAATCCATGAGAGCGATGGTGTGCTGTCTTGAGTCGGACAACATGGCAACAATAACTCATGGATGGGAACCATTCTCGGCGGTCCCAATTCAATTACCTCGACCGTCTTGGAATGGCGAATCGATAACAACGACACAACGGATGGAAACCATCCTCGACAGTCCCAATTCAATACCTCGATTGCCCTAGAAATGGCCAACCGATAACAATAAAACCATGGATGGGAAATGTCCTTGACAGCCCCGATTCAATACCTCGATTGTCTCAGAACGACCAATCAATAACAATGACTCAATGGATGGGAATTATCCTCGACAGTCCCAATTCAATACCTCGATTGCCTTAGAACGACCAATCGATGACAACGAATCAACAGATGGGAACTATCCTCGACAATTCCAATTCAATACCTCGATTTTCTTAGAACGACTAACCGATAACAATGAATCAACGGATGCCTCAGTACCTTTAATTGGTTACCGACGATGGATGATGATCAAATACGTCAATGCCTTCAATCGGCCAATACAACATCGATAGAAAAACACCAACATCACTAGCAACACTCATATCTATGTCTAAATCGAACATCAATGTCAACAATAACAATCGACACATCGATACCGCGAACCGGCTACCGACAACAGCAATAACAAAAAGATGATCAACAATAAAATTTTGGCATAAGTACCGGAGGGTATCGTATCAAACAATCCCCTGATATCAACGAAAATCATGAAGAGACTACATCTCGAAATGATACAACACATTCATACACATATATCATAACATTAATCTCATTGACTAGTACAAGTATAAAACTTGCCTCAAACCGAAGGCAATGTAATCCTCCAACGAACGACGAACGGCGTCCACCGACGATCACAAGCACTCGAACAACCTTGAATGAAATACAACTAATTCAATAATACAATATCAGTCGAAAACAACACAATAGACAACCCCCATTCAAACATGAATCGATCAAACCACACAAATGAATATCATAGGCCTCAACTATGAATTCTAACATCCTCCAATCATCTCAGTGATTAATATGATCAAAATGTTCTTAATACTTGTGAAAAGAATTCAACAAGAATCATTAAGAACAACATCATATTAATCATCTCAAAATGATAATATCACCAATATCATCATCAATACCTCAAAAACATTACCAACACAACAACATGATGTATCCACCAATATCAATCACCAATTCCTCAAGAATTTTGGATTAATTAACAAGATTAACTTAACCATTTTAAGATTATGATAGTTATCCACATAACTCATCATAATCCTACACTAAAATGATTATAGTCTCTCAAGAACACAACCAACAACAATAATCATCTCAAATCTATGTTAATCATCTAAAAATCTTAACATAACTCTTCCTAGACATGATTATAATCTCCAAGCATTCTTAAACATAAAGAACACAATCAACCTCAAGCCATAATCACCATGTTCTTCATCATAAGTTCAAAAAAACTATGAAGAATTGTACTATCCTCCAACAATCAACAACAACACGAGGTAATCATCAAAGACATCATCACAATCTCGAGGTAAACACAATATTAATCAACATACCTCTTGAAAGTGAAGAACAACCTCAAACCTTCAAGAATCCACTCCAATCTTCAAGCTCCTAAGCTCCAATCCAAGTTAGGAAGCTCCAAAACAAGTTGGAAGGGGCTGGAAATTACTAAGGAATGCAGAGGGATGATTTCTAGGGAGAGAAATCGAAAATGGGTCGTGAAGAAATGAAAGACGAAACATGTCTTTATATTCTGCACAGTTCATTACAACCGCTAACCTCTATGCATAACGTATGTTATAGCCCTTACATACGTTATGCTCACTACGTAGCGTACGCTACGTCCTGCAAGAACTCAATGCCTCAATATCATTTGCATTAAGTACATTGCCGGACGCACCTGCATTACGTACGTTATAGCATAAGCATTACATACGTAATGCCCGTTGGCTTGGTTGTCTCGAAAGGCCAAATATTCGGATCATGCATGGTCCTACACGCCGAAAATCAGATGCGATCTGATACCCATCGTTACCTATGTAACCCTCATGGTTTAACGTACATAAGCCTCAACACATAGCGTACGTAATGCTATACATATAGCGTACGGTATGGCTATTATACTTAACCAAAAATCCAAACTCACCAAGCAACATCCAAATGGCGAATATACTACCGACGACAAGTATAAATATTTCGATTCCGAAATATCCCAATACAGTATACATTGTACCAATCAAATACAACAATGCTTGTACAATTCCAAATGAATACGTACAATATAACAATAAAATAAAAAAAATTACCCCCGGATATTACATAGTTCCTCCCTTAAAAAGAGTTTCATCCCCGGAACTAAGGGTACACAACTCGGGGTATGAACTATCTATCGTTGCCGAAAAGAAACATCTCCAGGAATACTCCTCAATGCGAACCACTTCGCCTTAGCAACTGGGCCAACCCGCCGGGTCCCCACGTCTCCTCTGCCTGAAGAAGGCGAAAACCAAGTGATAAGACACTCAATCAAGTGCGAGATCAGTGTGAGACCAGTCGAATCAAGTGCGATATTACAACCTAATAGGATCCTACTATCTCTAGAAGGATCTAGAACCTTCCATGTATGTGTAATATCCGCAATTTTCGATTTCCGATAATTGTTCTTTTTTCGGCGGCAGTCAATTTCGACGACTCGCTTGTAACCGTTTCGTCATTCTGAGAATGTTTAATTCTGCACTTTTTGACGTCCGAGTTCGTTTCTGTGTCGTTTTGTTGAGTTCCGTACTTTTTAGTGACTTTTCCGCACTTGTTCGATTCTTTCGAATCTCGTCCGAAACTGTTGGTTCGAGTTTCTCGTAAGTTCATTTGATGTTATTTTTCATGTTGCGAGCTTTGGTTTGGTTATTCTATCACGTATCGTGATTTTCGAACGTTTTGGGCCATTTTCGTAATTTCCTAAAGTTTGGGGTAATTACTTTCCGTTGTCGAATTTCGAGCCTTCGGGTGGTCGGAATCATGTGTTCTCTTAGTGTTCGTATTCGTTTTTACGAGTACTTCGTAACCGTGTTTTCGGTTTACGTTTAGGTCTGAGTTTCAGGATTTTTCGGACTGTCAGATCGACTGAGTTCCGGCTGGCAGGACCTGGCCGAGTAACGGCCGCTATGGCCCGGCAGTTACGGCCGTAAGGGCCGGTTACGTACGTAAGGCCATGGCCAGTAACGTACATAACAGGCCGGCAGTTTTGGGGCTGTGGGTTCGGCCATGGCCGGTTACGGCCGTAAGCTATGGCCGATTACGTACGTTATGTGGCCGGCAGTCCGCCTATTTAAGGCCCGCAAACGTTTTCTTCAGCCATTTTCTCACTCGTTTCATCCTCTTCTGCGGCTGTAGCTTTGATGATCATGGAGGGATGTTATCAGGTGTTAAATCCATGAAGTCTTGGTGTTCATATCATCAATCATCCATCCTATAACATCCTTTGATCGAGCGAATCACGTCAGATTTTCTAGAAATCTAGTTTTGGGGATTTTGTTCGATTTGTCCATTTAATCCGTTTTAACTCAGAATAGTGATGGATTGATGATTGTTAAGCTATATTATTTTGAATTCCTTGTTATTCCATGGTTGTATTTGTTGGGAAAACAAGAACCCTGTATCGAAACAGCCGGGATAATCAATCCCTGTATCGAATAGTATTGATAAGAGGTTTTGACATATATGCCAATCCGCATACAGTAAAGGAAACTGTATTGAAGTGTTGAGGCATCAACCTGTATCGAAAGACCTGTCTCGAATCCAGCATATAGTGGAACCTTTCACTACAGCAAAGAAGTCTTATAAAGACCAAGTATGGAAACTGTCTCGAATCACCAATATAGTTATCTTCCATACAGCTCTCAACACGACAAAGAAGGAATCTCCAGAAGTCAAGTCCCATTGAATAAAGAAGTATTTAAATACTCAAGGATAATGTATTTAAATACTGTCAGTCAACAGATCTTCAAATCACGCTAAATCCGAATCGTGCTTTTAATCCCGTTGGAATGGAATCTTGCTCAACGGATATATATTTCAGAGACTATATATATCTCATGAAGGTATTGAAGATCAGTTACCAAAAACCGAAATCTATCAAAGCTATCAAGTTATCATCAGAGCAAAATATATCTCCAAGCTTACTGCACTCAAATCAAAGAGATATACAGTGCTCATCATCTTGAACAACACTTCATCAGCTAGAAGCTCATAAAGTCAAAGTTGTTGTTCACACTCTGTTCTATACTTTGAACAAACCCAGATCAGCCCTGTGTGGACTGAGGAAGACGAAGCTTCAGAACTCTGTTCCAGTATCTAAACTGTCAATGGATTTGAGAAAGGTGCTGTGGACAAGACCTTGTTCAAAATACAGGAAGGTGATGACCTTCTTATGGTACAAATCTATGTGGATGATATAATTTTTGGTTCAACTGAACCTGCTTTATGTCAAAGGTTCTCTCATCTCATGCAAAGTAAATTTAAAATGAGTATGATGGGGGAACTTAGTTATTTCCTAGGTTTGCAGGTAAAGCAGTTGCCTACAGGTATTTTCATCAACCAGGAAAAATACAGCAAGGAGCTTCTCAACAAATTTGGAATGAACACTTCCAAATCATCGTCAACCCCCATGAGCACTTCCGTGCAAATTAGTTCTGATGAAGCCGGAAAGCCGTTTGAGCAATCACTCTATAGGAAGCTCATTGGTTCGCTCCTGTACCTAACAGCTAGCAGGCCCGATATCCAGTTTGTGTTAGAGTGTGTGTAAGGTATCAAGTAGCACCTAAAGAATCACACTTCAATACAGCTAAACGAATCCTGAAGTACATTAAAGGAACAGTTGATGTAGGACTATGGTATCCTAAAGGAGGCGGATTCGATTTAGTTGGATACAGCGACTCGGATCTCGGAGGCTGCTGGTAGTTGCTGTATGCAGATCCTTTGGATGCAACAACAGTTGTCAGATTATGGAATTGAAGCCAGAGAGACTCCAATCATGTGTGATAGCACGAGTGCAATTGCTATAACGCACAATCCTGTCCTGCACTCGCGCAATAAGCATATCAACATGAAGCATCATTTTATAAGGAATCACGTCGAGAACAAGGATGTTCGCCTTGAAAAAGTTCATACAGACATTCAGTTGGCCGACATCTTCACCAAGCCGCTCGACACAGCCAGATTCAACATGCTTAGACAAGAATTGGGAATGCTACAGCCCGACTCCCTGTAAGTAATTTACTGTTTTTACTCAATAATTGAGGGGGAATGCTGTAAGACCCAAGAATACAGTATCCAACGTTAATTATTTGTACACTCAGAACCGTCAATACAACACTGTAGTGAGCAAAGACATATGAATCATACAGCTGACGTGTGCAATAATTAAGGGGGAATACTGTAGGACCCATGAATACAGCATTAATCCAAAAGTTGCTGTATGGAATTTAAAGCCTATATGTACCTTTTTAAGGGGGAACGCTGTATCGACGCGGACACAGTACATACTATAGGATTTCGATTCAGTATATATATAATATTATATTATTTCATTTTAAAATGATTTCTGTCTATGTGCCCTGTTTTTATGTCAAACGTCATGTACATTAAATGCCTTACACGACATCTGGACAACTGAATCTCAAAAGCCGCGATGTTTTAAATTATTTATTGTTTTAAAACCGCCGTTTCAGGCATTTAGGGTGACACAAATGTCAGAAGTGGGACCCGCTTATATTTTAAACATTTTAATGGATTAGCGTACCAGTTACACTCAGTCCATCTTAACCGTTGATTTCAAAAACCGGTTCCCATCCCTTAAAATCTGACCATTCGTACTCTGCAAAACCCTATTTCGCCGCCAAACTATAAAAGGACTCATACTGCCATTATAGACTCTTTATGCTTTCTGCAAAAATTAAGAGTTCTCAAGCAAAAACAGCCTACACAGCTTTCTGCATTTTACTGCATATTACGTGTTTTCTTCTTCACTTTTTCTTGAAAAATCATCAATGGCTGGACAAACTTCTTCTCCCGCTCTCAAGAAAACCGCAAACATCATCGATGGACGGATCTTCTCAAGATCTGTTGTCATTGAACGCCTTCTCGCTGAAACCAATGATGTCAAACCCATGGAGTACATTATCACTCGTCTTCGTCAACAAGGCCTCTATCGCCTTGGAAGTCAAACTGCTGACAAGTATGATGTTCATATGGTTGAGGAATTTTACCTCAACACCGTCGTACGCTTTTTGTCGCTGGCCCAAGGAGGTCACGTTGCTGACATAACTGCTACCATTCAAGGAGTTGAGATCCGTGTTGATAGCGATCTGCTCCAGAATATCTACAGACTACCTGCTGATGGCCTGACAATGGATCAACTTGAGACGTTTGGGTATCAAGAGCTGATAACTAAGTTTTATGGGATGTTCACCGGCTCAACTATTGTTGACATGGTTCAAACCACCTGTCACAAAAAAAAATTTTGTCTGCCTTATGTATATTTGCATGATTTCTGCTGCAGGATCATCGAGAATTGAACTGGTGCGTTCGAAATGTGTACTAATCTGAGATTCAGGATGATGGTGGCAATTCTGACCTGTGAAAATGTCAACTGGTGCCAGATAATCCTAAAGCGCTTGCAAGAGGAAGTGTGCAAGCCTGCCACCCAGAAGAAGTCATTTGGTTTAATGTTAAACCATATTTTGACAAAATGCGGACTGCCCCAATCCACTGATGCAAAGAAGAATAGCTCCAGTATATACCTAGGAGGCGTCAAGCCTACTGCGTATAACCAGAGCACTATGGTCTGCAACCACCCGAAAACCAAATATATGCCAGTTTCTGCAGACCCAAGAGATATGTCTTTGAAGTCCCAGGACGTGGAGTCTTCAAAGAAGAGGAAAAGATCTCACAGCAAGAAACCCATTGGTGGTGAGAAGCCAAAGAAGAAACTAAGGAGGCTTTCAAAAGCCAAATCTACCAAGCCCTCTGAAGAAGTTTCTACCGTGGCTCAACCCACTGAAGAACAACCCCAGGGCCCAACCCCTGTGGAAGAGGTGTCCACTACTGTATCGACAGTAGATCCTGAGCCTTTGGTGGCTATGACGGATGATGGGACATCTGCCAACGAAAAAGACTCTAGCGAGTCGGCTGCCCCTTCGGAGCCAAACGCTACTTCTCCTATGCGGGATTCCACACCGATGGGACAATCCCTTCTGCAAAGAACTGATTGAAAGCCATCTTCTGCAGAAATCTGACGCAAGGAGTAAAGGTAAAGATAAGTCAGAGGACTCTCCCCCAAATCTAAAAGACGACGATGACAATGACTCAGACGACGATGACGATGCTTTACAAGCTGGTCTGAGAATGAGTCGTGAAGAGGTTCAAGATAGAGACGCCTCTCCACAAAAGGATGACGAAGGGCCGTCAACTCGAAGCGAGCCCCCTTCGCCACAGCAAGAAAACATTCTCGACGATGAGGAATCAATCCCTCCAGTCGAGAAAGAAGGAACAGTTTTGGAACAGGCACCCAAGCCTGCCGCCGCTCAAGAAGAAGAAGTTGTCACTGAGAGACAACAGGAGGAATCAGTCCCTCTTGTATCCATGTCTACCGACGAAACTTCGCAACAGGAGAACACAACACCCCCTGCCGCCGAACCAGAACATGCTGCTACCGCTCCTTCAACTGTGGAATCTGAGGACGGTAATATACCTGAGGATGTCCAACTCGCTTCACGGCCAACCGTGAATCTGAGGAGGTTGAGCGGATCCGAGGATTTTGCCCAACCGGATTCTCCCAGCACAGCCGCTAGAAAAGAGCGCCTGCGTGCTCTTGGTCTTCAAACTGTATTCATCCAGGATGCAGTGAATGCTTTGTCTTCAGTTGAAAAATCCTTGAATTGGATGCATACTTATCCCGTGGAAGAGATGACCACCTTACAGCATGAAGTTTCTCGAGTAGTCAAGGCCTTCATTATTTTGCCAGAAGTATTCAAACAAGCACTGAAAATCAGAGAAGACAAGCAAGAGCAACTCCTGAAAGAGGAGGCAACCAAAACACGCATCACTGAAGCCAAGACCGCATGTGCTATGATAGAAAACAGTTCTCAATTGCGAGCCCACGACAAATGTATCAAGGACATGTCGCAGGCACTTTCCTCCCTTGTAGAAAGAATGACTAACATCGAGACGAAACAGGATGCTGCATTAGAGATCCTAGGACGTCTTGATGACACCAAAAAGGGGGAAGAAGCAAGAGAAGCTGCAAGGAGAATCAGGTTACAGCATGAAAGGGAATTTGAGGCCGCTCAAGACAGCATCACTGCTGAGTTAAACAAGCTAGACCCTCCCTCTCAGAGTTTTAAGATTTCAGGCTCCCGACCTGAATTTCATGATCCAAATGTCCCGTGGCAGAGCTTAATCCAGAGACCTTCTGAAATTCGTCTGCCGACCAACCTCCATCCTACTGCATGAGGTGAATCAATGGAGGAAGAACGAACTGATGAGATACTTTGTTAAACTCATCAGGGAATCCGCCATATTCAAGAGCTATAAGACTTTAGCGGAGGCCGTAGATAAATTTACGAAGATGCTAGAAGAAGGAAAACTCCCTCTCCAGCTAGATATGAAAAGTAAGCACAGAAGAGTAGATCGGATCACCTATCCAGAAGAATGGATTCTTGCCTTTGATAGATCCTATGAAGGAAGAGCTATATACCAGGATCGAGGCAATGATTTCCTACAGAACTGGTGGCATGGTACCGAGAATGATCCAGGGAGAAATCCATGGAGACATGCGGACTATAGATAGGAGCTGAAATCCTTGTATATTATTTTTGTTTTGTAATTTTTTTCTTCGAAACAGCAAACCATGTACTCAATTTGTTTTGAATATCAATAAAAGTGTTTGTTTGTCTTGAAACATTACAACTCGTAATCTACTGTGTTGATGTATGATTACTTAAATTGTTTGATAACAATCTCAAGTATAGAAACTTGATTGAAAATTAAGCTGTACGAACTTGTCTACGAACATTTCATAATTTCAGTTATATGCTTAGAATACATTGTAAGATTGTGCCTGCGTGCCAATCATAAGCTTAAGTTGTAAAAATTTTTTTAGCTGTATCGAACTCGCCTGCAAGCAGTTCATTTAATAGACTAAGTTGCTGAAAGACAGACCTTTGACAGAAGACCAAGAAATCTGCCAGAAGTCATCAAGGAAGATTATTTCATGAAGAAGGTTTTGGCATCATCAAGAAGACTTAAAAAGTTAGAAAGTTAAAGTCTTGGCAAATTGTCAAAAAGGGGGAAATTGTTGGGAAAACAAAAACCCTGTATCGAAATAGCCGGGATAATCAATCCCTGTATCGAATAGTATTAATAAGAGGTTTTGACATATATGCCAATCCGTATACAGTAAAGGAAACTATATCGAAGTGTTGAGGCATCAACCTATATCGAAAGACCTGTCTCGAATCCAGCATATAGTGGAACCTTTCACTACAGCAAAGAAGTCTTATAAAGACCAAGTATGGAAACTGTCTCGAATCACCAATACAGTTATCTTCCATATAGCTCTCAACAGGACAAAGAAGGAATATTCAGAAGTCAAGTCCCGTTTAATAAAGAAGTATTTAAATACTCAAGGATAAAGTATTTAAATACTGTCAGTCAACAGATCTTCAAATCCCGCTAAATCCGGATCATGCTTTTAATCCCGTTGGAACGGAATCTTGCTCAACTGATACATCTCAACGGATATATATTTTAGAGACTATATGTATCTCATGAAGGTATTGAAGATAAGTTACCAAAAACCGAAATCTATTAAAGCTATCAAGTTATCATCAGAGCAAAATATATCTCCAAGCTTACTGCACTCAGATCAAAGAGATATACAATGCTCATTATCTTGAACAACACTTCATCAGCTAGAAGCTCATAAAGTCAAAGCTGTTGTTCACACTCTGTTCTATACTTTGAACAAGCCCAGATCAGCCCTGTGTGGACTGAGGAAGACGAAGCTTCAGAACTCTGTGTGAAGAAGTCAGTCAAGCTTTAGCTCAAACCAATCTGTGTGAACAGTTGAAGCTAAGATCTTTATATCAATATGTGTGAACGATATATTGATTGTATACTGTTATAATTACGTAGTTGTGTACGTAGTAATTATAATAAACATTTTACTCCTGTGTGGAGGACCAGTGGACGTAGAGGGGTTTACCTCGTACCACTTTAAATACTGTGTTATTTACCTTCAGTTTTCACTGTTTTATTTACTGTGATTATTTAAGTATACACTGTACACCTAGTTGCTGTATCCACAGCAACTTACTGTATCTAAGACTTCCGCTACGCACTCAGATTTAAAATCAGTACAGCTTGTTGTTTAAACTACTTCCCAAGCTGCATCCAGTATACTTAGTGGCCAACAGTATTGCCATGGATTTGTCGTTTTATTGAGTATCTTATCGACGCCTTGAAGGTGTTCGATAAAATGTCACAAAGAGAATCCGAGCGTTCTACGATTATTCTTCCTCGTTCGTTCGTTAATTTATTGATGGTATGATGTTAGGGTCAGATTCCTTGTGAAGAACTCGAGTCGGAACCCTTCCGTTCATTGTCTCCTTCGTGGTACAAGCTTCCCGGTCGAACCGTGTTCTTCGGGGTATTCGTTAACGGTTATTAAGGCAGTATCTTATTATACGACTTATATCTTGCGACTAATAATCACGTATGAGATTTATAATGATTTTGCTTGCCTTCGTAAATATGTTCCGTTTGAATTGGTTGTGTATTCCGCAATTTGAAGGCTTTGTGATAATAGTGTTATATTGGTATACGTGTTAGCTGTTGTGCCATTTGTGCAGGGTTGCGATGTACATATGGGATGGTTGTACACTTGGTTGTGTAATGTATTGTGTACCGAATGTGTGTTATGTTGGTTGTGTGTCGTTGATTGATGATAGTTGTTGAGAGTGTTGAGATTGTGTTATGTGCGTGTGATGAACGATTTTATTGTGATCAACGTGATTGATTAACTGTGCTCATTTTTGTATGTAATGTGAATGTGAATGTGGTGTGCTGGAATGCTAAGTTCACTCGTGTGAGTTCGACGGGGCCTACGAGGATTTATGGCACAGGTCCATGGGATCAGAACTTAGTGTGTGGTGCTGAGGTCCAATCGTGCGGGTCTGACGAGGCCTACGATGATTCGTGGAACAGGTCCATCGAATCAAGACACAGTACGTCCAACCGTGCGGGTTCGACGGAACCTACGGTGACACGTGACACAGGTTCACGGGGTCAGGACTAGTTGTTGTGATTGATGTGTTTGTTTCTTTCCGTGCGGGTTGTTGAACCTATGGAGACACGTGACAGTGGATCACGGTGTCGGAATTGGTTATGTCTAGTTAATAGTCCGTGTGGGTTGTTGAACCTACGGAGACACGTGACAGTGGATCACGGTGTCGGAATTGATTATGTTTGTTTAATTGTGCGTGGTTTAGTCTGTGCGGGTTGTTGAACCTACGGAGATACGTGACAATGGATCACGGTGTCATGAGCGTGATTATTTTCAAATTACCGGTTTGAAAGGAAAAGTTTTATGAAAATGAAGGTTGGACCGAGTCCTAAGCTTGGGTAAATATTTCCCGTATTGTAAACTGTTGAGTTATGAAACAAGATTTGGGTTAAGGCCCTAAAGTTTTTCGAAAGGTTTTGTGAATCAGAACTTGAGGTCTTAAAGGTTTTGAAATTCTAAAAATTCCCGAGATGATAATCTTATTTTCGAATGCTTCATAGCCTATCTTCCCTTGTGAAAACCTCCCGGGAATATTTTGATACTTGATTATTATATTTGATTCACGATTATTATTTGCTTGTTACATTTCGTATGATTTGATACTTGAACTAGTAAAACAGTGGAGTTTTACTAAACCCCGAGTAATCGGGGGGTGGATGTCTGTTTTGCGTCCAGGTACATGCAGATTCAGGGGAGCAGTCACAGGATTGGCACAAGTGGATGACGATCTGCGATACTAATCAAGAGTTGAGAGTTGTTTCGATTTTTGTTGTGTTGTCAGAGTTGCTTACAGTCTTCCGTTATATTATGTTTCGACCCCTGTGTGGGTACTGATTATTTTAGTCAGTTCTGTTGATGGAGTTGTGTGACCTCATCGGTCAGTGTATTCTTGTGTAAGTGACCTTAACGGTCTGCATTATTTTATTGTTTGTCCCTGGCTGGGCAAACATTTGGTCGTTTTGTAAGGTTTAGCCTGGTAGATCCTCGTAAAAAGGGGTCTACGGCGTGTAATATTCCCATATGGTTTTGGGGGTGTTACATTTATGGTATCGGAGCTTAGGTTGCGGAAACCTAGGCTGTCGGGTCAAGTCGAGTTGTGATTTATCGAGTATTGTGTGGTTTTGTCATTCGAGATGTCGGGTGACAAGTTGAGTTGTGCGTAGTCACAACGTGTTGGATATGTTTTTGGATGAGATTAGTATCGTGGGCGACCATCATCTCCGTGCGTCCTCTGGACGTAAGACTTCTCTTTTATGCGAGGTACCCGTGTATCATGATTTTATCTTAGTGAGTTAATTGCGGTGTATAATTTTATTTGCACGGTGTTGTGAATATAGTTGTATTTAATACGTGTGACATATAGTATATGTATAAAACTGGGCCTATTGTTGTTTTACCTTTGAACCACCGTGAGAGGTGGTATGGTGTGAAAATTGAGAACCTTGATGGGTTTTGAATAAGGTATCGACGATTGAGTTCGTGAGAAACTCCGAGGAATGGTTTTGTTGTATGTTTAAACTAGATGCTGTGAGATGTATTCAATTGGATTGTGCATGTTGGACTGTATTCCTTTTATCCGTTGCATGAGTTCTTTTGTAATGGCTTTCCGTATTTTACCGACTGAGTTTTATTTCGAAAACTGATTCCCTTAACCGAGTTTTTGGCATTATGGCCTTGATCGTTTTGGCGAAATTCTTATGACGGTATTTTGTATTTTGTAAATGGCTTTTGTGAGTTTTTGAAATATTACCGTCATCGGCCTTTTTGGCATTTTTGTAAATGGTTTTTAGCCTGGTGGGTTCCGGTGCGGGACCCACGGCGCTATAATGTTCCATGTAATTATCTGAAATTTTTGGGCATTCTAGCCCATTGAATTATCTTTGAAAACCTTGAGTATCTTAGAAAAAAAATTTGGAGATGTACTTTTAAAATGAATTATTTTCTCGTGGTACATCCAAGGTGCCACAATATATTTCAAAATTCTTCTACCTCGAGGACCAAAATGTTTTGAGATATTTCCAATGTTTTAGAAACACTTTTACTTAGACCCGAGGGTCGAATATTTTCGAAAGTTTTTCACGAAAAGAAAGTGTCCTCATTTTTATCGAATGTGAAATAGTTTTCCAAAGTCTCGATAACGATGTTTCGTGTTTGTACTTTTTTTTGAAGGGTGATACTCAAGATCAATCGGTGTTTCTAAAATTATTTTGAAAAGGGGGTTTTAATATTTTTAAAACCTATCAATTCCCGTTTGCATTTGGAAATGTATGTATGATGTTTGCTTTGTCGTTATGATGTTAACTTCCGAATATGATCGAATTGGTGGCATGAACGTTGAGGCGTTGCCACGTATTTGTAGTACCAGCCCTCTGTGAGAAGTGTGAACTGGTATTTACTATTTGTCGCCTCGTGGTGATTTGCGTGTTGTCGCACGAGTGTGAGCTATTGAAGCTTGGGTTTGTACGTTTGGGTACATGTGTGATTGTTTCATGATGTTTGTAATTATGTGCTGGTTATCGTTCGGGCCGTCAAGGTCGCCGAACGATACCGTCGTTGCTGTAGTGTTTGTGTGTGTATTACTCTACGATGGTAATCATTGTATATAATATGTGTTATGATTATTTGTTGTGCTGAGTTGGCATCTCCGCTATGTTGTTTTGCGATGTTATGCCCTATTGTATCTAGCATTTGTATTTTCGGTATGCCGAGCCGAGGTGTTTCAACCGTGATGTGCCAGGGCATGCACGTGTAAATTGTCCTTCTCGTCAGTAACACGTTTCAAGTGAGGACTCGAGGGACACCGAATTCAGTTTTGCGAATTGGCTACCGAGACTTTCGGAGTTCGCGCTTCAGCACAGATATCAGGATCGGCTCTGAGAGGCCCATGTGAGATTTTTCTGTTGGTTGCTTTTTGTGTTGTTACCTTGTTTTCATTGTTGTGAGTTGCGGGGACGACATTTCTTTTATAAGTGGTCGGATGTAATACCCGTACTATATTTGACTTCTGCAATTTCTCCTTATAAATTCTATCGACTTGCACGTGTTCGTCGATACTTTTTGAACTTGTTTGATGTCTCAGTTGTCATCGTTCGAACTGGTTGTGACCTTGTTTGCATCGACCGTTTATCATCGTGACTTTTCCGAGTTCGGTTCGATTCTTGTGAACATTGTTTGGAAGTAACATCTTTCACTTTCTACCAGTTCTTTTAATGTCTGGAGTTGAAGTGGGGACTTCAGAGTCATTGTTCGACTGTTGTCATTCGATCATTGTTATTTGATCATTATTGTTCGATCATTGTTATTTGATCGTTGTTGTTCGATCATTGTTGTTCGGTCGTTGTTGTTCGATCATTGTTGTTCGATCGGGGTTGTCTGACTGTTGTTGCCTGATCTCGTACTGCGAAGAATTGTCATTCACCGTTAGTCAACTGTTTCGAGTGTGGCCAAGTGGGTCACCGAGCCGTGCATTGCGAGACGGTAGCTGAGAGATTTGGGGATTGAGGTTGCGTCTCTGCTCCGAAAGGACACAGAAATGCCTAGTGTAGTTTTTGAGGACTTCGGCGTAGTCCGAATTGTTTGTGGTTGTCCCTGTGGATCGTTTGTGTGTTTATTTCTGTTTTCTTGATTGTGCGTGTTTCCTTGTAATGGGTGCTTTGTGTTTTGTGATTGTTCGGATAATCAACTTGATTGTATTATTTGTTTGATGACGCTTGTCACTTGTTGGTTTTATTATGTCTCTATCGGTGGCGTTGTGTTGGTCGTCGTGAAACGTGTTTTCACGCCGTATGTCTCTTTGCGTTTCTCGCAGCGTTTCACCGTTGGGCGCGAGTTTTCGGTTTTTGTGTATCTCGTCGAGTTTTCCTGGCAGGTTATTGCTTCTCCCTACTTGGTTTAAGTTTCGGGACGAAACTTCTTTTAAGGAGGGTAGTATGTAATATCCACAATTTTCGATTTCCGATAATTTTTAATTTTTTCGGCGGCCGCCCATTTTGACGACTCGCTTGTGACCATTTCGTCATTCTGAGAATGTTTAATTCTGCACTTTTCGACGTCCGAGTTCGTTTCTGTGTCGTTTTGTTGAGTTCCGTGCTTTTTAGCGACTTTTCCGTACTTGAGTTCGATTCTTTCGAATCTCGTCCGAAACTATTGGTTCGAGTTTCTCGTAAGTTCATTTGATGTTATTTTTCATGTTGCGAGCTTTGGTTTGGTTATTCGATCACGTATCGTGATTTTCGGACGTTTTGGGCCATTTTCGTAATTTCGCAAAGTTTGGGGTAATTACTTTCCGTTGTCGAATTTCGAGCCTTCGGGTGGTCGGAATCGTGTGTTCTCTTAGTGTTCGTATTCGTCTTTACGAGTACATCGTAACCATGTTTTCTTTTTACGTAGGTCTGAGTTTCGGGATTTTTCGGACCGTCGGATCGACCGAGTCCCGGCTGGCAGGACCTGGCCGAGTAACGGCCGCTATGGCCCGACAGTTATGGCCGTATGGTCCAGTTACGTACGTAAGGCCATGGCCGGTAACGTACGTAACGGGCCGGCAGTTTTGGGGCAGTGGGTTCGGCCATGGCCGGTTACGGCCGTAAGCCATGGCCGATTACGTACGTTATGTGGCCGGCAGTCCGCCTATTTAAGGCCAGCAGACGTTTTCTTCAGCCATTTTCTCACTCGTTTCATCCTCTTCCGTGGCTGGAGCTTTGATGATCATGGAGGGATGTTGTCAGGTGTTAAATCCATGAAGTCTTGGAGTTCATATCATCAATCATCCATCCTATAACATCCTTTGATCGAGCGAATCAGGTCAGATTTTCTAGAAATCTAGTTTTGGGGATTTTGTTCGATTTGTCCGTTTAATCCGTTTTAACTCAGAATAGTGATGGATTGATGATTGTTAAGCTATATTATCTCGAATTCCTTGTTATTCCATGGTTGGATTGCAACGGATTTGTCGTTTTATTGAGTATCTTATCGATGCCTTGAAGGTGTTCGATAAAATGTCACAAAGAGAATCCGAGCGTTCTACGATTATTCTTCCTCGTTCGTTCGTTAATTTATTGATGGTATGATGTTAGGGTCAGATTCCTTGTGAAGAACTCGAGTTGGAACCCTTCCGTTCGTTGTCTTCTTCGTGGTACAAGCTTCCCGGTCGAATAGTGTTCTTCGGGGTATTCGGTAACGGTTATTAAGGCAAGTATCTTATTATACGACTTGTATCTTGCGACTAATAATCACGTATGGGATTTATAATGATTTTGCTTGCCTTCGTAAATATGTTCCGTTTGAATTGGTTGTGTATTCCGCAATTTGAAGGCTTTGTGATAATAGTGTTATATTGGTATATGTGTTAGCTGTTGTGCAATTTGTGCAGGGTCGCGACGTACATATGGGATGGTTGTACACTTGGTTGTGCAATGTATTGTGTACCGAATGTGTGTTATGTTCATTGTGTGTCGTTGATTGATGATAGTTGTTGAGAGTGTTGAGATTGTGTTATGTGCGTGTGATGAACGGTTTTATGGTGATCAACGTGATTGATTAACTGTGCTCATTGTTGTATGTAATGTGAATGTGAATGTGGTGTGCTGGAACGCTAAGTTCACTCGTGTGGGTTCGACGGGGCCTACGAGGATTCATGGCACAGGTCCATGGGATCAGAACTTAGTGTGTGGTGCTGAGGTTCAATCGTGCGGGTCTGACGAGGCCTACGATGATTCATGGCACAGGTCCATCGAATCAGGACACAGTATGTCCAACCGTGCGGGTTCGACGGAACCTACGGTGACACGTGACACAGGTTCACGGGGTCAGGACTAGTTGTTGTGATTGATGTGTTTGTTTCTTTCCGTGCGGGTTGTTGAACCTACGGAGACACGTGACAGTGGATCACGGTGTCGGAATTGGTTATGTCTGGTTAATAGTCCGTGTGGGTTGTTGAACCTACGGAGACACGTGACAGTGGATCACGGTGTCAGAATTGATTATGTTTGTTTAATTGTGCGTGGTGTAGTCCATGCGGGTTGTTGAACCTACGGAGACACGTAATAGTGGATCACGGTGTCATGAGCATGATTATTTTCAAATCAAAGTTTTGAAAGGAAAAGTTTTATGAAAATGAATGTTGGACCGAGCCCTAAGCTTGGGTAAATATTTCCCGTATTGTAAACTGTTGAGTTATGAAACAAGATTTGGATTAAGGCCCTAAAGTTTTTCGAAAGGTTTTGTGAATCACGACTTGAGGTCTTAAAGATTTTGAAATTCTAAAAATTCCCGAGATGATAATCTTATTTTCGAATGCTTCATAGCCTATCTTCCCTTGTGAAAACCTCCCAGGAATATTTTGATACTTGATTATTATATTTGATTCACGATTATTATTTGCTTGTTACATTTCGTATGATTTGATACTTGCACTAGTAAAACAGCGGAGTTTTACTAACCCCCGAGTAATCAGGGGTTGGATGTCTGTTTTGCGTCCAGGTACATACAGATTCAGGGGAGCAGTCACAGGATTGGCACAAGTGGATGACGAGCTGCGATACTAATCAAGAGTTGAGAGTTGTTTTGATTTTTGTTGTGTTGTCAGAGTTGCTTACAGTCTTCCGCTGTATTGTGTTTCGACCCCTGTGTGGGTAATGAATATTTTAGTCAGTTCCGTTGATGGAGTTGTGTGACCTCATCGGTCAGTGTATTCTTGTGTAAGTGACCTTAACGGTCTGTATTATTTTATTATTTGTCCCTGGCTGGGCAAACATTTAGTCGTTTTGTAAGGTTTAGCCTAGTAGATCCTCGTAAAAAGGGGTCTACGGCGTGTAATATTCCCATATGATTTTGGAGGTGTTAGAGTATGTATCCTACTACAACCAATATTAGGCAAGACACATATAAAGGAAGGATATCCCCGAGCTGGTAAAGAAGTTCTTATAATTTTTATCTTTTGTTCTTTAACTTTTCATGAAATTATTTATAAAAACTTGTAAAAAAATCAATTTATAATTAAATATTTTAAATCTACTTATTACTTTAATGTCTTGATATATGTTTGTCTTTTTAATATGAGATAGCTTTTTAGTTTTTCTCGTTAGATTATATCAAATTATTGTAAAATTTCTATTTGCAATAGCTATCTATTTTTAATTGAAAATCTATTATACATGGTTATTTATTGAAAATCACATATAGAACAACTATATATTCAATGGGTAAGCTCATCAACCATACATATTCTCAACTAGCTTCATTTTTTGCGATAATTTCATAATGACTGAGAGATGTTGCTAGTAAGACTTACTCCATATATTTTCAGTGGTAGTTTTATTGAGCTTTTCAGGAGTCCCATTTAAGTTTGAATCATCAACTTATACTGCTATAATTGCAAATCCATTATTTATTTTCTTTATGAAAACTCTGGATCAGATAATATTATTTTATGTTTCTCCTCCTGATCCACACATCACTTGTAGATCATGAGTAGAAAATAAATATGCTTCATCATATCTTCTTCTCACCAAACACCGCATCTTTATGCAAAATAGTTGAGAGAACTTCATTCTTCTATTATAGCCCATAATTCTTTCAGATCTAGTGGGTGATTGATCTTATTTAAAGGCACTCTTGATGCATTATTAATACAGAGAAACTTATAAATAAAAATATACTTTTCTTTGCAGATAGTGTTGAAGTTTTCAATATTTTTTTTCGATATTGACCATTACAGGATAAATTAAGCCTTTATTATATATTAGTTCATGTAGAACTAGTAAGATATACGAGTACACAAAAAATTGCACTGAGATGTGTTGCTTCTGGATCATGAATCTCTTCATCATCATTTGGTATAAAGGTGTCCTTAAGGATCAAGCGACTAATCAATCATTTTGATGCCGCGTGTTTCATCCGTATAAATTACTTTAGTACCTTCTAGGTACAAGTGGGTTGATATATAAATAATACACTTTACAAGTGTTTGTAATCTGAGACATATTGTAGATATTTCAAACTTTTCGATATTAAATGATCTTCTCAAATAATCAAGTGTCAATTGGATCTTCTCTGGAGTTCCAATCAATCTAAGATCATTTATATCTATATATGACGTTGACTCATTAATATACCTTTCTGTAGTCGAATAATATTGACTAAGATGGTTATTTCAAAATTGACTGTACTATTTGAATCTACAAAGACTCTTGAGATTTGAAGAAATATATATGCTTAGATTTTTATTTAATGCTTCAGGCATATCAAATCCTTCTAGGATTTCATGTATCCATAAGACAAGTTTTTCATGTACTTCCAATCTCATTTAATATCTATCACTACTACAAAAACAAGCAAAGAGATCCAGACTAAAAGACCCGTTGATAAAGATAACGGGTCTCTTTAATATAAGAGACCTGATATTATAAACAACAGGTCTCTTATATGTCAAATGGGCCCGCCATTTTTTTGTGAGAGACTTAAGAGACCCGTTGTTTTTATTAACGGGTCTCTAATGTGTAAGAAATAAGAGACCCGTTACTTTTGTTGACGGGTCTCTAAAGTGTAAAAACTTAAGAGACCTGTTGTTTAACCCAACCGGTTCAGATTAGGGCTAACACTTGCCAAATACACGATATCGCCGCGGTCTTCTTCCTTTAAGCGGCAGAAAGAAAACCCTTCTTCTGCAAGAGGTCGCTATTATCCCCTCGGAGCGCCTCCGCAACAATATCGCCGGGTTCTCGACCCATTTGATGAAGCGTATACAAAGAGGACCCGTTCGAGGCATCTCCATCTTGCTCCTTCTTTCTACCCGATCTCCCACCTTCTTTCTCCCCTTCTTCGGCTTTTCCATCTTCGCCTGAGTTTCGCCGCGACCACCATCTTCTGGAGCTTCGCCGCCGCCATCTTTTGGAGCTTCGCCGTCCCGGTATGTTTTTTTTTTTTTTCCCTATTTTCATATTTGCTTCAGTTTCTTCATTATAATCTGACTCAAAGAATTTATGTGATTGATAATGAGTTATTAAATTAGGGTTGTTTGTTGTTACTGTTGTGGTGGAGGTACAGCGAGGGGTTCTGAATTCTGATGGTCAAAACGTGAACACACATCCAATATGAATATCGAGTAGAAAGGATTTGGGGCATATTCAAATTACTTTTTAACAAATTTAACTCATTGACTCGTTAATCACTAGGTAAATTCTTTCATTGCATAGTTCTTTCGAATTCAAATTGAATTATTATTTTTCCTTAATTTTTACATTGGCTAAGGTATTGAATTATGAGAATGTCAATTTGTGGTTTTCATTATGTTTTATGCCTTAAAGCTGGTTTTATAGATTAAGTTATGCCAAAAAATAAGTTAATTATTGGCTATCATTTTGTGTAATTTGCTAGGTTGTGTTGCTAACACTCTAACTGATAACAAATAATGAACCCTATTCCTTGTAATTTGGGTTTGTCCTTGCACACAGTTGAAAATTTTCAGATTATTTGAGAATTATACTTTGAGCTTGTGTGATAATCGCTCAATTTAACTGCTCTTGAATCAATTGGAGTGTTAGTACATTAGTGTTTGGTTTGCAATTGAAACTTTTGATTATTTGAGTGTTAAATTTCGAGTCGAGAGAGCTTGTTTTGGATTTGACTTGGTCAGTGTGTTACTAATTTAGTGTTTGGCATGCAATTAAAACTTTTCAAATTATATGAGCTGTTAAAATTTCTAGTTGAGAGAGCTTATTTTGGATTTTGAGAGTGTTAGGCCAGGTTTCAGGACCTGATTGGTTTATTTGCGGTTTAAAAAATATTTCAATGGAAGATTAGAAGAGCTTGTTTGCATTCGTTGCTTGATATTAAAGGTGTATACATGATTTCTTTTGTTCATTCGGCGTATGTCCTACAAATGCCTTTCTTGTAAAAGCTTTAAAATTTACTATAATGTGTTCTTTTTTACCGAAAAGAAAACAAAAGTGTTGGGGATAGGACCTAAGAAAACATCAAGGTTTAATTCTTACTCGTATTATGTCTATATATCAATTTAGAATTACAGATTGCATTTATTAGTTATTGATTGAATGATAATATTAATCTCTTTCCTCTTTTTGTAGTAGCATATTCACATGCAAGACAAGACTAGTTCAGAAGATTGCTTTTGAGCATAATGGTTCGGATTTAATTTTGCAGAAGAACTTGGAGTTAAAAAGGAGCTTTGGAAGGTAATTTGGCTATTTATTAGTTATCTCGTATCTATTTATTAAGCACTTATCCATCCTAATTCATGTATTTGATAAACAATGTAATTGTCCTTTCCTAATAGTAGAAAAACTCTTGAGTGCCTTTGGTTTCACTTCCTGTTGTATACTTCATTTCACCAAATGCTAAAACACTCCAAATTTAAGAAATATGTTCAGAGCTAGTCCTATATATGCTTTTCCAACTTTACACATTATAGTACTTTTTGCCCACTAACTGCACTTCTTTATTTAGTTGGTATTTGATGCTTAATTGAGATTATTGCCACAAATTACTAGCTAATTCATACGTTCCATGTAAAGGAAATCAAAAACACTTTATGGTGGAAACTGTCACTACTACAAAAATGGTCAAAGAGGCCACCTAAAAGAGACCGCTTAGATTCAATTTGGTCTCTTTGATAGAAGAGACCTCATATTACTTATAAGCGGTCTTTTATATACACTTGGGTCCACTATGACACCAATGGGTAGAAATAAAAGACCTGTCATCATAAACAACCGATCTCTAAGTTGTTTTTTTATTTTTTATTTATTTATTTTTTAATTCGACGTTAATCCATTCTATCGATCGGCTCGGTTTTCACTCAAAATTCTCTCTCTCTCACTTATCTCTTTGTGTAGCAAGGAGACCAAAACCCAACCTCACAAATCTTTCTTGTTCAATTTTATTTTGATATCTTGAATAGCCGGCTCTGGACTTGGTGGGATGCTTAGTGCGGTTCATGGGTTCAATACAGTGCAACAGAGAACTCCTTACCACGCTTGAACTCGCCTATTACGTGGTTTTGACCCCTTGTCTAAATCTGTTCACCTAAAATGGCCTAAATATTTCTGCAGAATTCCTTATTTCCAAAAGAACGTGAAAGGACCAAAGTGGCTTCCGTTTGTGATTGGGGTATGAACTGTTTTCTTTTTCAATCCATGTTTTGAAATCTATTTTCCTTTTTTTTTAAATGTTTCTAATGTATTTTTCTTGCAATCGCGCCTTCCCCCTCTGCTAATTTTTACATTTGCTAGTCTTTGCTTTGGGAGGTATGCATCATCTACATTCGATTATTTAAGCTTTATATCTTATGAAATGTACATATCATATCGTGATATGAATATAAGAAGAAAGTAAAACACTCTCGAGCAAATACATATGTTTTGACTAATAATCAACCATATTCAAAACATGATGTCTAATTTGTTCTAGAGGAGCAAGAGAACATGATAACAAAGGCATTTGATATGACATTTAAAAAAATTCTTATTTTCTCGGTGTTCGACAAAATTACTTTACGAGATGAGCACGTGAAACGTGGCTGGGTATTTACTTTTCTTATTGTCATCTTTGATTTATTTTGGATCCTATGTGATTTCGTTTCCTTTCGCTCTGAATAATATAAGGAATAATCAACGATGGTACAAGTTACAGGCACACTTTCAAGAATAAATACCGACAACTTCTCATCTTAATTTTGCTCGTGCTTTATTTGCATCCTCATTATATATATGTGTGTATGGAGAACACCCCAAAGAAGGTGTAGGCATTAGGCATGATAACTTAATGTTTTCCTTTGTAAAAGTGTCATCAGTGTGCTTTTTCTTAAGAAGGCACGAATCCCTACCCTCGGCATTCAAAACCGATTGGCGCACGCTTCTTTTGTTTCATTAATGTAGACCACTTTATCTATATGTTTATGCAATTATTGTCATTTATTTTTATCGAGAACAGATTGAGCTTTTATGATTATGTCCAAGCCTAATCCTTAGTGAAGTTTGTTTCTTTGGAAGACTTAGTCTCCATCTTTCATCATTTAGCGCATTAATGGTACTTTAATTTACAGGTTATGCATTTCCGAAATTTACTCAACTCACCGTGGCATCCTATTGGTTCTTTGTTTTTAGAGAACCAATTATGCTTCTACTTTGTCTATAACATTTGTTTTTCCAGAACCTCTTATAACATTATTGTACTGTGACCTTTATGTTGATGTTGTCTTATTTAAATAGCAATTATTTATATATATTTTATCTGCTCAGAGTTGCTTTTTTTTCCTTCCCCTTTCATGTTTGCAATAGTTATAGTTAATACTCCTATCAATCTGCAGTATGGAGCTTTAAAGTTTTTGTGGTTATAGCAACAAATGGCATAGTGAGATTTTGGGTTCAATGGCCATGGTTTCTGGTGGTCATGGCTTTGGAGTGTCTATCTGATTCTACGTATTAATACTATGTATTAATACTATCTAATATGTTCTTTTTTTAAACGCTCTACAATTTGAAAATGCATAAAATTTATGCTCTACTTATTTTTTATCGTTTTTGCAACCATACAAAATTTAATACGAAATGTAATTTATTCATATTGATTTTTCATTTGATGTGGGTTTCACGTGCTGGAGGTGTAATTGTGAATGAGTACGTCAAAGATAGTTTATCAGCTGTGGATTAGTTATTGAAAGAACCATGTGCTGCATAGACACGGTGGTGAAAGGACTAGTAGGAGCTATATATGAAAGATGTGTTTATTTGAAAATTGAACATGTTTAGGGTTAATTATATCTTTAATTGCCTTTTTTTTGTTAATCATTATTTGTTTTTTATTGTTATTGCAGTTTTTTCACCAGGACCCACGTACATATTCAACAGAAAATATTGACGAGATTAGAGACTTGGGGGCTAAGTATTTTCTCGAGCTGAAGATGGTATGAACATTGATTATTGAGTTTGGTTTGTCTCTTATTTTTGGGAAAAGTAAGAGCCTTACAGAATTTTTTGTATAGTATTCATAGAGGTTGAGTTAGGTGGTATGGAAATAGCTTAATGGTTTTGGTTTATATTTTTAGGGGAAATTAGAGTATTTTTAGATGTTTTTTATAGTATTTTGGAGGTTACATTTGAATTATTAATGAATGTTTGTAAAAGTGCTTATCAACTTCGATTTATTATTAATATATAATCCATTAACATTATAAAAAAAAATTTAAACAATCAAAGAGACCCGTTATGTATAAAAACCGGCCTCTCAGGTTTTAAAATAAAAATATTAAAAAATAGCAAAGAGACCCGTTAGGTGTAAAATGGGCTCTCTTAGGTTAGACAAAAAAATATTAAAAAAATCAAAGAGACCCGTTAGGTGTAAAATGGGATCTCTTAGGTTAGACAAAAAAAATATTAAAAAAATCAAAGAGACCCGTTAGGTGTAAAATGGGCTCTCTTAGGCTATACAAAAAAAATATTAAAAAAATCAAAGAGACCTCATATCTTAGATAACAGGTCTCTTACCCTTTTAAATTAGTTTCCCCTCACTTGCATAAGAGACCTGATTTCTTAGATATCAGGTCTCTTATATCTCTAAAACAGACCCCCCCATGAGGCGGTCTCTTTATCATATATAATATGATTCAATTCAGGACTGGTCTTATAAAAAGACATAATCGCTGTAAGCAATTTTGACTACAAGTCGTGCTTCATCATGTTTGCATGAGTAATAGTTAAAATTGTTGGTAACTCCTCAAGAGTTTCAATCATCATAATCATATAAAGTATGAATATTAATCAATATTCAACAAACTTTATTCAATATGTTATTTTAGATTGCATGCAAAATGACAAAGTATTATATTAATCTAAACCATATTAGATTGTTTTATCCGTTTGACCAAATATTTCATTTTCGATATTAATCAACATTTCCAACATTAATCAACCTAAATCATTATGATCTTTATTTGTATCAAGTGCTATTGTAAAATCTATTGATATATGCTCCAAATTTTATTTTAAAACAAAATTCGTAGAATGTTCTATAATTTAATTCTCTTCAAGAGTATGCTCTTCAAGAGCGACATCTTTAGGACATTGAATTTTGTCACTAATGTTTATTTTTGACCTCCAGAGATATATAATATATTTCTCACCATTTAGGTGGATTAGCTTTAAACTTAATTGTAGCATTTGCACGTGTCGTTCAAGACATCGATTTTCCAGCTGAATTTTTTAAACTCTTCTGGAGCGTATACATATAATTAATTGCAATTTTTGCAAAATCAATAATCTTTTGAACTTAAAGTTCATAACAAATAATCTTCTTGATCAGTTGATACATTACTTCCCCTAATGTTGAGAATGATACTGTTTTACAATATCAATCTTATTCATATCATTCATAATACTCCAGGTATTGTCATAAAGGGGTCATACCCGACATATTATAATATTCAATATGAGCCATAAAGGGGGATATGTACACTCAATTACTTGTTAGAATTCAAATCATGCACTTTTGTCGATATCAAATCATAAATTATTCAAATATGTAAACTTTAAGTTCATTGTGATGATGATTCTAATTTAAAATACGAATAAAGACATCTAAATCAACCTCGAATTCATTCTTGAATGAGCTTGTGACATAATTAACCTTTATTCTAATAAATTCATAATACGATAATCTACTTCAAGAGATATCAATAATATTTTATCTGTAAACATTAAAAGATAAATAGTGGTTCCTCCTTTAGGGAGAATATTATATCTTTTCAAGAGCATTTTTTCTCAATTGCTTATTTATGCTTTATCAATGATACAATTATCATCATCAATAATCATAATTATTCTTCTTCATGAGGAAAGTGAAATGATTGCCATGCAACTTATCCAACATCTATAGGATGTTTGAAGAAAATTGGCCAACTTAAAATATTACAACTTCAAATATCAAAATGTACTTCAGGACATTTGAATCTTTTGCTACTAAGTTATGATATTTATCATTCAACGTGTATGAACTTGTACTAATATATCTTCAAGATATATATCATAAAAATAAACAACATGTAAATAAAATACAAATATGATATAGATAGATTTTAACATTGAACTTGTAATTTTAAACATGTAAATATTTAAAAGTATTGAGATTAATAGACTTCTGGTCTAGTAAGTGGTGAATTTTATATGTCTTACTTTGACAGTTTCTCTAATACCAAATTCTTTTTAGAAATTATATTTATCATTTGTCCTATTTGTTATCTTGGTAATATACATATTCCCATCTATATTTTTGAACCCATTTATTTAGATATTAAAAAGGTAATAATACATAATCATCGACCTTTCAGGGAGAATATAGTGGTTCTTCGAGAATCTTTAATAGTTTTGCACTATTACTTATAATATTTTTCGGACTTAGGATAATATCATTTATTTCTAAAGATATTGTACATATTTGCTGTAATACCCGAGATTTCTGATGTGTATTTGAACCTTGTGATATTGTATTTGTTGCATTTTGATCTGAGTATTATTGTCCGTATTTCATGATCCGGTGTTGTTGAGCATATGATTTCATGAATGTGTTCAAAATTGTGATTTTTGCACATGTAGCGCACGCTATCGACTAGGCGTAGCGTACGCTAATTTGGGTTTCGTAGCGCACGCTATGTATGAACCTTAGCGCGCGCTATACGTAGTCAACTTGATTAAGACAGGGTGGTAGGTGAGATCAGCCGCGGATCTTGGTCGGGACATGTCGGGATGAACCTGGACGGCTTTTGGAAATAGCCGAGTCAACGCTGTTTAGCGCACGCTACAGATATGAGGATAGCGCACGCTAAATGTTGAGTACAGTGAGGTCAGTAAGCTTCGTATGGCCGTTAGCGCATGCTATATAAGTAGTAGCGTATGCTAATTTATGAACTTAGTGCACGTAAGGGGATGTTAGCGCACGCTAAGTCGAGACCAGGCAGAAACAGTAGACTGCAGGCCCGTTAGCGCACGCTATGGATATGGACTAGCGCGCACTAATAACCATTTTCTATATATAGGACAACACCCTTTTTCATTTTTTCAGATTTCTTCACTCCCCAAACTCGATTTCTGAGACATAGAGAGTAACTCTCTCCATCCTAAACCTCTCATATCATCATCTTAGCACGAGTTTGAAGATTTTAGATCATTGGAGATATGGTGTTCAAGCTCTCGGTGTTGAATTTCTTCAAGTTCCTCCTTGTTCTTCACTATTTCGAGGTAGGTGATTCTTCACCAACTGGAGTAGTATTCTTAAGGATGTTTTGAACAAGTTTTGAGATTATCTAGTCAGTTAAATTCGTACGTAGTCGAACATCATGTTGTTAGAAGGATGTTTTCGATGTTTCAGTACTTCTTCATCATTTAGAACATTGAACCTTTTAGTGTTTGAACTCCTAAGCGCAATCATGTAGCTACGAAACCGATTATGGCCAGTTTATGGAGATTATCAAGTTCTTATGTATTTACATAATGGAATTATACGTATTGGAGCATTGAATGGATTGAACTTAGGATATTTTCTTGAAGATGAAGATGATGTATCAAGTGAATTTAGTAAACAAGTTCTTGCGGTGTTCTAAGGAGTAATTTCAATATATTGTTGGTTCGGATAAGTGAAGAACATAACTAGAATCATTGTAAGAAGAATTATCCTGTGATGTATTGAAGAATCCGACCGTAGGATACTTTGATCCTAGGTAGATAATACGTGTTTTTATCGGGTTAGTATCCTAATGTTGATTCAAATCCATATTGATATAGGGCAGCGTAGTAAGCTTATATGTTTGAGTATATCAAGCTCTTTTTGATGTTCTTGATGATTAAACCATTTATCCGGAACCGTTAGTTATACCAGTATTATTATTCGTTGAAGGTTTGGGTTTTGGTCGATTGATCGAGTGAGAGTTCTTCGAGCTGGTTGAAGATTTCTTCTTTGTAGTAACAACCCTTACCGCCATTCTAAGGCAAGTATCGTAACTTGTTAATGTTGGTATTTTGAGCATGCATGTTGTTTATTCATGTTGTTGATGTAATATCCGTGTTTGCTATTTTCGGTAATTTCTATTTTTGGTGTATGTTCGTTTCAGACAACTCGCTTAGCACTGTTTTGGAATTCTGAATCTATTTTGTTCTTGGAGTTTTTCCGTCTGGTCGAGTTTCGAGGGTGTTTTTGCATAATTTCATTTTGAATTATATCTTGCCGCATGTACGTTCGATTCTCGTTAAACTTGTTCGTTTTCGTTGTTTCTCGATTCGTATAAGTTTGTATGGTTGAGTTGGTCGTGTTGGAACTTTCGGTTTGTTAATCCGACGTTGTATCGCGATTTTTCGGGCATTTGGGCCGTTTTTGTAATTTTCATAAGTTGGGGAATTTCGCCTTATTTGCTTCGTTTCAAACTCTCTAGTGATCGAGATTATATTCTCTTTCAACGCTCAACTTTGTCGTCTTTATTATTACGTGTTTATGATTCTGGATTCTGGTCTTGCTTCGTTTTTCGGCACTTGTGCGCTGTTGGCAAGATGGGTATGCGTAAGCTGCTACTGAGTAGCGCACGCTACTCAGGATGTACTTGCGTGCGCTATCATTGTGTGGTTAGCGACGCTAACCTCGGGTTAAATAGCGTGCGCTATCGATTTCAGCGATTTCGGGCGATGGGTTCGATTTGGCATCGACTGTGCACAGACGCTAATCGGCGTTAACGCACGCTAATCCCAAGATACTAGCGCACGCTAACCATGTTAGCTTGCGACGCTAACGGAGGTCGGAAGGCGATCGTTTCGCCATGCCCCGCTAGCGCACGCTAATGCTTGTGCGTAGCGTGCGCTAAGTCTGTTAGATATAAATAGGACAGCAGCAGTCAATTTCGTCATTTTTCCTTCTTTTCCTATTCTTCTCGGCTTTGAGCGATTCCAGACAGGGGATTAGGGCCGATTTCGACTGTAGATCATCATTCACTACCACCGTGCATTCCTTGTGTGAATTCTTCAAGTTCCTAATCACTTTCCACCATCCGAATCAAGGTAACTTTTCCCAAAACCCTTATTTTGAGATTTTGGGGAATTTTGGGGATTTCTTGGGATTTGACTCTTTTAGTCCGAATTATTCTCGGGTTATCGCTGGACTTCGATCGTGCACTCGTAACCCTTCAGTTTATCGATGATTTGTGGTTTTAAATTCCAAGTTTTCCATTGTTCGTCACTTATAGTCGACGATACCCAAGTTTTGTTCGACTAGGGGTTTCAGCGGGTTGAACTAGGATGTATTCCATCATTTACGTAGTTTTAAGAATTGTTGTCCATCGTTATTTGTGTTAGGATCGGATTTGTGAAGGTTGTTCGGGCCGAAACCTTCCGTTATTTGTTTCCTTCACGTAGTATTAATCGTGCAAGTACATGTATTACATTCCGTTATGTGCATATGATTTTGATGCGAATGATGTATATGGTGTTATTGAACGAATGTGATTGTTTCTCTTCCACCGGGATGGCGTGTGGCTCTGGGGGCCGATACTAATGGGTACGGCCATGGAAGTGGAATTGAGTGCGTGTGTTGATGTTCTTCCACCTGGGGACGGTTCGACGGGACCTGCGGGGGCCGATACTAATGGGTACGGCCGCGAAGTGGTTTCTCACTGGGGACGGTCCGACGGGACCTCCGGGGACCGATACTAATGGGTACGGTCGCGAGTTACCAAGCGTGGATAATTGTGATGTGGGAAACTTGTTGATATACTATTTTGGTGTTAATGTGATATTAGGAATATTGACTTTCAAAATAATTTTCCTAATGATTTATTTGCGTTGAATTGTGTATGTATATAATGTTGTGTAATTATGTACTTGCACTAGCTATTCGAATGCTAACCCCTTAAATGGGGAAATGCGTCTTATGCATTTCAGTGCGGGTCGAGTGAGGAGCCGGCACGGGATGCGCATGCAAAGGATGGGTTGGCATGATGATGATGTGGCTCAGTCCGCATTTTTCTGTTTTGTCATTGCATCTGTCGAGTACTGGAGATAGTTGGTTTATTTTTGAACATGGTTTAAGTCCCCTGCGTGGGCAACATTTTGGTATTTAACTTATGTCTCATGTACTCCGTTAAAATGTTTTGGCCGAGGCCACGGCCTTATCTACTCTTTGGGTACATCTTTCATGTTATCATTGTGGTTCATGTGTCACGAGTTAGCCTGGTAGACCTCACGAGGGTTCTACGGCGTGTAATGTCCCATTTGTGAATTGGGATGTTACAATTATGGTATCGGAGCTTAGGTTTTGAATACCTAGGCTGTCGGTGAAATTTGGGTCTGTCAGTGCGTCATTAGAGTCAGTTGTTGAGCCTAATATCATCATGCTACCGTCCTTTCGTGCAACCCGTGGCTGTAAGTCTCCTCGAACTCTTATATTTCTGTAATCCGTTTTCTTGTACTGTTCGGGATTGTGACTTGTGTTACCAACCTTGTGAATTGTGAATCTTTCTGATCTTGTTCTTTTCTTATTCTTCTTCAGTATGTTGAGAGGTCGTGGTAGACCGGCTAGGGGACGCGGCCGAGGCCGTGGTCGTGGTGCTGATAATGAGGAGGGCTCACTTTCCCAGTCCTCTGCGGACTCAGCCTCTCACTCAGTGCCGTCGGGTAATAATGCCGACGCCGGGGCTACTGCCGTACTTCAGCAGTTGGTAGCCCAACTTACTCAGATAGCTCAGGGTGGACGCCAGAATCCGCCCCCGACACCGGAGGAGGAGGCTAGTAAGTGGCTT
Source organism: Orobanche coerulescens (assembly GCA_033398695.1). Classification (NCBI taxonomy): domain Eukaryota; kingdom Viridiplantae; phylum Streptophyta; class Magnoliopsida; order Lamiales; family Orobanchaceae; genus Orobanche; species Orobanche coerulescens. Next base: position 246,923 of record JAWKAU010000151.1, read on the forward strand.
CAGACGGTGACTAAGATGCACCCTCCTCGTTTCTCCGGATCTTCTGACTCCCTCGGTTGGGAGAATTGGCTCTTTCAGTTGTCCAGGACCTTTGATGCCGTAGCTTGTCCTGAAGACAGGAGGGTACATATTGCCCAGTACCTCCTGGATAAGGAAGCTGCGGAATGGTGGGAGGCCGTTGCGCCCAGAGACCGTCGGGCCACTTGGGATGAGTTCGAGCTGCTATGGAAGCGAGAATATTGTCCGCCGCTACCAAGGAGCGCAGAATTGTAGAGTTCTTCACCGCTACACCTCAGGATGTGCCTATTTCTCAGGCCATCATTTCTTACAATCAGCAGTTGGGTTTCGTGAGAGATCAAGTGAGAACGGAGGCCGATAAAATCCGTTACTTCAATATGCGCATGAAGCCGCATATTAGACAGAGTATGGCGCCGCTCATGTGTGCCACTTTGAAGGAATACCAGGATCGCGCCCTGGCGATCGAGATGGCTGTCCCGGAATCAGAGTCGGTTTCGGAAGCTAAGAAACAGAAGACTAATGGTGGGTTCTCGGCCGGAAAAGGTGGTCAGTTTTCGAGGTCTCGTTCTGCTCCTACACCTGGGAAGAGGCCGTTTCATCAGGCCGGTGGATCTCAGGGTAACTGATTCGATCTGTTGCCGGGCGGGAGAGTTTGTTTTAATTGCGATCGGCCAGCACGTTGTGAAGGATTGCCCACTTCCGTTAGTTGCTTGCTTTACTCGCGATGCACGGGCATCGAGCGATTCATTGTGAGAGGGCCACCAGGCCGCTAGATTTACTACTACCACCGCGATCGTAGGGATCACGGCTCACCGGCCTACTCATGTTCCGCAGGGTTCGAGTCGTGGTAGAGGTCGGAGTCAGCCGGATCGCCGCGCAGCGTCGAGTTCGGGCTCAGTCCATCCCCGATTATATCAGATGAGGCGCACGGAGGAGGCAGACATTCCGGTGGCGTCAGGTACCACTCAGATCCTTTCTCATCCAGTTTCAGTACTTTTTGATTCGGGTGCGACCCATTCCTTTATAGCTTCGGATTGTGTGAGTCGTATTGGTTTTGACTGCTTGTTTGAGTGTGTGCCGTTCGTAGTGGGTACGCCCAGCGGGGATCGTATGGTTGGGGACCGGGAAGTTAGGGATTGCCCAGTGAGGATCGGGAGCCAGGATTGGCCCTCGAATCTCATTGTTATAGACCTTAAGGGTGAGGATTTGATCCTCGGGGACGATTGGTTGGATCGTCATGGTGCTATCATGAACTATCGGACTCGCACCATCACGATAGTTGCCGAGGACGGCACCGAGCATACTCTCGTCGGCTGTAAGCCGGGTAGATCGGGGGGTGTGATTAGCGCCTTGAAGGCGATGAAACTTTTGAACCAAGGTTGTGTCGGCTACTGGTGTTTCGCTCTGCAGGCGGAAGATGGTGGGGTTGACATATCGTCGATTCCAGTTGTTAGCGAGTATCCCGATGTATTTCCAGATGACTTGCCGGGATTACCACCACATCGAGAGGTGGAGTTTCCTATTGACCTTGAGCCCAATGCGGCCCCTATTTCTCGAGCACCGTACCGTATGGCACCGTCGGAGATGCTAGAGTTGAAAAATCAGTTGGGAGAGTTGTTAGATAAAGGGTATATTCGACCGAGCGCATCGCCTTGGGGTGCGCCTGTACTTTTTGTCAAGAAGAAGGATGGATCGCTTCGTTTATGCATCGACTATCGAGAATTAAACAAGCTAACCATCAAAAATAAATACCCTTTGCCCAGGATTGACGATTTGTTTGATCAGCTACAGGGGGCGACAGTCTTTTCGAAGATTGATTTGCGATCGGGCTACTACCAGTTGAGGATTCGGGACGTCGATATTGCGAAAGCTGCCTTTCGGACGAGATATGGCCATTACGAGTTTGTGGTTATGCCATTCGGGCTAACCAATGCCCCAGCAGTGTTCATGCAGTTGATGAACAAAGTTTTTATTGAGTATCTGGACAAATTCGTAGTCGTTTTTATTGACGATATTCTTATCTATTCACGGAGTCGAGAGGAGCACGCCTTACATCTTCGGATTGTATTAGACACTTTGAGGGCTGAGCAGTTGTACGCGAAGTTCTCTAAGTGTGAGTTTTGGCTCGAGGAAGTGACGTTCCTTGGGCATGTGATTTCAGCAGAGGGAGTTCGGGTAGATCCGCAGAAAATAGAGGCAGTGTTGGCTTGGGAGCCGCCTACGAATGTGAAGGAGGTGAGGAGTTTTCTGGGTCTTGCCGGCTATTACCGTAGATTCGTTGAGGGATTTTCTAGGATCGCTAGACCACTCACTCAGTTGCTCCAGAAAACTCAGAAGTTCGAGTGGACTACAGATAGGCAGGACAGTTTTGACGAGTTAAAGAGACGATTGACTACCGCGCCCGTGTTAGCGTTGCCTCAGGGGAACGAGGATTTCGTAGTGTACAGTGATGCTTCGGGCCTTGGTCTAGGATGTGTTTTGATGCAGAGAGACAGAGTGATTGCATATGCGTCCCGCCAGTTGAAACCTTATGAGGTGAATTACCCCACGCACGATTTGGAGTTAGCTGCGGTCGTTTCGCCTTTAAAGATTTGGAGGCATTATCTCTATGGGTCGTCGTGTAAGATTTTTACCGACCACAAGAGTTTGAAGTATATCTTCAGTCAGAAGGAGTTAAATATGAGGCAGCGTAGGTGGTTAGAGCTAATTAAAGATTACGACCTCGAGATACTTTACCATCCGGGTAAGGCTAACGTGGTGGCGGATGCGTTGAGCCGTAAGCCGATGGCGTTGCACATGTTAGAAGTACTTACACCGCAGAGTAGGATCCAGCGAGATCTTATTTGTCAGAATATTGAGGTTTGGGTTCAGAGAGTTCAGGCCGATTATGTGCATTAGAGATCACTTCGTCCTCGATGATGATATCAAGGCGAAACAAGATGGTGATCCGTGTTTGGTCCAGCTTAAGGGAGGATGTGAGGCAGGGAAAGCCCTCGGATTTGTGGTTCGTGATGATGGCGTTACGAGATTTCGCAGACTATGTGTACCGAATGATATTGAGCCGAGACAGAAGATCTTGAGTGAAGCTCATACCACGCCTTACTCCATACATCCCGGTACGAATAAAATGTACAAGGATGTGAGGAGCAACTAGGTGGAGTAATTTGAAGACACGTTAGCGAGTTTGTGTCGAGGTGTTTGACATCGGCAGGTTAAGATCGAGCATCGCACCCGCGGGTTTTTGCGACCACTTCCTATCCCGAGTGGAAATGGGAGGATATTTCTATGGATTTCATTACTAGTATGCCTAGGACTGGAATGGAATGAACATGATTTGGGTTATTGTCGATCGATGACCAAATCAGCTCATTTCTGGGTATTAAGGACACTTGGGGCCCGGAGAGACTAGCACGAGTATTTATTGCAGAGGTCGTGAGATTACATGGGACTCCTAAGAGTATTGTTTCGGATCGTGATGGTCGGTTCGTGTCACATTTCTGGCAGGCCGTTCATCGAGCTTTGGGGACTGAGTTGAGACTCAGTACATCTTATCACCCTCAGACCGACGGACAGTCGGGCATGACGATCCAGACGTTAGAGGATATGTTGAGAGCCTGTGCCCTAGAATGGAAGGATGATTGGGAGTCGCACTTGCCGTTGATTGAGTTCACGTACAACAATAGTTGGCACGCCTCGATCAAAATGGCGCCATTTGAGGCGCTGTATGGGAGGAGGTGTAGATCGCCTTTGTGTTGGGACGATGCGTCCGAGCTGATTGGTACCGAGCCCGATATGGTAGTTGAGACGAGAGAGAAGATTACTCTGATTCGGGATAGATTGTTAACGGCCCAGAGTCGGCAGAAGTCTTATGCCGACACGCGTCGCCGTCCGTTGGAGTTTGAGGTGGGAGATCATGTTTTGCTTAAGGTGTCGCCGACACGGGGAGTTTACCGCTTCGGCCGGAAGGGTAAACTTAGTCCGAGGTTTATTGGGCCGTTTGAGATTTTAGAGAGAGTGGGAGAGCTTGCCTATCGGTTAGGCTTGCCTCCGTCCCTGAGCCACGTTCATAACGTATTTCATGTTTCCCAGCTTAGGAAGTACGTATCGGACCCTAGCCATATTATCGATTTTGGAGAAATCGAATTGGGACCCGACATTACCATCGAGGAGAGGCCGATTCAGATTTTAGAGCGTCGGGTGAAGCAACTTCGTCATAAAACCATCCCTCTGGTTAAAGTTCAATGGTCGAGACATGGGTCCGAGGAAGCCACATGGGAGACGGAGGAGAGTATGCAGTCGAGATACCCCGAGTTGTTCGCATTGTAAGTTTCGGGACGAAACTTATTTTTAGGGGGAGATAATGTAATATCCGTGTTTTCTATTTTCGGTAATTTCTATTTTTGGTGTATGTTCGTTTCAGACAACTCGCTTAGCACTGTTTTGGAATTCTGAATCTATTTTGTTCTTGGAGTTTTTCCGTCTGGTCGAGTTTCGAGGGTGTTTTTGCATAATTTCATTTTGAATTATATCTTGCCGCATGTACGTTCGATTCTCGTTAAACTTGTTCGTTTTCGTTGTTTCTCGATTCGTATAAGTTTGTATGGTTGATTTGGTCGTGTTGGAACTTTCGGTTTGTTAATCCGACGTTGTATCGCGATTTTTCGGGCATTTGGGCCGTTTTTGTAATTTTCATAAGTTGGGGAATTTCGCCTTATTTGCTTCGTTTCAAACTCTCTAGTGATCGAGATTATATTCTCTTTCAACGCTCAACTTTGTCGTCTTTATTATTACGTGTTTATGATTACGGATTCTGGTCTTGCTTCGTTTTTCGGCACTTGTCTGTTGCGGCAGTGGGTATGCGAAGCTGCCGCTGAGTAGCGCACGCTACTCGGGATGTACTGCGTGCGCTATCATTGTGGTTAGCGACGCTAACACGGGTTCGTAGCGTGCGCTATCGATTTCGTGCGATTTGGGCGATGGGTTCGTACTTTGATCGGACCGTGCAACAGACGCTAATCAGCGTTAACGCACGCTAATCCCAGTACTAGCGCACGCTAACCATGTTAGCTTGCGTACGCTAACGGAGGTCGAAGGCGACGTTTCGCCATGCCCGCTAGCGCACGCTAATGCTTGTGCGTAGCGTGCGCTAAGTACATTAGATATAAATAGGGCGTGATCAATTTCGTCATTTTCCTTCTTTTCCTATTCTTCTCGGCTTTGAGCGATTCCAGACGGGGGATTAGGGCCGATTTCGACTGTAGATCATCATTCACTACCACCGTGCATTCCTTGTGTGAATTCTTCAAGTTCCTAATCACTTTCCACCATCCGAATCAAGGTAACTTTTCCCAAAACCCTTATTTTGAGATTTTGGGGAATTTTGGGGATTTCTTGGGATTTGACTCTTTTAGTCCGAATTATTCTTGGGTTATCTGGACTTCGATCGTGCACTTGTAACCCTTCAGTTTATCGATGATTTGTGGTTTTAAATTCCAAGTTTTCCATTGTCCGTCACTTATAGTCGACGATACCCAAGTTTTGTTCGACTAAGGGTTTCAGCGGGTTGAACTAGGATGTATTCCATCATTTACGTAGTTTTAAGAATTGTTGTCCATCGTTATTTGTGTTAGGATCGGATTTGTGAAGGTTGTTCGGGCCGAAACCTTCCGTCATTGTTTCCTTCACGTAGTATTAATCAGGCAAGTACATGTATTACATTCCGTTATGTGCATATGATTTTGATGCGAATGATGTATATGGTGTTATTGAACGAATGTGATTGTTTCTCTTCCACCTGGGGATGGCGTGTGGCCTCTGGGGGCCGACACTAATGGGTACGGCCATGGAAGTGGAATTGAGTGCGTGTGTTGATGTTCTTCCACAGGGACGGTTCGACGGGACCTGCGGGGCCGATACTAATGGGTACGGCCGCGAAGTGGTTTCTCACTGGGGACGGTCCGACGGGACCTCTGGGGACCGATACTAATGGGTACGGTCGCGAGTTACCAAGCGTGGATAATTGTGATGTGGGAAACTTGTTGATATCTGTTTTGGTGTTAATGTGATATTCGGAATATTGACTTTCAAAATAATTTTCCTAATGATTTATTTGCGTTGAATTGTGTATGTATATAATGTTGTGTAATTATGTACTTGCACTAGCTATTCGAATGCTAACCCCTTAAATGGGGAAATGCGTCTTATGCATTTCAGTGCAGTCGGTGAGGAGGTGGCACGGGATGCGCATGCAAAGGATGGGTTGGCATGATGATGATGTGGCTCGAGTCCGCATTTTTCATTTTGTCATTGCATCCGCCAGTCTTGGAGATAGTTGGTTTATTTTTGAACATGGTTTAAGTCCCCTGCGTGGGCAACATTTTGGTATTTAACTTATGTCTCATGTACTCCGTTAAAATGTTTTGGCCGAGGCCACGGCCTTATCTACTCTTTGGGTACATCTTTCATGTTATCATTGTGGTTCATGTGTCACGAGTTAGCCTGGTAGACCTCACGAGGGTTCTACGGCGTGTAATGTCCCATTTGTGAATTGGGATGTTACAGTTGATCATGGGATTTATTTCGTTGAATTGTATGATATTCGTTATCAAGTGTTTGTATGTTCATGTTGATGGACATAGCGATTTTGCATATGTATGCATGAGTTGTGTTTGTGTATGTTGTACGATCTATGCTGAGGGCACTGGATCGGATGTCCACCTCGTGTTGGTCCGACGGGATCATCTTGGGATCTATGCTGAGGGCGCTGGATCATTGGACGGGTTTTTCCACCTCGTGTTGGTCCGACGGGATCATATTGGGATCTATGCTGAGGGCACTGGATCGTTGGAATACCCATGTTGTGTTAATGGAATCTTGTGGATTCGCATTGTTGGATTCCGGTAGCGGAAGTCTATATTGTGTATTCTGTTATGCATTGTTGTTGCATATTCGATTTGTTTAATATGATACTTGTACTAGTATCATTTTGCTAACCCCTTCGGGGGTGGACATTTGTTTTGATGTTCAGGTAGCCGACGAGCGGGAAAGCAGCCACAGTACCGATATGACGACGAAGGGGCTCAGTGATGTTTATTGTTATTGTGATTTGTCTTCTTGGTTCATTTTCAGTACTCGAGTACGCGTGTCTTATTAATATTTCGAGATGGTTGTAATAATGACTCATTTGATTTGTTTGAAACCGGTTTTGTATTTGGAACTTTCATGGTACTGTTGTATTATATTTACATTTCTTCTAATTAGCCTTGTAAATCCTTACTTAAAGGGTTTACGGCTCTGTAATTATTTCGAATATCTCGGGGTGTTACAGAATATGGTATCGGAGCTAAGATTCATGGATATCTTGGCAGTCGGGTTTTAGTTGGGTCTGTTTACGTTATTTGATTTACGGGTCGTTCGTAACATCGCTGTTCAGCCACCGTCGTCATGTGGACCGTGGTTGCAAGTCTCCTAATCTCTTATAGTACCGTCTTACTTAATTTATGTTTTGTGAATATTGACGGGCTTTATTTTTGAAAAATTTTGCCCTGGATATTGGGTAATTGTGTTTATAGTATATTGAGGGGAGGACGTGGACGCGGACGCGGTCGTGGATGCGGACGTGGTAATGTGAGACAGGAGGATTCAGCAACTACCCCAGAATTTTAGGCTAGTCGAACCGATTCCCATTCTAGAGGACAGCAGGGATCAATGAATGACAACGCGAATCCTAACATGCCGGGAGTGCTTCAACAGGTGGTGGCTCAGATAAACCAGTTCGCTCAGGTAGTTGACCGCATGCAGACGCCAATGGGACAGCAGCATAACGAGGATAATCGGGGAGACAAATGGCTTATTGAGGTGATCAAATTGCACCCGCCAAAATTTGACGGTTCTGCTGAGGCACTTACTTGGGATCATTGGCTAAAGGAGTTAGAGAAGATATTTGCGGGGATTAACTGTTTAGAGGACCGGAAAGTTCCTATTGCCCAGTATTTTCTGACTGGGGAGGCTTTTGACTGGTGGGAAGCTATTCGACCCGAGGATCATAATGCTGACTGGATGGAATTCAAACTTATGATGGAAGCACAATATTGTCCTCGTCCAGTTAGAGAGGCAAAAATCCGAGAGTTTTTCTCACCGCAGAGTTCAGAAGCATCCGTGACAGACATAATCAAGACTTTTAATCATCAGCTGACTTGTGTGCGACACTTGGTCAGAACGGAGGCGAAGAAGATTTTTCATTTTGATATGCGGATGAAGTCGGATATTCAGCAGTACATGTCCGGATTCGAGTGTACAACGTTGCGACAGTATCAAGACAAAGCACTGGCCTACAACATGAAAGAGGCAGCGGTGGAGAAATCGATGGAGGCAAAGAAGCAGAAAGTGTCCGGCAACTTCTCGGAAAACAAGAGTGGTGGGCCCCGCAAGGGCCAGTCTTCATTTTATTCATCTAGGAAACCTCCACATCCTTCTCGAGGTGGAAAGAAGTTTCGGACGACATCAGTAGTCTCGGATGCATCAAAGAAGTGCTATAATTGTGGTCGAGCAGGGCATATTCGACGTGATTGTCCCATTCCTTCTGTGACTTGTTTTGAATGTGGGCAAGAAGGACACCGTGTGAATTTTTGTGGAAATGTGACTAGATCATTTGGTACTCGCACTATTGCACCAGTTCCGAAAGAGATAAGTGTGACCCAGACACAGCAGAGTGGGGTTCAGCAGCAGAATGTTGGGAAGAGAGAGACATCCACTGCTGGGTCCGTTCCTCCGCGCCTGTACGAGATGAGAAAATCTGACGATCAGAACACTGCTGTTGCATCAGGTACGATTCAGATCCTTTTGCAACCAGTTAGTGTCTTATTCGATTCAGGAGCTACACATTCTTTCATATCATTGAACTGTGTTAATCGTTTGAAAATCTCGTGTTTATTTGATTGTGAGCCTTATGTTATGGGTTTGCCGAGCGGAGAGAGAATTGTGGGAACCCTAGAAACTAGAGATTTTCCAGTGTCTATAGGTGGGAGAGATTGGCCATCGAATCTTATTGTAGTCGACATCCATGGTGACGATTTAATTCTCGGAGATGATTGGCTCAACCGTTATGGAGCTATTTTGAATTACCGAAAAAGAGTCATTTCTATCATTGCCGATGGCGGATCTGAACATTTATTCAGAGGATGGAGACCGGAAAGCTCGGGAAAATTGATCAAAGCGATGAAAGCAGTGAAATTACTGAAGCAGGGTTGTCACGGATTTTGGTGCTACGCCATGAAGAAAGAAGGAGTAGAGCTCTCATCTATTCCAGTTGTGAATGAATTCTCAGATGTATTCCCTGACGAACTACATGGGTTACCTCCACAGAGAGAAGTGGAGTTCACTATCGAATTAGAGCCTGGAGCTGCTCCTATTTCCAGAGCACCATACCGTATGGCGCCAACCGAGATGTATGAACTAAAGAAGCAACTGGAGGAATTATTATAGAAGGGTTACATTCAACTTAGTGTTTCTCCTTGGGGAGCGCCCGTTCTCTTTGTCCGGAAGACAGATGGATCCCTCCGATTATGTATTGATGACAGGGAGCTAAACAATGTGACGATCAAGAACAAGTATCCTATACCTCAGATCGACGACTTGTTTGATCAACTGCAAGGGGCAAGGGTATTCTCGAAGATTGACTCACGATCAGGATACCATCAGTTGAGAATTAAGGAATTGGATATACCGAAATCTGCTTTCAGATCCCGGTACGGACACTATGAATTTGTGGTAATGCCATTCGGACTTACAATGCTCCTGCGGTATTTATGCAATTGATGAATCGGGTATTCTTAGAATACCTAGATAAGTTTGTGGTCATTTTCATTGATGACATCTTGATCTATTCAAAAGACACAAAGGAGCATGCTGAGCATTTGCGTGTTGTTTTGAGCACCTTGAGGAATGAACAGCTTTATGCGAAACTTTCCAAATGCGAGTTCTGGATTAGGGAAGTAACCTTCCTTGGGCATGTGATATCAGCTGACGGAGTTCAGGTGGACCCAAAGAAAGTCGAAGCAATCTTGGAATGGGAAGCTCCTAATAACGTGAAAGAAGTCCGAAGCTTCTTAGGACTTGCTGGATATTATCGCCGTTTTGTACAGGGATTTTCCAAAATTACTCGTTTGCTCACTCAGCTGTTACAAAAAACTTAAAAATTCACGTGGAATGAGAAATGCCAGGCTAATTTTGATGAACTTAAGAGGAGACTGAAGACAGCACCTCTATTAGCGTTACCAGATGGAACTGATGGATTCATGGTATACAGTGATGCTTGAAATCAGGGTCTGGGATGTGTATTGATGCAAAAGGATAAGGTGATTGCCTATGCCTCTCGACAGTTGAAACCGTACGAAGTTAATTACCCGACTCATGATCTGGAGTTAGCAGCTGTGGTTTTTGCCTTGAAAATTTGGCGACATTATTTATACGGCACTCATTATCAGATCTTTACAGATCATAAGAGCCTCAAGTATATTTTCAGTCAGAAAGAATTAAACATGAGGCATAGAAGGTGGATGAAATTGATCAAGGATTACGATTTGGAAATCCTCTATCATCGAGGCAAAGCAAACGTAGTAGCTGATGCACTGAGCCGTAAACCTGTTTCTCTTCGAGTGTTGGAAGCACTTACGTCCCAAACCAGCATTCAACGAGAACTGATCCGCGAAGGGATTGAAGTATGGTTACCAGGAATCCAAGGGAAACTATATGTGATGGAACTAACTTCGTAACTAGTCGAGGAAATCAAATCTAAGCAGTTGAGCGATTCTCTGATTCTTCGATTATGTAACGAAGTATAGAAAGGAAAGGCCCCAGGATTCGTAATACAAGATGATGGAGTTCTGAGATTTCAGAGTCGACTTTGCATTCCCGATGACGATGTTTTGAGACAGACAATTCTGAAGGAAGCTCATAGCGCGCCCTATTCTATTCACCGAGGCGTGATAAGATGTATAAGGATCTAAAACAAAACTTCTGGTGGGGAAATATGAAGAAGGACGTAGCAGAATACGTTTCGAAGTGTTTGACTTGTCAGCAGGTTAAGATTGAACATCAGCGACCTGCCGGAATTTTGAAGCCACTTCCGATCCCTGAGTGGAAGTGGGAGGATATCTCAATGGATTTCATCACCAATATGCCAAGGGCCAAGACAGGAATGAACATGATTTGGGTTGTAGTTGATCGACTAACCAAGTCGGCTCATTTCCTAGGAATTAAAGACACGTGGGGACCCGAGAAATTGGCACGAGTATTTATTGCAGAGATAGTCAGATTGCATAGGACGCTGAAGACCATTATTTCAGATCGAGATGGTTGCTTCGTGTCGCACTTTTCGAAGGCAGTTCATAGGGCTTTGGGGACCGAGCTGAACTTTAGCATGGCTTATCATCCTCAAACGGATGGTCAGTCCAAAAGGACTATACAAACAGTAGAAGACATGCTTAGAGCTTATGTCTTAGATTGGTCAACTGATTGGGAAGTTCATTTGCCCTTGATTGAATTCACCTACAACAATAGTTGGCATGCTTCTATTAAGATAGCACCATTTGAAGCTTTGTATGGGAGAAGATGTCGATCACCCCTGTGCTGGGATGATTCTTCGGACTTGATCGGGACGGAACCGGAATTGATAGTTCAGACTCAAGAGAAGATAGCTTTGATTCGGGAAAGATTGTTGACTACCCAGAGTCGACAGAAGTCTTATGAAGATGTGCGTCGTCGCCCACTAGAGTTCGACATTGGGGACCACGTACTATTGAAGGTGTCTCCTGTAACACCCCGAGATATTCGGAATAATTACAGCGCCGTAAACCCTTTAGGTAAGGATTTACAAGGCTAATTTTTAAAAGGAGTGTAAATATAATCCAATCGTACAACTGAAGTTCAAGTACAGATTTGATTCAACCGATCACATGAGTTAACTTATACAACCATATCGAAAAGACATTATTAAAACAGACGTACTCCAGTACTAAATAGACCAAGAAGACAAATCACAATAACAATAACATCAACCACATCACTGAGCTATTTCATCATCCTGTCGGTACTGTGGTTGCTTCCCCGCTCCTCGGCTACCTGAACATCAAAACAATGTCCACCCCCGAAGGGATTAGCAAAACAATGCTAGTACAAGTATTGTAATACATAAATCATCAATGCATCATAAAACATGCAAAATGAACTTCCGTCACCGGAATCCAACGATGCGAATCCTCACGATTCCATCAACACAGTACAGGGTAATCCAGCGATCCAGCGCCCTTGGTATAGATCCCCATGATGATCCCGTCGGACCAACGCATGGTGGAAAACCCGTCCAGCGATCCTGTAATGCCCGAGATTTCTGTTATGTAATTGGAACTTGTGATATTGTAATGATTGTACTTTTGTCTGAGTATTATTCTTCGTATTTCATAATCCGATGTTGCCGAGCGTTTAATTTCATGGTTGTGATTTGTAAGGTTGAAATTCTGTGCATGTAGCGCACGCTACAGGCTAAGGGTAGCGTACGCTAACATGGTTTCATAGCGCACGCTACAGAATGTAATTAGCGCACGCTATGCGTGGTCAAATTGATTGGGACGTGCGGTAGGTGAGATCGGCGGGGACCTGTCGGATCGTGTCGGATGTACAGGACGGCTTTCGGGAAAAGCCGAGTCAACGCCTTAGCGCACGCTACGGTATATGCGTAGCGCACGCTAAGTGCCGAGTCTGATTTAGGCGTGAGCGTTAGCGCACGCTACGAACAGGTCTAGCGCGCACTAATAGCCATTTATTATAAATAGGACATCATCCTATTCGAGATTTGATTTTCTCCTCCCATAACCCGAACTCTTACACTTAGATCATAACTCCCTTCGTCCTAAACACTTCATATCAACCTCCTAGTTCGAGATTGAAGATCGTATATCATTGGAGATTGGTGTTCAAGCCTTCGGTGTTGGATCGCTTCATTTTCCTCCGTATTCTTCACTACTTTGAGGTAGGTGATTCTTCACTGATGTTAGTAATGTTCCTAAGGAAGTTTGAATCATGTTTTGATAGCAAGTATTTCGTTTATAATCGGTCATCACATGTTAGAAGGATACTTTTGACGTATCGGCATTATATATCGTATGAACCTTTGAACCATCTTATTATAAGGACTCCTAAGCATGTTCAAATCGAGTTATGATCAATAATCGGATATTTACCTAGTTGATACGTTTTACACGATGGAATCATGTGTTTTGGAACGTAGAACAAATGGAACTTAGATTATTTCTTGGAGATTGTAGATGAATTATGATGTTGAGTTGGCTATCCGTATATTTGTATTTCACGATCATAAATCTTCCACAAACCTTATTAGCATGATTTGCCCGAGGATAACTTGTATTATCACGGTAGGATTCATGAGTTCCTCACCATTCAACCCGATTTGCTTGCGATATTACGCCATGCAATATTAGCGCACGCTAACACGTGTGAGTTAACGTGCGCTATCGGGTCGAATAACGCCCAAACGTCGTAGCGTCGTTATGAGACCAGCCGAGTCGGCCGCGACCGTGGCTAGCGCCGCTAGTCTTATACGATAGCGTCGCTAACAGTCCGTCTTAGCGCCGCGTTACGTAGAGTACGTAGCGCGCTAAGCGATCGAGCATTGGTTATTTTGAGCTTTTCGGCCGTAGACCGAATTGTTAGGCCATCGTTCGACTTGAGATGATTTGTATATCGTTCCTTTTGTTAAGGTTCGAGCTTGTTACGTTGATCGAAGGAGGCGGCCTTCGAGCGTGTCGAGAACATTGAAGTGTTTCGTCCTTGCCATTTTCGAGGCAAGTATCATATGTCGAGTTCGATTTATCATGCTTGTGGTTTTACTCATATTGTTGAATATGAGATGTATTTCTGAGAATTTTGGTGATATTCGTTGTTGTTTGTTCGTATTGATGAACATATTGAAATGCATATGTGTATGCATAATTGTTTCATTTATGGTATAAATGATCCGAGGGGATCATGAGGATCTATGCTGAGGGCGCTGGATCGAATGTCCACCATGCGTTGGTCCGACGGGATCATCATGGGGATCTATGCTGAGGGCGCTGGATCGCTGGACGGGTTTTCCACCATGCGTTGGTCCGACGGGATCATCATGGGGATCTATACCAAGGGCGCTGGATCATTTGGATTACCTGTATTGTGTAGATGGAATCGTGAGGATTCGCATCGTTGGATTCCGTGGCGGAAGTCCGTTTGCATGTTTTATGATGTATTAATGATTTATTCTATGACGATACTTGTACTAGCATTGTTTTGCTAACCCCTTCGGGTGGACATTGTTTTTATGTTCGGGTAGTCGAGGAGCGGGAGGCGACCACGATGCAAGCGGAGACGATGAGATGGCTCAGTGATGTGGTTGATGTTCTTATTATTATGATTTGTCTTCTTGGTTCGTTTAGTAATCGAGTATGTCTGTATTAATAAAGTCTTTTCGATATGGTTGTATAAGTCCGCACATTTGATCGTTTGTTTCAAATCTGTATGTGAATTCCAGTGTACGATTGGTTTATTTTTACACTTCTTTTAAAATTAGCCTTGTAAATCCTTATCTAAAGGGTTTACGGCGCTGTAATTATTCCGAATATCTCGGGGTGTTACAGAATATGGTATCGGAGCTAAGATTTATGGATATCTTGGCAGTCGGGTTAGTTGGGTGCATTTACGTTATTGATTATTGGTCGCTCGTAACATCAACTGCTGAGCCGATGTAAATCGTCAATTAATTTGTGGTTGTAAGTTTCCTAATCTCGAATACTACTGTTTTATTTAATTCACGTCTTGTAAACATTAATGAATGTACTTTGAGAAAGTTTGTCCCAGATATTGAGTATTTATGTTTACAGTATGTTGAGAGGAGGTCGTGGACGCGGACGCGGTCGTGGACGCGGACGTGGTAATGCGAGGCAAGAAGAGTCGGTATCTACCCCAGAGATAACCGCTAGTCAAACGGATTCACATTCCGGGGGACAGCAGGGATCGGCAAATAATAATGCAGATCCTAACGTGCCGGGAGTGCTTCAGCAGGTGGTTGCCCAGATAAACCAGTTTGCTCAAGTTGTGGATCGCATGCAGACGGCAATGGGACAGCAGAATAACATAGATAATCGGGGAGATAAATGGCTTACCGAAGTGATCAAATTGCATCCTCCGAAATTTGATGGTTCGACTGAGACGCTTTCTTGGGATCACTGGCTGAAAGAATTAGAGAAGATTTTTGCGGGGATTAATTGTCCCAACGATAGGAAGGTTCCGGTCGCCCAGTATCTTCTGACAGGGGAGGCTTTCGACTGGTGGGAGGCCATTCGACCGGAGGAGCATAATGTTGACTGGACAGAATTCAAACTGATGATGGAGGCGCAGTATTGTCCTCGCCCGGTTAGAGAGGCCCGAGTTCGGGAGTTTTTCTCACCGCAAAATTCAGAAGCAATTGTGACAGAAGTGATTAAGACTTTTAATCACCAGCTGACTTATGTGCGCCACCTGGTCAGGACCGAGGCGGAAAGAATTTTCCATGTTGACATGCGAATGAAGCCGGAAATTCAGCAATATATGTCCGGATTTGATTGTACCACCTTGAGGCAGTATCAGGACAAGGCGTTGGCCTACGATATGAAGGAAGCAGCAGTAGAGAAATCGACGGAAGCAAAGAAACAGAAGGTGTCGGGCAACTTCGCGGAGAATAAGAATAGCGGGCCCCGCCGGGGTCAGTCCTCTTTTCACTCATCCAGGAGACCTCCGCATCCTAGTCGAGGAGGAAAGAAGTTCCGGGCAGCACCGACTGTTTCTGACACAGGGAAGAAGTGTTACAACTGTGGCAAGGCGGGACATGTTCGACGTGATTGTTTCGCTCCTGCTGTGACTTGTTTCGAGTGTGGACAGGAAGGACATCGCGCAACATTTTGTGGGAATGCGACCCGATCTTTTGGTACTCGCGCTCCAGCTCCAGTCCCGAAGGAGACGAGTGTGAACCAGACGCAGCAAAGTGGATTTCATTGACGAAGCCGGGAAGAGAGAGGCATCCAGTGCTGGGTCCGTTCCTCCACGCCTGTACGAGATGAGGAAATCTGATGATCAGAACACATCTGTTGCATCAGGTACGATTCAGATCCTTTTGCAACCAGTTAGTGTCTTGTTCGATTCAGGAGCCACGCATTCTTTTATATCTTTGAACTGTGTTAATCGTTTGAACATCTCGTGCTTGTATAATTGTGAACCTTATGTTGTGGGATTACCGAGCGGGGAGAAAATTGTGGGAACCTTAGAAGATAAGGATTTCCCAGTATCTATAGAAGGAAGAGATTGGCCATCGAATCTTATCGTGGTTGACATCTGCGGTGACGATTTAATTCTCGGAGATGATTGGCTCAACCGTTATGGAGCTGTGCTGAATTACCGAGAGAGAGTCATTTCCATCATTGCTGATGACGGATCTGAACACTTATTCCGAGGATGGAGATCGGGAAGCTCAGGGAAATTGATCAAGGCAATGAAAGCCGTGAAATTACTGAAGCAAGGATGTCACGGACTTTGGTGCTATGCCATGAGGAAAGAGGAAGGAGTAGAGCTCTCATCTATTTCAGTTGTGAATGAGTTCTCAGATGTTTTTCCTGACAAACTACCTGGATTACCTCCGCAGAGAGAAGTGGAATTCACTATCGAATTAGAGCCTGGAGCAGCTCCTATTTCCAGAGCACCATATCACATGGCGCCAACCGAGATGTATGAACTCAAGAAACAACTGGAGGAATTGTTGCAGAAGGGTTATATTCAACCAAGCATTTCTCCTTGGGGAGCACCCGTTCTCTTTGTCCGGAAGAAAGACGGATCCCTCCGACTGTGTATTGATTACAGGGAACTCAATAAGATGACAATCAAGAACAAGTATCCTATACCTCGGATCGACGACTTGTTTGATCAACTGCAAGGGGCAAGGGTATTCTCGAAGATTGACTTGCGAACGGGATACCATCAGTTGAGAATTAAGGAATCGGATATACCGAAATCTGCTTTCAGATCCCGGTACGGGCATTATGAATTTGTAATGATGCCATTTGGACTTACCAATGCTCCTGCGGTATTCATGCAATTGATGAATCGGGTATTCTTGGAGTACTTGGATAAATTTGTGGTCGTTTTCATTGACGACATCTTGATATATTCGAGGGACGCAGAGGAACATGCTGAACATTTACGTGTGGTTTTGAGCATCTTGAGAAAGGAACAGCTGTATGCTAAGCTTTCTAAATGCGAATTTTGGCTTAAGGAAGTAACCTTCCTTGGGCATGTGATATCATCCGACGGAGTTCAGGTGGACCCGAAGAAAGTCGAAGCAATCTTGGAGTGGGAAGCTCCTAAAAACGTGAAAGAAGTCCGAAGCTTCTTAGGACTTGCTGGATATTATCGCCGCTTTGTAGAGGGATTTTCCAAAATTGCTCGTCCGCTCACTCAGCTGTTACAGAAAACTCAAAAGTTCATGTGGAATGAGGAGTGTCGGGCTAGTTTTGACGAACTTAAGAGGAGGCTGACGACAGCACCTATATTAGCGCTGCCAGAAGGAACTGACGGATTTATGGTATACAGCGATGCTTCAAATCAGGGTTTGGGTTGTGTGTTGATGCAGAAGGATAAAGTGATTGCTTATGCTTCTCGGCAATTGAAACCGTACGAAGTTAATTATCCGACTCATGATCTGGAGCTAGCAGCTGTGGTCTTTGCCTTGAAAATCTGGCGACATTATTTGTACGGCACTCATTGTCAGATCTTTACAGACCATAAGAGCCTCAAGTACATTTTCAGTCAGAAAGAGTTAAACATGAGGCAGAGAAGGTGGCTGGAATTGATCAAGGATTACGACTTGGAGATTCTCTATCATCCGGGGAAAGCAAATGTAGTAGCCGATGCTTTGAGCCGTAAACCTGTTTCCCTTCGAGTGTTGGAAGCACTTACGTCCCAAACCAGTATTCAACGGGAACTGATCCGCGAGGGGATTGAAGTATGGGCACCAGGAATCCAAGGGCAACTTTATGTGATGGAACTGACTTCATCACTAGTCGAGGAGATCAAGTCTAAACAATTGAACGATTCTCTGATCCTTCGATTATGTGACGAAGTAAAGAAAGGAAAAGCCCCAGGATTCGTGATACAAGATGATGGAGTTCTGAGATTTCAGAGTCGACTTTGCGTTCCCAATGATGATGATTTGAGAAGGACTATTACGAAGGAAGCTCACAAAGACGCCTATTCTATTCACCAGGCGTGATAAGATGTATAAAGATTTAAAGCAAAACTTACGGTGGGGGAATATGAAGAAGGACGTAGCGGAGTACGTTTCAAAGTGTTTGACTTGTCGTGAGTTAAGATTGAACCTCAACGACTGCCGGAATGTTAAGACCGCTTCCGATCCCCGAGTGGAAGTGGGAGGATATCTCGATGGACTTCATTACTAGTATGCCAAGGACTAGAACGGGAATGAACATGATTTGGGTTATAGTTGATCGACTAACCAAGTCGGCTCATTTCCGGGAATTAAAGATACATGGGGACCCGAGAGATTGGCACGAATATTTATTGCGGAGATAGTCGATTGCACGGGACGCCGAAGACCATTATTTCGGATCGAGATGGTCGTTTCGTGTCACACTTCCGGAAAGCGATTCACAGGGCTTTGGGATCGAGCTCAACTTTAGCACTTATCATCCCCAAACAGATGGTCGATCTGAAAGAACTATACAGACAGAGAAGACATGCTTAGAGCTTGTGCTTTAGATTGGTCGTGATTGGGAAGTTCACTTGCCCTTGATCGAGTTCACCTATAATAACTTGGCATGCTTCTATTAAGATGGCCCCATTTGAAGCTTTATACGGAGAAGATGCCGATCGCCCTGTCTTTGGGTGATTCTTGGATTTGATCGGGACAACGGAATTGATTATTCAGACTCAAGAGAAGATAGCCTTGATTCGAGAGAGACTGCTGATCGCCTGCAGTCGGCGAAGTCTTATGCCGATGTACGTCGTCGCCCTCTAGAGTTCGACGCCGGGGACCACGTACTATTGAAGGTGTCTCCTACACGAGGGATTTTCCGTTTTGGGAGAAGAGGCAAGCTTAGTCCGAGATATATCGGACCATTTGAGATCCTAGAGAGAGTTGGGGATTTAGCATACCGGTTGGCCTTACCGCCATCGCCGAGTCATGTTCACAATGTGTTTCACGTATCCCAATGCGGAAGTATGTACCGGACCCGATCACGTCATTGATTTCGACGAGATCGAGATAGCTAATGATGGCACCTTGAAGAGAGACCAATCAAGATACTTGAGAGCCGGATCAAACAGCTTGAGAAATAAACCAATACACTTGGTTAAAGTACAATGGTCACGACATGGAGTCGAAGAGGCCACTTGGGAAACGGAGGACGGTATGAAGGCTAAATATCGGAGTTGTTTTCATTATAAGTTTCGGACGAAACTTCCTTTTAGGAGGAAGGATGTAATGCCGGAGATTTCGTTATGTAATTGGAACTTGTGATATTGTAATGATTGTACTTTTGCCGAGTATTATTCTCCGTATTTCATAATCCGATGTTGCCGAGCGTTTAATTTCATGGTTGTGATTTGTAAGGTTGAAATGCAGTGCATGTAGCGCACGCTACAAAGCTAAGGGTAGCATACGCTAACATGGTTTCATAGCGCACGCTACGAGAATGTAATTAGCGCACGCTATGCGTGGTCAAATTGATTGGGACGTGCGGTAGGTGAGATCGGCCGGGGACCCCGCCGGATCGTGTCGGATGTACTGGCGGCTTTCGGGAAAAGCCGAGTCAACGCCTTAGCGCACGCTACGGTATATGCGTAGCGCACGCTAAGTGCCGAGTACGATTTAGGCGTGAGCCGTTAGCGCACGCTACGAACAGGTCTAGCGCGCGCTAATAGCCATTTATTATAAATAGGACATCATCCTATTCGAGATTTGATTTTCTCCTCCCATAACCCGAACTCTTACACTTAGATCATAACTCCTTCGTCCTAAACACTTCATATCAACCTCCTAGTTCGAGATTGAAGATCGTATATCATTGGAGATTGGTGTTCAAGCCTTCGGTATTGGATCGCTTCATTTTCCTCCGTATTCTTCACTACTTTGAGGTAGGTGATTCTTCACTGATGTTAGTAATGTTCCTAAGGAAGTTTGAATCATGTTTTGATAGCAAGTATTTCGTTTATAATCGGTCATCACATGTTAGAAGGATACTTTTGACGTATCGGCATTATATATCGTATGAACCTTTGAACCATCTTATTATAAGGACTCCTAAGCATGTTCAAATCGAGTTATGATCAATAATCGGATATTTACCCAGTTGATACGTTTTACACGATGGAATCATGTCTTTTGGAACGTAGAACAAATGGAACTTAGATTATTTCTTGGAGATTGTAGATGAATTATGATGTTGAGTTGGCTATCCGTATATTTGTATTTCACGATCATAAATCTTCCACAAACCTTATTAGCATGATTTGCCCGAGGATAACTTGTATTATCACGGTAGGATTCATGAGTTCCTCACCATTCAACCCAGTTTTCGGCTTGCAGTATTCTGCCATGCAATATTAGCGCACGCTAACACGTGTGAGTTAACGTGCGCTATCGGGTCGAATAACGCCGAAACGTCGTAGCGTACGTTATGAGACCCGGCCAAAGTCGATTGCCAGACCGTGGCTAGCGCACGCTAGTCTTATACGATAGCGTCGCTAACGATCCGTCTTAGCGCCGCGTTACGTAGAGTACGTAAGCGCGCTAGCGATCGAGCGATTGGTTATTTTGAGCTTTTCGGCCGTAGACCGAATTGTTAGGCCATCGTTCGACTTGAGATGATTTGTATATCGTTCCTTTTGTTAAGGTTCGAGCTTGTTACGTTGATCGAAGGAGGCGGCCTTCGAGCGTGTCGAGAACATTGAAGTGTTTCGTCCTTGCCATTTTCGAGGCAAGTATCATATGTCGAGTTCGATTTATCATGCTTGTGGTTTTATTCATATTGTTGAATATGAGATGTATTTCGAGAATTTTCGTGATATTCGTTGTTGTTTGTTCGTATTGATGAACATATTGAAATGCATATGTGTATGCATAATTGTTTCATTTATGGTATAAATGATCCGAGGGGATCATGAGGATCTATGCTGAGGGCGCTGGATCGAATGTCCACCATGCGTTGGTCCGACGGGATCATCATGGGGATCTATGCTGAGGGCGCTGGATCGCTGGACGGGTTTTCCACCATGCGTTGGTCCGACGGGATCATCATGGGGATCTATACCAAGGGCGCTGGATCATTGGATTACCTGTATTGTGTATATGGAATCGTGAGGATTCGCATCGTTGGATTCCGGTGGCGGAAGTCCGTTTGCATGTTTTATGATGTATTAATGATTTATTCTATGACGATACTTGTACTAGCATTGTTTTGCTAACCCCTTCGGGGGTGGACATTGTTTTTGATGTTCAGGTAGTCGAGGAGCGGGAGGGCGACCATGACCGGCGGTGACGATGAGATGGCTCAGTGATGTGGTTGATGTTCTTATTATTATGATTTGTCTTCTTGGTTCGTTTAGTAATCGAGTATGTCTGTATTAATAAAGTCTTTTTGATATGGTTGTATAAGTCCGCACATTTGATTGTTTGTTTCAAATCTGTATGTGAATTCCAGTGTACGATTGGTTTATTTTTACACTTCTTTTAAAATTAGCCTTGTAAATCCTTATCTAAAGGGTTTACGGCGCTGTAATTATTCCGAATATCTCGGGGTGTTACAGATCCAGCGCTCTCAGCATAGATCCCCATGATGATCCCGTAGGACCAATGCATGGTGGACATTCGATCCAGCGCCCTCAGCATAGATCCTCATGATCCCCTCGGATCATTTATACCATAAATCAATCAACTATGCATACATATATGCATTTCAATATGTTCATCAATACGAACAAATAACAACAAATCCCACGAGAAATTTCAGAAATACATCTCATATTCAACAACATGACCTTCTGGGTTCATATTGCGTGGCCGGGTGCGGATGTGTAGAATTTTTAGTCGGGCACGTGATGGCCATGTATTGGGAGTGATACATTGGACTGTGCACACGGTAAAGATTAACTCCGTGAGACTAATTAGGTACAAGGAAGGGTGTGTCCGGTCATCCGTCTTGTACACTTGCACAGAACACTACGGGCGTACTATGATACTCCTCTTCAGCGTAATTCATAACTAAGGATATTTCATAACTTCAGATATATCATGATTGTGTATTTTCAACCCTTGAGGATTGTTGTTCTGTGTAACTGACCCCGGCTGGGGATTTTGTTTTTCAGGTCATGGTAAGTCAAAAGCACGGGAATAGCATGTTGACGGCGAGGAGTCCCAGTGATACTAGTAGGGGGCCCCGATCTTTCAGTTATTCATGTTGTTGTCCTTTATTTTCCACTGCAGACTTTCATTTGAATACTCCGTTTCATTCGGTGTGGTGTATTTTATCTTCATATAAAATATACTAGTATTCGGTATTGTCCTGGTGTGTTGTACTTAAACTCCTCATCGGAGTATTTGGTAATATAATGTGGTTCGGTACTACAATTATATTATTTAATTCATCATTTTCATTCGCCTGGTGGGTCCCAGTCGGGGATTCACGGCACTGTAATATCCGCCTAGTTTGGTGTGTTACACCGACGGCCTAGGTTTCCGCGACCTAAGCTCCGATACCATAAATGTAACACCCCCAGAAACAAATCGGGAATATTACATGCCGTAGACCCTCTATGTGAGGATCCACCATGCTAGACATCGGAACAACACATCACATTACATACCGACGTGACAAAATCATGAATCATTAGACCGATTAGGTCTTTCGTCACTGACTTACAAATCAAAATATATAAACTGATCCAGACTCATACCCATGCAAGGGTAAAATACTTGTAAACAACAAACAACAAGACAGCGGAAAAGACAATACAATGGACTTTGACTAACTGAACCCAAAACTGGCCTTCGTGTGATTATTATTATTCGTCTCATTCCTCGTACCAATCCTGTGTCTTGCTCCCGAAAACCTGCATGTACCTAGACACATTACAGATATCATTGAATGACCTTATTGTGACACAGGTTCGTGTTGTGTGGCTTTGGCCCCTCATTGTTATAGAGATTCGTGATGTGTGGCTTCGGCCCCTCATTGTGATACAGCTTCGTATTGTGTGGCTTCAGCCCCTCATTGTGATACAGCTTCGTGCTATGTGGCTTCGGCCCCTCATTGTGATACAGCTTCATGTTGTGTGGCTTCGGACCCTCATTGTGGTACAGCTTCGTGATGTGTAGCTTTGGCCTCTCATTGTGGTACAGCTTCGTGATGTGTGGCTTCGGCCCTTCATTGTGATACAGCTTCGTGCTGTGTGGCTTCGGACCCCATTATGATACAGCTTCGTGATGTGTGGCTTCGGGCCCTCATGTGATACAGCTTCGGTCTGTTTGGCTTCGGCCATCTCATTATTGATTGGCAGCTTCGACTGAGTGGCTTCCAGGCTATTGTCATGATTGGCAGCTTCAGCTGAGTGGCTTTCTTGCAATGATTGACAGCTTCGGCTGAGGACATTTAGGCCATGTGTAATGTATTGGTATTTCCGTTGGAGCCTTCGGGCATTGTAGTTTATATCTATTTCAGCTTTGGTTTGGTTTACCTTCTGGTAATTCGTTGTTGTGTTCTATATTGATGACTCGCTGTTGGGCATTTGTGTTCTAACCTGTTGAGCAGGTATTGATCGTATGTCGTGGGTATAGTGTTTCACGAATGCTCGGTTCTTACCATGTTTTGTGAGCATCTCGTATTATCATTTTTGTACCGTCTATTTTTCCCTTGGATGCATATCATGTTGTACATGTATTTGATATTCATTATCTGGATCACTGACCCAGTGGAGGCGGAATATGTTCTCATGTTTCAGGTGTTTGCGAGGAGAGAGTTGAGACACAGGGGCATGACGATGACGACGAGGCATTCGAGCGATACTAGTCCCGAGTTGTTTCAGTGTTCATGTTGAACAGTCAGTTTTGAGTGTTCTCCAGTTTGTCAGTTGTTTTTATTTTGTGTTATCCGAGCAAGGCTTGTGGATGTTGTTGTATTTTTATTTTGGCCATGTAGGCCCCTCATTGTTATTGAAATACCTTATCGGAATATTATGTCGGATATCATAGTAGGGACTGTGATTTCCCTTGTTGGTTAGTTTTATGTAATTTAGTCGTGTTCGCCTGGTGGATCTACTGGTGTGGGGTCCATGGCACTGTAATAACTCAATGGGATTGGGGGGTGTTACATAGGTGTCTTACCTTAACTAGGAATCCTATGTATGGAAGGACTCTCATTGTAAAGCCTATATAAAGGCAAATCTATCAGTAGTATGAATACAGTGGATTCATCTTTTTTGCTTTCTTACATTCTCATGAACCATTTATATTATTCTTATAGTAAAAGTAAGAAAGAATAAAATAAAAATAAAGAAGAAAAAAGTTATGAGAAATGACAGTGGTGGTAGTGGCAGTGGTGGTGGCGGCGGGGTGACAGCGGAAATGGTGTTGGTGGTGGGAAGGGACGGTACAATGGTGGTGTGGAGGCGATGGTGTGGAGGCGGTGACGTGGTGGTGGTAGAGGAGGCAGTTGCGGCAGTGGTAGTGACGAATAAAAATCCATCAAAATCTTAGGGGTGTACGAAAGATTTTAAATGACAAATTATATTTGTACTTTGTGCTTAAAGATGGGTACCTAGATAATTCTATTAAAATCCTTAGAATCCAAAATAAATTTGAGTACCTCATAGTTTTGTAAGATTTATAAAAGTTTTCATTTAACACCTCATGACTCTAATGGACTTTTAAAAACTCCATAAATCCTATAAGAATACCAAAAAAATTAATTAACTTTTAAAGTCTTAATTAAAAGCACCCAAACTCTTCCAAATCTATCAAATTCTATAAAAGTCGTTTAAACTCATTCCAAGTCTCAATTGAATACGCCCCCTTAATATTTATTAATATTACATAAGTATTGTAAATAAGTCATATATTTAGGGAATGATTTATATTTTTTCTTTCTCAGAGTGTTTATAACATGTTATCAGCACGATATCATAGCAGTAGAATTTTTCTTTCTCCCTGATTTTCGAAGTTCAGAAAAAAAAAATGCATTTTTCGCTAGTCAATTTTCTGTACTGCTGTAACACCCCAAACTAGGCGGATATTACAGTGCCGTGGATCCCCGACTGGGACCCACCAGGCGAATGAAAATGATGAATTAAATAATATAATTGTAGTACCGAACCACATTATATTACCAAATACTCCGATGAGGAGTTTAAGTACAACACACCAGGACAATACCGAATACTAGTATATTTTATATGAAGATAAAATACACGACACTGAATGAAACAGAGTATCCAAATGAAAGTCTGCAGCGGAAAATAAAGGACAATAACATGAATAACTGAAAGATCGGGGGCCCCTACTAGTATCACTGGGACTCCTCGACGTCAGCGTGTTCTCCCCGTGCTTTAGCCTTGCCAAGACCTGAAAAACAGAATCCCCAAACGGGCCGCCATACGTAACAACAATCCTCAAGGGTTGAAAATACACAATCATGATTATATCTGAAGTTGTGAAATATCCTGTCGAAACATACGCAATCAAACATGCTATATGAATCAACTAACAGTACGGCTCAAAGGGTGGTGCCACACTACGCCCGGGATGGAAATGTGTCCATGCACAAGTCACCAACGAGTATCGATCGAATACACGTGTGGTCTTGTACCTAATCAGTCTCACGAGGCATATGACTCGTGTGCACAGTCCAATGTGAGGTCAACAACCAACACACGACTTAAACGTGCCCGACATGAAAATCCAACACATACCAACTGGCACGCCAGTATGACCCGGAATGCCACGATATAACAAAAGTGACATCGAAAATGAATAATGACTCACCGAGATGGAATGATAGTGAAATAAATGACAGCTCAATGAAATGATTGGAACCGTCGTTCCTTATGACTGAAGTGATTAATTTACAATAACAAGTTTGATACGGTTAATACAATGATGAATGAGTTATGATTATGAGTGAACAACAACAAAAGGAAATGAATATCCTTTTAACTAAGTAAGAATCAACTTACCCAACACCGGTGACAATTATCCTTCCACGAACAACGTCCTAATTGAGATATCGATCGCTCGAACAACCTTGAATAACACAATTACCAACAATCCGATCAATATACGAATCAAACTTGAATATAACGAACTCAAAACATCGATACGACTACACCAAGTCCATTGAGGCATTAAATCAAACATGTTGCGGCCAAACTCCGATTGTTTACAATCAAACCTCAATATACCAATATCAAATCCCCCAAGAAGTGTTTCAAACCAACAAAACATCTTCAATACGATTAATAATCCAAGCCGAATATCCGAAAACGTGATTATAACGACAATTAATCGAAAACCCCCAATTTCAACTCGATATACAAAGTGTTCTTGAATAATCCCTCAATAATCCAATGAATCCTTATACAAACTCATAATCATATACATATCCCTTCATATAACATGATTATAACATCCAAAACATCATATCTCAACACAAAATCGAAATCCAAGGTGTTGAAGAATATTAACTTTGAAGATCCAAACACTTCGATCCGATAAAAACGTGTTAAATCGACTATCCAAGCTTCCCAACGAAATAAGATGATCAAATCCAAATACACAAGTGATTGATGATGACAAAATATCTCCCTCAAGCTCTCTCTCTCGGGCAAGATGAAGGAAATGAGAAAAATGAGGGAAAGTGTCCCGGCCAAACCTACGGGCGTAACCCGCATTCATCAAAAATGACCAGGCATCCTGCCTGCAGCGTACGGCCGTATCCGGCCAAGCCTTACGGCCGTACCTGCCTCGACTTACGGCCGTATGCCGCAACCCTTACGGCCGTAAGTCACCCTTGGTCGACAACACCTGAAATTTACGAACACCACTTACGGCCGTATCCAACCCTCCTTACGGCCGTAACTCGCCTTCGGCCAAAATGCCTGGGCAGCCTGCTGGACCACGTACGGCCGTACCCGCTGAACTTACGGCCGTATCCCGGAACCTTACGGCCGTAACTCAATGCTGGCCAAGGTGAATAAATCCGATAACTCCGATTCCTCGCTACGACTGATGAATGATCCGACATACCATACGAATGTGAAAGTGAACAAGTCTAACACGAGCCAAAGATGATACTCCCAGTACAAGGCTATCACTCACAATGAAAATGATAATACTCTCGTCTCGATCTATAAACGGAGATAAAATGACGATCGGTAACTGATATACGATTACAACATGCCAATAGGGAACACAAATGAGTGATTCATGAATGATGAGTGATTATTAATGAGTGAAAATTACTGAGTGACAATTACAGACTGATAATTACTGAATGGTAAAGAATGAATTACAACCGGGTATTACATACTCCCCCCCTTAAAAAGAGTTTCGTCCCCGAAACTAAGGGTCAAACAACTCGGGATAACTCTCCCGCATACTCTCCTCGGTTTCCCAAGTGGCCTCTTCGACTCCATGTCTAGACCATTGAAACTTAACCAAAGGAATCGCCTTATTCCTCAATTGTTTGATTTGCCGCTCTAACACTCGTATGGGACGCTCCTCATACGAATGATCATCTGCGATCTCGATTTCGTCGACTGAAGTATGTGACTCGGGTCGGCAACATATTTCCGTAGCTGAGAGACGTGAAACACATTACGAATTCGGCTCAACGCCAGAGGTAAAGCCAATCGATAAGCTAACTCGCCTACTCGATCCAAAATCTCAAACGGTCTAATGAATCTCGGACTCAACTTTCCCCTCTTCCCAAAATGGAAGATATTACGACTCGGGATTACCTTGACCAAAACATGGTCACCCGTCGAACTCTAATGGTCGACGACGATTATCTGCATATGATTCCTGTCGACTCCGAGCGGTCAACAACGACTCCTGATCAAAGCTACCTTCTCACGGGCGGCTATAAGCATATCGGGCTCGGTGACGATTGATTCTGATGGGTCGTCCCAACACAAGGGAGATCGACAACAACGACGTACCAGGCCTCGTAAGGTGCTACCTGAAACGAAGAGTGCCAACTATTATTGTACGTGAATTCAATCAACGGTAGTTGGGCTTCCCAATTGTCTTCTAAATCGAGGACGCATGCCCTCAACAGGTCCTCCAATGTCTGAATAGTCCTCTCTGATTGTCCGTCGGATTGAGGATGAAAAACGGTAATGAGATTAAGCTGAGTTCCCATAGCACGATGAACTGATTTCCAAAATGAGACACGAATCATCCGTCACGATCAGAAACGATACTCTTAGGGGTACCGTGCAATCTCACTATCTCTTTGATGAATAGTTGGGCAAGTCTCACGGGACCCCACGTATCCTTAATCTCAAGGAAAAGAGCTGATTTAGTTAAGCAGTCCGCGATCACTCAGATCGTATTCATGCCACGACGACTCGTCGGCAACTCGTGATGAAATCCATAGAAATGTCTTCCTACTTCCATTCTGGAATAGGGAGCGGTATCAGCATACTCGCCGGTCGCTGATGTTCCATCTTGACTTGCTGATAGGCTAAACATCTCGAAACAAATTCCGCGACTTCTCGCTTCATATTACTCCACCAGAAATTTTGTTTCAAGTCCTTGTACATCTTGCTAGACCCCGGATGAACCGGATAAAGGGTAGCATGAGCTTCTCTCAAGATCGAGTTTTCTTTTTTTTTTAACTCATCATTCGCCGGTACGCACAACCGATTCTTAAATCTCAAGAGTCCATCCTTGTGGACCACAAATCTAGGGGATTTCCCCTGTGCCTCATCCTCGCGGATGAGCAACAAAATGAATCTGAACCCTGATTCTCCCTGATTTCCTTCTCAAGTGATGATGAAATCTCTAACATACAAAGTGTCTCGAACTCACAAACCGGACCTCGATCTCGGGTCTAAGGAATTCCTGCTGAAGCTCCTTCTGAACTGTTAAACGAGCAAGCATCTGCTCTTGCACGGACTTACGACTCAAGGCGTCGGCGACAACGTTCGCCTTGCCCGGGTGGTAAAGGATATCGATATCATAATCTTTGATTAATTCCAACCACCGTCTCTGTCGCATATTTAACTCCTTCTGAGTAAATATATACTTTAAACTCTTATGATCGGTGAATAACTGACAGGTGACGCCATAAAGGTAATGACGCCAAATTCCCAACTCGAAAACCACGGTTGCTAGCTCCAGGTCGTGGGTCTGATAATTAACCTCGTAAGGTCGCAATTGTCGTGAAGCATAGGCAATAACCTTCCCATCCTGCATTAATACACATCCGAGACCGTGTCCGGATGCGTTACTAAAAACCACGAATCCTTCCGTCCCTTCTGGCAAGGAAAAGACAGGTGCTGAAATTAACCGGTTCTTGAGTTCCTCAAAATTCCGCTAACACACGTCGGACCACGTGTGTTTCTTACCCTTTCGCAAAAGGTTCGTCATTGATTGAGCGATTTTAGAAAACCCTTCCACAATTCGCCGATAATAACCGGCTAATCCGAGAAAGCTTCGGATTTCCTTAACATTCTTCGGAGGTAACCAATCTCGGATATCCTCCGTCTTTTGAGGGTCGACACGAACTCCGTCTGATGAAATTACATGTCCGAGAAAAGTCACTTCGGACATCCAGAACTCACATTAAGAAAACTTCCCATAAAGTTGCTCGCGTTTTAACACGTCGAGGACCTGCTGAAGACGTACTCTGTGTTCCTCTCGATCACGAGAATAAAACAAAATGTCATCGATGAAGATAACAACAAACTGATCCAAAAAGTCGATGAAAACCCGATTCATTAACTCCATGAATACCGCAGGTGCATTAGTTAGCTCGAACGGCATAACTACGAACTCATAATGACATAGCGTGTTCGAGACACCGTCCTCGCGATATCCGACTCTCGAATCCGCAACTAGTGATATCCAGATCTTAAGTCAATCCTGGAAAATACTGAAGCTCCCTCAAGTTGATCTAAAAGATCATCAATACAGGGTAAGGGATACTAATCTTGATCATCACCCTGTTCAACTCCTGATAATTAATACACACACGAGACGAGCCATTCTTCTCCTTGACAGATCACACTGGTGCTCCTCACGGGGACGCAATCGGTCGGAGATAACCTTTCTCGAATTATTCTTCAAGTTGAATCTTCAACTCTTGCATTCTGGTCGGGGCCATCCGATACGGTGCCTTCGATAAAGGGGACGTACCGGCTCCAACTCACTCCTGAACTCCACTACTCTATGTGAAGGCAACCAGATAACTCGTCTGGGAATACATCGTCAATCGATGACAATGATACCACAAATGATTGAACATTTCGATTGCCCTAGAATGGTCAATCGATAAAAATTGATACAATGAATGATTGAACATCTCGATTGCCTTAGAAGGGCCAATCGTTGAAAATGATACAATGAATGTTTGAATAACTCGATTGCCTTAGAAAGGCCAATCGATGAAAATGATACAATGAATGATTGAATAACTCGATTGCCTTAGAAAGGCCAATCGATGAAAATGACACAATGAATGATTGAATAGCTCGATTGCCTTAGAAAGGCCAATCGATGAAAATGATGCAATGAATGATTGAATAACTCGATTGCCTTAGAAAGGTCAATCGATGAAAATGATATAATGAATGATTGAATGACTCGATTACCTTAGAAAGGCCAATCGATGAAAATGGTGCAATGAATGATTGAAGAGCTCGATTACGGAATCTCTCTGCTTCCGTCATAATAATAATTCTTCTGGAACAACGGGGATTACTTCCCTGAAGTACACATTCGACAACTAACGACGGAAAAATAGCGACAAAACGCTAACAAACGCTGAGGATAGTATCAAGACGATCAAACCAACTAATACCGAAAATTACATCGTCCTAAGATAAATTCACCACGATTAGGTCCATCAACCAATCGCGGTCATTAAGCTTAATTCGGTATGATTTCCGAAAAATCTTCCATCGTCAGGTAGACTGATGGTATGAGGTCCACAAGCAATAGGACTATCCCAAAATAAGTCTATTCAAACATGATTCGAAAATGAATGAATGCGGTGCACCAGTATCTAAAAAGGTACACACGGGTTGAAATAAAATTACGAGTATACCTGAGGTCATTCGGGCCACCGGATCGTCGATCCTCCTCATCTCATGAATCTGGGACTTGCCGGCCCCCGAACCGGACGCTCCCGTCTGATAAATATGAGCCCCAACTCTATTTGCTTCCATTGTCTTAAACGACGTTGACAAAGCAGTCTGATTCTGAAACGCTGATTGCTTCGGGGCCTGAGATGCCGCCGGAGCCGACTTGGAGTCCTTTCGGCAAAAACGGGCCTTATGCCCAAAATTCCCACAATTATAGCACGTGATAGACGGTTTCAGACACTCAGTGCTGTAATGACCCGGCGTTCCACAATTGAAACAGGTGATGGCCGAACAGGCCGCTCGGGACTGAGATCCCGCACGATTTTGCGCCGTAGGAGGTCGCTCAGAAACGATAGGACTCACACGAGGCTTCTTGAAGGTTGACTGACCGCCTTCGGATTGATTACGCTTCGTTGATTTCTCCTTGACAGATGAAGGTTGTTGTTCAGCACTTTCTTTAGCAGCTGGCTCATACGGGAGAGTTCTCTCGATTAATCCGGCCAGAGTGGCGCAATGATGATTGAGCAATTGCACATGGGTCATCATGGCCTGCATAAAAGTGAGTGGATCAGCCCGAACATCTTCTGATCGAGCCGAGTCCTGGGCACGACTTCCCAACAGCGAGTGATTATGTCCCGGGTTTCGGCCCGCACCGCGGCTTCTCCCCGTGCATCCCCTGACAGCTCTCCCCATACTGAAGTAGGAAGGTCGCATAATGATTATATTTCCCGCATGATTATCACGTTATGATTATGTCATGAGATGATGAAAATGAGTACACATGCTCTAACTTAGTGATTATATGAATGATTTACTGAAGTGACATGATTATCTGGTGAAATTCTTGAAATGATTATCTTGAATAACTTAATAAGATTGGTAATATGATCATCCAGATCGACAACTGAGTAATGAAATAAATTGAGTGATTAATGAGTTAACATGATCGTCCTAATCACAATGAATGATGATGTTTGAGGATTGCTAATTGATGAATGATGAATGAATGACTATTGCCAGAAATTATACCATGGCGTTAGAAATCTTACAGTTCTTTCGGTCTGATTGGCTCGGAAATTGCACAGGTCACACGTGACGTGAAAGTCCAATGATACTAGTCTGATGACGATGATTTCAAATGAGACATGACTCGGAAGGTAGTATTCAAAACCACGCTCCGATACCAACTCTGTAACACCCCAAACTAGGCGGATATTACAGTGTCGTGGATCCCCGACTGGGACCCACCAGGCGAATGAAAATGATGAATTAAATAATATAATTGTAGTACCGAACCACATTATATTACCAAATACTCCGATGAGGAGTTTAAGTACAACACACCAGGACAATACCGAATACTAGCATATTTTATATGAAGATAAAATACACGACACTGAATGAAACGGAGTATCCAAATGAAAGTCTGCAACGGAAAATAAAGGACAATAACATGAATAACTGAAAGATCGGGGCCCCCTACTAGTATCACTAGGACTCCTCGACGTCAGCGTGTTCTCCCCGTGCTTTAGCCTTGCCAAGACCTGAAAAACAGAATCCCCAAACGGGGTCAGTTACACAAAACAACAATCCTCAAGGGTTGAAAATACACAATCATGATTATATCTGAAGTTATGAAATATCCTGTCGAAACATACGCAATCAAACATGCTATATGAATCAACTAACAGTACGGCTCAAAGGGTGGTGCCACACTACGCCCGGGATGGAAATGTGTCCGTGCACAAGCCACCAACGAGTATCGATCGAATACACGTGTGGTCTTGTATCTAATCAGTCTCACGAGGCATATGACTCGTGTGCACAGTCCAATGTGAGGCCAACAACCAACACACGACTTAAACGTGCCCGACATGAAAATCCAACACATACCAACCGGCACGCTAGTATGACCCGGAATGCCACGATATAACAAAAGTGACATCGAAAATGAATAATGACTCACCGAGATGGAATGATAGTGAAATAAATGACACCTCAATGAAATGATTGGAACCGTCGTTCCTTATGACTGAAGTGATTAATTGACAATAACAAGTTTGATACGGTTAATACAATGATGAATGAGTTATAATTATGAGTGAACAACAACAAAAGGAAATGAATATCCTTTTATCTGAGTAAGAATCAACTTACCCAACACCGGTGACAATTATCCTTCCACGAACAACGTCCTAATTGAGATATCGGTCGCTCGAACAACCTTGAATAACACAATTACCAACAATCCGATCAATATACGAATCAAACATGAATATAACGAACTCAAAACGTCGATACGACTACACCAAGTCCATTGAAGCATTAAATCAAACACGTTGCGGCCAAACTCCAATTGTTTACAATCAAACCTCAATATACCAATATCAAATCCCCCAAGAAGTGTTTCAAACCAACAAAACATCTTGAATACGATTAATAATCCAAGACGAATATCCGAAAACGTGATTATAACAACAATTAATCGAAAACCCCCAATTTCAACTCGATATACAAAGTGTTCTTGAATAATCCCTCAATAATCCAATGAATACTTATACAAACTCATAATCATATGCATATCCCTTCATATAACATGATTATAACGTCCAAAACATCATATCTCAACACAAAATCGAAATCCAAGGTGTTGAAGAATATTACCTTTGAAGATCCAAACACTTCGATCCGATGAAAACGTGTTAAATCGACTATCCAAGCTTCCCAACGAAATAAGATGATGAAATCCGAATACACAAGTGATTGATGATGACAAAATATCTCCCTCAAGCTCTCTCTCTCGGGCAAGATGAAGGAAATGAGAAAAATGAGGAAAAGTGTCCCGGCCAAACCTACGGGCGTAACCCGCCTTCGTCAAAAATGACCAGGCATCCTGCCTGCAGCGTACGGCCGTATCCGGCCAAGCCTTACGGCCGTACCTGCCTCGACTTATGGCCGTATGCCGCAACCTTTACGGCCGTAAGTCACCCTTGGTCGACAACACCTGAAATATACGAACACCACTTACGGCCGTATCCAACCCTCCTTACGGCCGTAACTCGCCTTCGGCCAAAATGCCTGGGCAGCCTGCTGGACCACGTACGGCCGTAACCGGCCAGCCTTACGGCCGTACCCGCTGAACTTACGGCCGTATCCCGGAACCTTACGGCCGTAACTCAATGCTGGCCAAGGTGAATAAATCCGATAACTCCGATTCCTCGCTACGACTGATGAATGATCTGACATACCATACGAATGTGAAAGTGAACAAGTCTAACACGAGCCAAAGATGATACTCCCAGTACAAGGCTATCAATCACAATGAAAATAATAATACTCCCGTCTCGATCTATAAACGGAGATAAAATGACGATCGGTAACTGATATACGATTACAACATGCCAACAGGGAACGCAAATGAGTGATTCATGAATGATGAGTGATTATTAATGAGTGAAAATTACTGAGTGACAATTACAGACTGATAATTACTGAATGGTAAAGAATGAATTACAACCGGGTATTACAACTGCAAGGCCGCTCGAAAGTCGCGTGTCCCACTTCATTGATCGTTGGATCAGCATTAAATTTTTACACCACCTTCCTGATAGAATGATCTACAAATTCAATTGTGGAGATCCGATTCTGAAGAGTATTGCTTGAAGAGACAAGGTCCGAACGAAAATAGTTTTTTTACATCAGTTAACGGTATTAATTCTATTTACTCCTTCGAAAACATTCTTTCATATGATGATTTCGAGAAACAAAAAAAAAATATTCTCTACTTATTAAATTTTATGTTTCTATATACATCATATATAAATAATATACTCCCTCCACTTTTAAATAGATGTCATTTTGCCTTTGTGCACACAAATTAAGGAAAAAAATTTATGTCAAAATTTGCCCCTAATAAATGATATTTTGTAATTAATGAACAGTGAAAAGATGAATTTTGAGGTAAATTAACTAGGGGTAATAATGAAATAAAAAGAAAAATAAAGCTAAAGTGACATCTATTTTGAAAAAGTTACAAAAATCTAAATGACATCTATTTAAAAGTGGAGGAAGTATATGATAATCTAGATGTAACGCCCCCAAAACTATCAGGGGATATTACAGCGCCGTGGGCCCCGCGTCGGAACCCACAAGGCTAAAAATCATTTTCGCAAACGTTTCAAACACGCCAAAGAGGCCAAGACAATATTTTGCAAATACTCAAATAGTCTCCAAAAATCTATTTTCCAAATACCGTCATTAAATTACATTTGAAACAAAAGGCCAAAAATGCCAAAATTCGATAGTTTCAAAATGTACGTTAAGCCACCACTTATACGTACCGATAAAATAGTTTAGGGAAAAAGGATTTAACGAAATAACCCAAGTTTACGAGATACCCAAAAAGGCCATTTTGAAAGTTATACACGAGTTGGTAAAAATACCGGAACGCCATTTTAAAATACACACGCAGCGGATATAAACACAGTTCAAAATATACATTTGCAGCGGAATAAACAACCAGTCAAATACTCGTTTCCCAAAATAATGCCATAGCCAGTATCACCTGGGAAGCTCGTCCCTCCACGACAGCTACTAGCTCGATCTCCGAGTACCTAAAAATAAATCCCATGATGGGGTCAGCCACAATACTCAATAATGATAACGATCACATCATCATAAATAATTACATACCGATCACATCATCATAAATAATTACATACTGATGCAATATCATAGTAAGAGTACTACCAACGTAATCTTACCGTCATAACCTCACCGACCCATCACAATCCATATCAAATCAATCCTTACCATAATCCACATTTCGCATTCTCGAATGATGAAATGAACTTAACTACAACCATCTGTGCCAAATCCTGACCGTTGGATTGTACCCTCAAATCTCAATCTGGATAAAAACTAATAACACACAAAACAATGACAAAAAGTCTCAAAACATCGACGTACAGTCCGAATGTTCATACGATCAATAACAACGATCAACCAATAAATCAACCGAGAATATCATCGACATGATAAACTCCAATGCTACCAACGAAAGATCCACAATAATCGAGAATACCACCAACATAATAAACTCCAACACGATCAACAAAGGATCAACAGTGACCAAGAGTACCATCAACAAGGTAAACTCCAAACATGATCAACAAAGGATCAACAACGACCGAGAATACCATCAACAAGGTAAACTCCAAACGATCAACAATAATGAATCTCAAAGAAATAACCCCGACTTTCGAACATACCCCTCGGGCGTATGAACAACCAGTCACAAACCGTCGAACATACCCAACCATAAATAGAGGATGAGCGACTAATCCATATGGCTCAAAAATGGACGTCACAGTACGCCCGATCCGAAAATATGTCCGTGCACATGTCCACCCCGTATACGGAATCCAGGATATACGTGGGACATGTACCTAATTAGCCTCACGAAGTAACGTCTCGTATGCGTAGTCCAATGTGGAAACATCTATGCATGACCATCGTGTGCCCGGCTAAAAATCCTACACAATAACCAGTCGGCACGCAGATCTGACTCCAGATGAACAATCACAATATTTGATGACGCTGATGAAATTCTTTTTCATATTGAGTCGAAAAATAAATGAGTGATCGAGAGCAACCATTAAAGGGAGTCGTGTGAATCACGAGTGGAAATAATCAACCTTTTGGGGGGTAACCTTGCATTTTGGAATTACAAAAATAAAACCGTGTTTTAACGTAAAAATCATTAGTAGATTTAGTTTGGATCTTGATTCATTTCTATCTACTCTATAAAGCTGGTTGTTGTGCAAATGGCATTTTGATCTCTTTTTATCTTTATATATATAATTATTTTTCTTAATTTGTGTGTGTATTATTTTTCTTATTTTGTGTCTTATTTTCTATTTTGATCGTGAATAATATAGAGTCTTGCTCGGGACCAGCAAGAATTCAAGTTTGGGGGTGTGATAAGTGTCAGTTTTATACACTTATCCGTGATTAGTATTGATATATTTCACCCATAATTATGAGCTAGTCTACTCATTTTTCCTTTAAATTAATTAGTTTTTAATATTTTTATGTTTATAGGATGAAGATGTAAATTTAGCCTTAATCGGATTGAATTACTGATTTACTCAAGAAATAACATGTTTATAAAATATTCTCTTTATTAAGTTTTTATGTATTCATGTTGTACATCTTTCCGACACGAGTTCGGTAGTATTTCCGGATTCAAGATCAGAGTTATATATCAAAAGTTATCATCCGAAGAAGATTTGGGGCGAAAACGCAAAAGTCTAAGAAATTCTGAGCTGAAAACGAAGTTTAAAACTACATACGTGCGTAACATCTGAAAGTTACGGCCGTAACTCACACTGCAACTAATGTGCAAAAAGCCGAAGCAAAGTTACGGCCATAACATCTGAAGTTACAGCCGTAAGTCCTCATAGTTACGGCCGTAACATCTAAAAGTTACGGCCGTAACTCTTGACATATTTTTGATCATTTTTTAATCTTTTATACTTTTGGTCTATTATTGAGGGGATGGCTGGCCTTGATCCGATCTAATGTAATAATGCTGGAGCTTTGGAGCTATTAGATAACTTTAGGTGTATAAATAGACCCCTTAGATCCATCATTTCTCATCATTCATCTTATTATTTTCTCACTTTGTAATACTTTTTCTTTGTGTGAAGAACACACTTGTGTTCTTGAGTGATTTATGTAATAGTGGTTTAGCTTATGTTGTTGAGGGAGTTTATTGCTTCTTTCTCCTTTATCTACTAAGGGAGTTAGTATCAATTCTTTCTTTTTTTTCAACTAATAATGGCCACTCATGTAACACCCCCAAAACCGTATGGGAATATTACACGCCGTAGACCCTTTCCACAAGGACCTACCAGGCTAAACATCCATAAACAACCAAATGCTTGTAATATCCGCAATTTTCGATTTTTGGTAAATTTCTTTTTTTGGCCGGAGTCCGTTTTGACGACTCTCTCATGACCGTTTCGTCATTTCGAGAATGATTAATTCTGCACTTTTTGTCATACGAGTTCGTTTCGGTATCGTTTTGTTGAGCTCTGAGCTTTTTAGCGACTTTTCCGCACTTGAGCCCGATTCTTGCGAATCTCGTCCGAAACTGTTGTTTCGAGTTTCTCGTAAGTTCATTTGATATTATTATTCATGTTGCGAGCTTTGGTTTGGTGTTTCGATCGAGTATCGTGATTTTCGGACGTTTTGGGCCATTTTCGTAATTTCCCAAAGTTTTGGGTAATTACTTCCGTTGTTGAATTCCGAGCCTTTGGGTGGTCGGAATTGTGTGTTCTCTTAGCTCTTAGATTCGTCTTTGCGAGTACGTTGTAACCGTATCATCGATTCGTATTCAGGTTCGGATTTCGGGGTCGTTTGAGCCGTCGGCCGTAAGTCATGGCCGGCAACTCCGGGCAGCCGCAGATCGCCGAAGTCGCGCCCACGGATCGCTCGGCAGCCTCGCCGAGTCACGACCGTAGTGCTCGGCAGCCTTCGGCCGAGTCACGGCCGGCGGTTTCGGCAGCTTCGCCGAGCGTCCGTGGGCCGCGCACAGCCGGGCAGGCCGCGGCACACTCTGTGGCATTTTTCGGCCAAACCGACCGCATCGGTGCCGCGGCACACTCCGGCCGAGCCGCGGCACACCGCCGACCACCGGGAGCCATTTTTGGGCTCGTGCCGCGCACACTCCCGAGCCGCGGCACACTGTGCGATCTATTTGGCGGCCCGCAGACGTTTTCTTGACCATTTTTCACTCGGTTTTCTTCTCTTCCGCGTGGAGCTTGGTAGATCATGGAGAGATGTTGTTGGACAATCAATCCATGAAGTTTTGGAGTTCATATCATCAATCATCCATCCTATAACACCCTCCGATCTACCGAATCGTGCCGATTTTCTAGAAATCTAGTTTTGGGGTTTTAGTTGATTTTGTCCGATTTGATCGTTTTAACTCATATTTCTGATGGATAATTGTAGATTAAGTAGTATTCTATCATTTTCATCATCTTTCCACGGTTTTACCATTTCCGATTCGTTGTTTATATGAACTTTCGTTTGACGCCTTCAAGGTGTCCGGGAAAATGCCGCAGAGAGAAAATTGGTCGTTTTGCGATGTTTTCCTCGTGTGATTTGTTGTTTATTTGATGATAGGATACTAGGGACGAATTCCCCACAAAAATCTAGTGTTGAGCCTTTCCGATCGCCGTTTTCATTGGAGTTCCGGATTTCTCCAATCAACCGCATTTTCTGAAGTATTCGTGAGAGATTTCCAAGGCAAGTACCTTGATATACGAATTGTAACTACGTGAAATCATTGTTGTCGAAGTGTATGAATTTATACGGATGTATAAATGTGTGTATATATATACGTGTGTATGTATATATATATATCTAGTTTTATATATGTATATATATTTATATGTTAAATATATGTATGTATATACATATATTGATATAAGCGCCTATATTGGTGAATGACGAGTGATGAATACTAACACTAGATGACGTACTCGACTTGGATTGATGGGTAAACTATATATATATATATATATATATATTCGGTTGAGTCGCAATATAGGGATATATGTGCGGTGTTGGTTGGTTATGCTTGAAGTCTTATTGTGATTGAGTTTGATTGATAACGTGCGTGTTATTGTTTATTTGTGTGGTTATGGACTGGCGGAGAAAATTGTGTAACTTGATGTACCGAGTTGAAAATTGTTGTGACGTTTGTCCATGTGCTTGATGTTTGTGATAATGTGGATACTTGTTGTGAGAAACGTCGTATCCGGGAACCTCTGAGGGCGGGGCGTGCACTCCGGCCTGGTGTATGCTGCAATGTGCGGCTCCATATGGGTGGTGAACGCCGATGTCACCTAATGCGCGTGCAAGGGGCGGCTCTTGCGGGAGTGACGCCGGTGCGGTGACATGCTCAAGGAGCGGCCAACATGATGGAAGTGAACGCCGGTACACAGGTGCGCAAGGGAGGCGCCTGGCAGGCTTATTGGTTATGTAACACCCCCAATATATTCGGGAATATTACAGCGCCGTAAATCCTTTACATAAGAATTTACAAGGCTGATTAAAAGAAAAGACAATAACAGATACCGCTTTATGAAATTACTGAAGTAAAATACAACCGTCTGGTTGAAAACGAAATAGGAATATCCAATGAAGAGTTATTATTACATCACCAAAATCCAAATCATTATAACGGACGACGTACTCGAGTACTTATTGAAATAATCAACAAATAAATGTATAGTAAACCCGGCGAACATCACTTTGCACCCTCGCCGTCATGCATCTCCGGGTTGTTTCCCGCTCTTCCGGATCCCGAACATACACAAATGTTCACCCCGAAGGGGTTAGCACAACGATGCTAGTACAAGTACAATAATCATACAACGTGATATAATCAACAATTATATCATAACAAGTTTCTCCAACGAGAATATCCACAACACATATCATAACATAACAGCTTTCAACATACCGATGGTATTCCAACGATCCAACGACACACGGCTATAGATTCCCATGATGATCCCGTCGGCCAACACATGGTGGAACTACTCGTCCAACGATCCAAATAAGACACAGCTATAGATTCCCATGATGATTCCCGTCGGATCAACACATGGTGGACATATATTCACAACATATTTACACGATACAATCACATCATAATTGTCATAATATAAACAATTCTAATTTAGAGTACTTGCCTCAGTTCGTTGACAAGAATAAACTTCCATGAATATCAAAATACTCGAAGGTCGTCCCCTTCGATCAATCACGTGATAAGCTCGAACCTTAACAAAAGAAATAGTACAAAATTCATTTCGTGCCGTACGAACGTCTAACAATTCAATAATTACGGTAAAAAGTCCTTAATACGAAATGCTCGATGCATTAACGCACGCTACGAATCATATGTAGCGTACGTTAATGCTACTCGTTAGCGACGCAGACACACCGCCAGCGACGCTAACCCGGGCGTTGTCGGTTTCACCGATCAGCCGATCGACACCTGATGATTTAACGCACGCTAAGTCCAAAACGTTGCGTACGCTAAACGTACTCGATAGCGCACGTTAAATCTCGTATATTAGCGCACGCTAATAATGCATGGCAGTTCACTGGAGGGTAGTAGATTTACACAAATAGTGATGAAGTAAGCGATTTCTTCAGTGATTTGATGTTTGTAATATGTCTTCATGTTATGTTCATAACCTTTATGAATGATCTCCAGGATAATATCAACTTCAAGATGCAAATATACGTATAATCATCATGACACCATAATCCATCTTGATTTCAATTCTCATGCGAAGTTGGTGATCTCCGGTTGATGTATTGGATTCTACTATCATTATACATATTCAGACTTCATCTTGAGGTGAACTAACAATTCCGACTTATACGAAAGAATATTTCCTAAGATGATTCTTCCTTTAAGTTCTTATAACATCTCTTCCAAATCATGATCACAAAGATAACATAAATCATACGGATTGTTAACTTCAGAATATTTCTCTCATCATTTGAAGTACTAGGATCCCAACTTCAAGGTTCCAACAATAATATTGTATTTGTAGACATTCCAATCTTCTAAACATGATGTTGTTGAATAATTCACTAATGAAATTCAATACCTCGATAATATGATCATCGTATCCATTGGAAAACCAAATCTAAGACTGGTGATAGGTTGAACATACCTTAGAATGCCGAAATCACTGAACCATGAGGTATAATCCGACTCCGTTTGGTTATGTGCCACTCCAAGGTGTTACTTCTCTTCAATGATCACTCACAAGTGATACTCAATCATTCAATGATCACTAATATATGTTCTAAGTGTTTAGAAGGGATATACTTGCTCTCTGGACTCTCAAAGGTGAAGTATAGACGAAGGAAATGAAAGCCAAAGCGGTTGCTGTCCCATTTATAATATTCTGCATTATTGACAAGTTAGCGCACGCTACTAAGCATCCCTTAGCGTGCGCTAATAATGGTTGACTTCAGAATTTGTCCGGATGCGGCAGCGGGAATCTTATCCGGACCCATGTCCCGGCTGGCGCATGTGTTAGCCGTCCCGCTCAATAATTGAGTTCTTAGCGCACGCAACTCCTATCCTCATAGCGTGCGCTAATAATGGCCCGATAGCGCGCGTTAAGATACATTCTTAGCGTGCGCTATCACAAGGTTTCTTGAGCAATTTTGCATGTTTCTATACTTATGCATAATGATATCAAGGCACTAAATATCATATTCCAATAATCAAAATCACCAATCCGAAATAATACATGGTTGAATACAGATGAAATACACTGTAATAAATCCGAATATTACATACTCTCCTACTAAAAAGGAGTTTCGTCCCGAAACTCAAGACGAAAATAACTCGGGATATCTAGACTTCATATCAGCTTCTGTTTCCCAAGTGGCTTCTTCCATTCCGTGACGTGACCACTGAACTTTGACCAAAACGATTGACTTGTTCCTCAGTTGCTTGACTCGACTCTCGAGTATCTTGACTGGTCTTTCTTCAAATGTCCCATCCTGCTTGACTTCGATCTCGCCGAAAT
The DNA here is from genome assembly GCA_033398695.1 of Orobanche coerulescens. Taxonomy (NCBI): domain Eukaryota; kingdom Viridiplantae; phylum Streptophyta; class Magnoliopsida; order Lamiales; family Orobanchaceae; genus Orobanche; species Orobanche coerulescens. The sequence continues at coordinate 290,029 of JAWKAU010000151.1, forward strand.
CAATGATATGACTGGGATCTGGTATATATCTCCAGAATCGGGATACGTGGAACACGTTATGAACATGACACAATGACGGCGGCAATGCCAACTGTATGCCAACTCCCCAACTCTCTCGAGGATTTCAAATGGTCCGATATATCTCGGACTCACTTTCCTTTCCTTCCAAACGAAAGATTCCCGAGTAGGAGAAACCTTCAAAAGTACGTGATCTCCAAAGATCGAACTCCAATGGACGGCGAGTACGTCCGCATAGATTTCGCGACTCTGGGCGCTAATGCCTTTCACGAATCAAGGCTATCTTCTCTCGAGTCCGCTCGATCAACTCGGTTCTGCTCCGATCAAGTCCGATGAATCGTCCCAAAGATAGGGCGATCCGCATCTCCTTCCGTATAATGCCTCAAACGGTGCCATCTTAATAGAAGCATGCCAACTATTATTGTAGGTAAATTCAATCAACGGTAGATGAACTTCCCAATCGTTTGACCAATCTAAGGCATGTGCCCTTAGCATGTCTTCCACCGTTTGTATAGTTCTCTCGCATTGTCCGTCGGTCTGCGGGTGGTAAGTCAGATCTTGAAGTTCAATTCGGTCCCCAAGGCCTTATGAATCGCTTTCCAAAAGTGAGACACAAACGGCCGTCTCGATCAGAAACAATGGTCTTCGGCGTACCATGCAATCGAACTATCTCCGAAATAAAGACTCGAGCCAACCTCTCTGGTCCCCACGTATCCTTAATGCCTAGAAAATGAGCTGATTTGGTTAAACGATCAACTATCACCCAAATCATGTTCATTCTGTCCCGGTTTTTGGCATATTAGTGATAAAGTCCATCGATATGTCCTCCCACTTCCATTCAGGAATCGGGAGCGGCTTCAACATTCCAAAGAGCCGTTGATGCTCGATCTTAACCTGCTGACAAGTTAAGCATTTCGAAACATAGTCCGCTACGTCTTTCTTCATGTTGCCCCACCAGAAGTTCTGTTTCAAGTCCTTATACATTTTACTGGTGCCCGGGTGGATAGAATAGGGCGAACCATGTGCTTCTTTCATAATCGTCTGTTTCAGAACATCAACATCGGGAATGCAGAGTCGGTTCTGAAATCTCAGAACTCCATCGTCATGAATTATGAATCCGGGGGCCTTTCCTTTGATCACTTCATCATGCAACCGAATCATCAGAGGATCATCTGCCTGTCTAGATTTGATTTCTTCGGTTAATGACAAAGTTATCTCCATCACACACAGTTGTCCCTGGACTCTCTGTAACCACACTTCAATCCCTTCACGAATCATCTCTCGCTGAAGGCTAAGTTGGGATGTCAGCGTCTCCAGCATCTGAATAGAGACAGGCTTGCGGCTAAGTGCATCGGCCACTACATTTGCTTTGCCTGGATGATATAAAATCTCCAAGTCATAGTCCTTAATCAGTTCCAACCATCTTCTTTGCCGCATGTTCAACTCTTTCTGACTAAATATGTACTTGAGACTCTTATGATCCGTAAAGATCTGACAGTGAGTCCTGCATGCATAATGCCTCCAGATCTTCAAGGCAAAAACCACTGCTGCTAGCTCCAAATCATGTGTCGGGTAATTCACTTCATAAGATTTTAGTTGTCGCGACGCATAAGCGATCACCTTATCATTCTCCATCAACACGCACCCAAGTCCTTGGTTCGAAGCATCATCAGAAACTATGAATCCTTCGGTTCCTCGCTAAGTGATAGAATCGGTGCCGTCGTCAATCTCTTCTTCAATTCATCAAAGCTAATATGACACAGTTCATTCCACTCAAACTTTTGAGTTTTCTGCAGGAGTCGAGTAAGTGGGCGGGAGATTTTAGAAAACCCTTCCACGAATCGACGATAGTATCCAGCAAGTCCTAAGAAGCTTCGGACTTCTTTCACGTTCTTTGGAGGCTCCCAATTCATAATTGCTTCGATCTTCTGAGGATCTACTCGGACTCCTTCAGCCGACACTACATGGCCGAGGAACATTACTTCCTTTAGCCAGAATTCACACTTAGAAAGTTTGGCGTACAATTGCTCGTTTCTCAAAAGTTCCAATACAATCCGCAAATGTTGTGCATGTTCTTCCGGACTCTTAGAATACACCAGGATGTCGTCAATAAACACGACCACAAATTTGTCCAAAAATTCAATGAACACTCTGTTCATCAATTGCATAAATACAGCAGGTGCGTTAGTGAGACCAAACGACATCACTACAAACTCATAATGCCCGTAGCGAGTTCTGAACGCTGATTTCGGAACATCAGACTCCTTAATCCTCAGTTGATGGTATCCTGATCTCAGATCAATTTTAGAAAATACCGTTGCCCCTTGCAGCTGGTCAAACAGATCATCAATCCGTGGTAACGGATATTTGTTCTTAATCGTCATCTTGTTCAGTTCTCGATAGTCAATACACAGTCGGAGCGATCCATCCTTCTTTCGGACAAAAAGAACTGGCGCTCCCCAGGGTGAAACGCTTGGCTGAATATAGCCCTTGTCCAGTAGCTCCTCCAGTTGCTTCTTCAGTTCGTACATCTCAGTAGGTGCCATACGATACGGCGCCTTGGAAATCGGTGTAGATCTAGGTTCCAGCTCAATGGTAAATTCCACATCCCTTCGTGGAGGTAGTCCCGGTAACTCGTCAGGAAATACATCTGGAAATTCGTTCACCACAGGAATGGACGAAAGCTCCACAATTTCGTCTTCTTTCTTCATTGCATAACACCAATATCCGGTACAGCCCTGTTTCAACAATCTGACAGCTTTCATCGCTTTGATCAATTTTCCTGAGCTTCCCGGTTTCCATCCTTCGAACAGTACTTCGGAGCCATCATCAGCGATCAGTGAAATATTCCTCCTTCGGTAGTCTACAATTGCTCCATACCGATTAAGCCAATCGTCTCCGAGTATCAGGTCATCTCCTTGCATTTCTATCACGATCAGATTTGAGAGCCACTCTCTGCCCCCAAATGATACAGGGAAATTTCTAGTTTCTAAATTTCCGACAATTCTCTCTCCACTCGGTAAACCAACAACATAAGGTTCACAAGTATAAAAACCGGAAATATTCAAACGATTTACACAAGACAAAGATATGAAAGAATGTGTAGCTCCTGTATCGAACAAAACGCTAACTGGCTGGGAAAAGATTTGGGATAAGACGATGCGACAAAGCAGCATCACGATCATCTGTCCTCCTCATCTCATACAAACGTGGGGAACAGATCCGCACTCGATGTCCCTTTCGATCCCATTGTCCTCTGCCTCGCCCGCGGCCAAAATTTCCGAGGCATCCAACGCTTTGCCGCGTCTTGCTGACACCGGCTTCCTTCGAATCGGGCCGTGATGAGCGGGTTCCATTGTACTTAGTGGCGTCCTTACAAAACGCCGCACGGTGCCCTTCTGTCCGCATTCAAAACATGTAATCTGAGTGCGCAAACAATCACGCCAAAGGTGGCCTAGGCGACCACGCTAAAGCACTTCCTAGCCGTATCCGTCGTGGTGACATTATTCCGTAATTCTTTCCGCTCTTAGCCGGGTGCGGAGGTTTCTTGAAAGAAAAGAAGATTGGGCCTTGCGGGGCCCATCGCTCTTGTGCTCGTAAAAGTACCGGAGACTTTCTGTTTCTTCGACTCCATAAACTTCTCCATTCCGCTTCTTTTATTTCGTACGCCAACGCCTTATCCTGGTATTGGCGGAGAGTGGTACATTCAAAACCGGACATGTACCTCTGGATTTCTCGTTTCATCCTCATTTCGAAATGAATCATCATCTCCGCATCTGCTCGACCGGATGTCGAACAAATGCTAGCTTCTTGGTTAAACATCTTAATCGTCTGGGATACGGGTTCATCGATGGTCGAGCAGAGAAAAATTCTCGAATTTTGGCTTCCCTCACGGGACGAGGGCAATCTTGAGCTTCCATCATCATTTTAAATTCTGCCCAATCGGCATCATGATCTGCAGGTCGGATAGCTTCCCACCACTCGGATGCTTCCCCTATCAGAAAGTACTGGGCAATAGGAGCTCTCCTGTCGTCCGGGTAATTAATTCCAGCAAAAATTTTCTCCAGTTCCTTCAACCAATGGTCCCAAGTGGGAGTCTCGGAAAAGCCGTCAAATTTGGGGGGTTGCATCTTTGCCACTTCTTGTAACCATCGGTCACCTCGATTTCCCATTTCTGGAATCCTTTGTTGTCCATCTCTCTGCTGAATTCCTGCCGCCACTTGCATTCGGTCCACGACCTGAGCGAACTGAGTCATCTGGTTCACGACTTGACGAAGGATTTCTGGCACACCAGGTTCCGGTTCGTTATTAATAGACTGTTGCGGCTCGCCTGAGCTATGACTAGCCTGATTGGAAGGCGACGCCTCCCTATCAGCGTTCCTTCGTCCGCGTCCACGACCGCGACCACGTCCACGTCCGCCTCTCAACATGCTGTAAGCACAAGTATTTAATACACAGGAAACAGCATCGTTCTAATATTCAAGTATAAAGAGACACAACATGTAAAGAACGAGATAGAGTTTAGGAACTTACAACCACCGTTCGCATGAAGACGTAGGCAGTGCAGTGATGTCATTCACAGCCGGTTACCTCAAAAGACATAAATGACCCCTATTTTAACCCAACGGCCAAGATATCCATAATCTTAGCTCTGATACCATATTCTGTAACACCCCCAATATATTCGGGAATATTACAGCGCCGTAAATCCTTTACATAAGAATTTACAAGGCTGATTAAAAGAAAAGACAATAACAGATACCGCTTTATGAAATTACTGAAGTAAAATACAACCGTCTGGTTGAAAACGAAATAGGAATATCCAATGAAGAGTTATTATTACATCACCAAAATCCAAATCATTATAACGATTTACGACTCGAGTACTTATTGAAATAATCAACAAATAATGATAGTAAACCCGGCGAACATCACTTTGCACCCTCGTCGTCATACATCTCCGGTGGTTGTTTCCCGCTCTTACGGATCCCGAACATACACAAATGTTCACCCCGAAGGGGTTAGCACAACGATGCTAGTACAAGTACAATAATCATACAACGGTGATATAATCAACAATTATATCATAACAAGTTTCTCCAACGAGAATATCCACAACACATATCATAACATAACAGCTTTCAACATAGTGATGGTATTCCAACGATCCAACAAGACACATTTATAGATTCCCATGATGATCCCGTCGGACCAACACATGGTGGAAATACGTCCAACGATCCAAAGACACTGACTATAGATTCCCATGATGATTCCGTCGGATCAACACATGGTGGACATATATTCACAACATATTTACACGATACAATCACATCATAATTGTCATAATATAAACAATTCTAATTTAGAGTACTTGCCTCGGTTCGTTGACAAGAATAAACTTCCACGAATATCAAAATACTCGAAGGTCGTCCCCTTCGATCAATCACGTGATAAGCTCGAACCTTAACAAAAGAAATAGTACAGAATTCATTTCGTGCCGTACGGACGTCTAACAATTCAATAATTACGGTAGGAAGTCCTTAATACGAAATCTGTCTGGACAGATTAACGCACGCTACGAATCATATGTAGCGTACGTTAATGCTACTCGTTAGCGTACGCAGTACACCGCCTAGCGACGCTAACCCGGCGTTGTCTGCCTCATCGATCACCGATCGACTGTGATGATTTAACGCATGCTAAGTCCAAAACGTTGCGTACGCTAAACGTACTCGATAGCGCACGTTAAATCTCGTATATTAGCGCACGCTAATAATGCATGGCGATTCACCGAGGGCGAGATTTACACAAATAGTGATGAAGTAAGCGATTTCTTGATGATTTGATGTTTGTAACTGTCTTCATGTTATGTACATAACCTTTATGAATGATCTCGAGGATAATATCAACTTCAAGATGCAAATATACGTATAATCATCATGACACCATAATCCATCTTGATTTCAATTCTCATGCGAAGTTGGTGATCTCCGGTTGATGTATTAGATTCTACTATCATTATACATATTCAGACTTCATCTTGAGGTGAACTAACAATTCCGACTTATACGAAAGAATATTTCCTAAGATGATTCTTCCTTTAAGTTCTTATAACATCTCTTCCAAATCATGATCACAAAGATAACATAAATCATACGGATTGTTAACTTCAGAATATTTCTCTCATCATTTGAAGTACTAGGATCCCAACTTCAAGGTTCCAACAATAATATCGTATTTGTAGGCATTACAATCTTCTAAACATGATGTTGTTGAATAATTCACTAATGAAATTCAATACCTCGATAATATGATCATCGTATCCATTGGAAAACCAAATCTAAGACTGGTGATAGGTTGAACATACCTTAGAATGCCGAAATCACTGAACCACGAGGTATAATCCGACTCCGTTTGGTTATGTGCCACTCCAAGGTGTTACTTCTCTTCAATGATCACTCACAAGTGATACTCAATCATTCAATGATCACTAATATATGTTCTAAGTGTTTAGAAGGGATATACTTTCTCTCTGGACTCTCAAAGGTGAAGTATAGACGAAGGAAATGAAAGCCAAAGCGGTTGCTGTCCCATTTATAATATTCTGCATTATTGACAAGTTAGCGCACGCTACTAAGCATCCCTTAGCGTGCGCTAATAATGGTTGACTTCAGAATTTGTCCGGATGCGGCAGCGGGAATCTTATCCGGACCCATGTCCCGGCTGGCGCATGTGTTAGCCGTCCCGCTCAATAATTGAGTTCTTAGTGCACGCAACTCCTATCCTCATAGCGTGCGCTAATAATGGCCCGATAGCGCGCGTTAAGATACATTCTTAGCGTGCGCTATCACAAGGTTTCTTGAGCAATTTTGCATGTTTCTATACTTATGCATAATGATATCAATGCACTAAATATCATATTCCAATAATCAAAATCACCAATCCGAAATAATACATGGTTGAATACAGATGAAATACACTGTAATAAATCCGAATATTACAGGTTACGGGTATTTGAGTGATAGCTGAGACCCCGTTACCGAACGATGTTCGTATCTCAAATTCTTTCAACTCACTTTTAAATGTTTGTCGTGATGCAGACCGCAATTCGTGTTTTTGAAAGCCTGTTTCAAATTGTTTTTAAAGCGTGGGTATCAGGGTTAATTAACCAAGGAGGTTTGACGAAATCTCCGAGGGTTAATTAATCGGGGGTCTTGAGCAGGATATGTCGAATGAGAGATTGTGCCTTTGATTGTATTGTGGTGCCATTCTGTGTATTGGGTCGAGGACCCTGTGGAATGTTGAGATGATTGAATTCGTGATGATGTTATTTGGAATGGGTCTAGAACCCTGTGAGATGTTGTAATGATTTCGTTTGTGACGGTGTTCTATAAATTGGGTCGAGAACCCCGAATAAGATGACTTGGTTTTCGTGTAATCGTTTTCCATATGTTGGGTCAAGGACCCGAGAGCTTTTGAAATTATTTCCAAAAGTATTCCCATTCGATTTTAAAAACCCCTAGACGGCCCGAGTCAATAATAATGTTGCAAACTATCTTATCAAAATACTTTTTCCTTTTTACAAAAGGGATCTTCCTGACTCCTTGGGCTCGTTTAAAGTTCATTAATGTTATTTTCCGTAAAGAGAATATGACTATGTGATTACCTTCCACCTTGTGTATGCGAGTGTTAATCTGTGCTGACTGTGGGAATGTATGGTTTGTGTTAAGGCTTCACGGCGCTTGAATTTTGTGTTATTCTTGTTCGTATATCTTGTATATTATGTACTTGCACTAGCAAAATTCCGGTTGCTAACCCCGAGTTTTCGGGGGGTGGGTGCCTGTTATGCGCTCAGGTTTTGGCAGCTCGGGAGCAGTCACGGGATTGGCTTGGAAGGAGATGGAAGACGACGATGCTAATCACACAAGAGTCAGAGTCTTTCCTTTTGTTTTCACTTTGGTCGGCATTCCCCTTGTTGGTCGAGTATTCACCCTTGCATGGGTGTAGTTTTCATTTATTAAATTCAGTTGTCATTTTTTTTCTATATTGCAGTTTATTCTTTTCATTGTGAGGTGAGTTCCTTTAGTTCCGAATTGTTTAATGACCTTGTCGGTCCGCTTTGTAATTAGATTGACCCCGGTCGGTTAATCATTTAAGTAGTCTATTGGAGTGTAGCCTGGTAGATCCTTGTGAGAAGGGTCTACGGCGTGTGATATTCCCGGACGTATTCTGGGGGTGTTACATTTATGGTATCGGAGCTTAGGTTTGCGAAAAATCTAGGCCGTTGGGTCAAGTCCATGTCCGGTGTAAGTCGCGCGCATCAGAGTTGTGATTAGTATCGTGGTTCCGACATCATCTTCCGGCAATCCGTGATGGTAAGCCTCCCGATCGTAAGTCCCCTTATATACGTATTTGATTATATTGTGCTAATATGTTTAATGTGAACTAGGAATTAGAACTTGTCGGCGATATTATTGTTTTAAGATATAACATGCGTATGCGGTCCGAGTAAAAATGGTTATGTAATATGCTTCGGAAGTCGAGCATATTTATTTGTTCTTGCACTTTATTAGAATAAATTTATGAACGTTAAATTTATCCGCTGCATGAATATTTTGAGATGGCTCTTGGTGTCTTGCAAACCGAGTTTTGATATTTTGATTTTGCACGTTTTGATTGTATTATTATGATGGTATTTGATATTTTATAAATGACTTTTGTGAGTATTTGAGAATATTACCGACATCGGCCTTTTTGGCATTTTGAACATTTTCTTAAATGATTTTTAGCACAGTGGGTTCGATGCAGGCCCACGGCCGTAGTATCACGAATATTTTAAAGTGACACTTTGAAATTTTCTAACATTGTGTAAAGCCATGATTTAACATCGTCATGTTAAATGGTCACGTATCTCGGTGGAAAATTCTTTCGAATAAACATTTTGGAAGAAGAGGAAAGATTTTCAAAATTGTGGTATTTGAGACTTAACACCTTTGAAATATTTCAAATTAGTTACGAATTAATTTTCGATTTCTTTTTTTTTTTATACATCACTCGAAAATAATTTTTAGAGTCGTTATATAAACTTCCTCTTCCAAAATAAAAGACAGTGTTTACAAGTCTTGGGCTCAACGTGACTAGCCCTCTGTTTCAAAAATTTGTTTTCATTAAGTGCATACATATAATGATCGTCCTCGTGGAGGAACTCGAAATTGACTTCATAAAATTTTGTGCTTTACGATAGTATTGTTATTCTAAGGATGCTAACTGAAACTCGGGTTGATAATTATGGTATATTATACGACTGATAAACTAATACTGTTGATCGGTGTTATCCGTATTAGTATGTCGAGCCTCAGCGGACGTAGACGTGATGATGGAAATGGAAGCGGCGAGGTGGTTCGTACGACCACGATTCATGCTACGGTGAAGAAGTATCAAGATCAATCGATATCCTATGAAATCTCCTCAGTGGTCGAGCCCTCGAGCGAAGCCAAGAGACGGAGGACATCTGGGAAATTTTTGGTCGGCGAAGAGCCTAAGGCTCCCAAACCCCCACGTCGTTCGAACGCGTCGTCTTCGCGATCAGGAGTGAGCGCTTGGAATCCCAAGCCAACATCTGTGACTCTCGGTAAGAAGGGAGGGTGCTTCAACTGCAATCGTCAGGGACATGTTCGTGTAAATTGTCCCTTTCCACTCTTGACTTGTTACCGGTGCGAGTGTGAAGGTCATCGGGAGAAGCATTGTGAGATAATTTCTGAACTGGCAAGGAATGCTACCCTATTGGCGGACAGAGCAAGTGACTGGAGAATGTCCCGAAACCCTATGTTTCCTTCTGAAGAGCCTAACATGGGAGGATGAATATTTTGCAATATGTCCTAATCGTTGCTGTTTTGAACAATCGTGACTTTGATCGTTCTTCATTTCATTGCTCTATGTTTCCAACTCTTGTTGTTCTAAGTTTGGGGTCGTAATATCTTTTTAGTATGTGGTAATGTGTTACCCGTACTTTTCTTGATATTTTCAGTATTGTGTGACCTTTCATTGTTGGTAATTCAATTGTTACCCGTACTTGTTTCTATCGCATAGCCGTTTTAGTCGGGTGCGACTTGTTGTAGCGTACGTTTCTTCGATTAAATGTGTGCATGTGATGTGGTATGTGATGCATCGTTAATTGCTCGTTATTGTTTGAAACATGGTCGGTGGCGTTGCGTTAGTCGTCGTGGGGCGTGTTTTCACGCCGTATATTCCTTTGCGTTGCTTGTAACGTTTCGCCGTTGGGCACGAATTTTTTTCGGTTCCTGTGTATCTCGTTGAGTTTTCCTGGCGGGATATTGCTTCTCCCTACTTGATTTAAGTTTCGGTACGAAACTTCTTTTAAGGAGGGTAGAATGTAATATCCGCAATTTTCGATTTTTGGTAAATTTCTTTTTTTGGCCTGAGTCCGTTTTGACGACTCTCTCATGACCGTTTCGTCATTTCGAGAATGATTAATTCTGCACTTTTTGTCATCCGAGTTCGTTTCGGTATCGTTTTGTTGAGCTCTGAGCTTTTTAGCGACTTTTCCGCACTTGAGCCCGATTCTTGCGAATCTCGTCCGAAACTGTTGTTTCGAGTTTCTCGTAAGTTCATTTGATATTATTATTCATGTTGCGAGCTTTGGTTTGGTGTTTCGATCGAGTATCGTGATTTTCGGACGTTTTGGGCCATTTTCGTAATTTCCCAAAGTTTTGGGTAATTACTTACTGTGTTGAATTCAGAGCCTTCGGGTGGTCGGAATTGTGTGTTCTCTTAGCTCTTAGATTCGTCTTTGCGATACGTTGTAACCGTATCATCGATTCGTATTCGAGTTCGGATTTCGGGTCGTTTGAGCCGTCGAATTGGCCGGCCGAGTCATGGCCGGGCAACTGGGCAGGCCGGCTTGCCGAGTCACGGCCGGTAGTGCTCGGCAGCCTGCGCGAGTCACGACCGGTAGTGCTCGCGGCTCCGGCCGAGTCACGGCCGGCAATGCTCGGCGGTTTAAGCCGGCGATCAGTGGGCAGCGGCACGGTGCAGGCCGCGGCACACTCTGTGGCATTTTCGGCCAAACCGTGTGCAGTGCCGCGGCTGCTGCCCGACCACCGGGAGCCATTTTTGGGCTGTGCCGCGGCACACTCCCATTGAGCCGCGGCACACCGTGCGATCTATTTATGGCCTATGAGACGTTTTCTTGACCATTTTTCACTCGGTTTTCTTCTCTCATGGTGGAGCGTGGTAGATCATGGAGAGATGTTGTTGGACAATCAATCCATGAAGTTTTGGAGTTCATATCATCAATCATCCATCCTATAACACCCTCCGATCTACCGAATCAGGTCAGATTTTCTAGAAATCTAGTTTTGGGGGTTTTAGTTGATTTTGTCCGATTTGATCGTTTTAACTCATATTTCTGATGGATAATTGTAGATTATGTAGTATTCTATCATTTTCATCATCTTTCCACGGTTTTACCATTTCCGATTCGTCGTTTATATGAACTTTCGTTTGACGCCTTCAAGGTGTCTGGGAAAATGCCGCAGAGAGAAAATTGGTCGTTTTGCGATGTTTTCCTCGTGTGATTTGTTGTTTATTTGATGATAGGATACAAGGGACGAATTCCCCACAAAAATCTAGTGTTGAGCCTTTCCGATCGCCGTTTTCATTGGAGTTCCGGATTTCTCCAATCAACCGCATTTTCTGAAGTATTCGTGAGAGATTTCCAAGGCAAGTACCTTGATATACGAATTGTAACTACGTGAAATCATTGTTGTCGAAGTGTATGAATTTATACGGATGTATAAATGTGTGTATATATATATACGTGTGTATGTATATATATATATATATATATCTAGTTTTATATATGTATATATATTTATATGTTAAATATATGTATGTATATACATATATTGATATAAGCGCCTATATTGGTGAATGACGAGTGATGAATACTAACACTAGATGACGTACTCGACTTGGATTGATGGGTAAACTATATTTACTCTTATAATATAGTAAGGTTATATATATATATATATTCGGTTGAGTAGCAATATAGGGATATATGTGCGGTGTTGGTTGGTTATGCTTGAAGTCTTATTGTGATTGAGTTTGATTGATAACGTGCGTGTTATTGTTTATTTGTGTGGTTATGGACTGGCGGAGAAAATTGTGTAACTTGATGTACCGAGTTGAAAATTGTTGTGACGTTTGTCCATGTGCTTGACGTTTGTGATAATGTGGATACTTGTTGTGAGAAACGTCGTATCCGGGAACCTCTGAGGGTGGGGCGTGCACTCCGGCCTGGTGTATGCTGCAATGTGCGGCTCCATATGGGTGGTGAACGCCGATGTCACCTAATGCGCGTGCAAGGGGCGGCTCTTGCGGGAGTGACGCCGGTGCGGTGACATGCTCAAGGAGCGGCCAACATGATGGAAGTGAACGCCGGTACAGTGCGCAAGGGGCGCTGGCAGGCTTATTGGTTACGGGTATTTGAGTGATAGCTGAGACCCCGTTACCGAACGATGTTCGTATCTCAAATTCTTTAAACTCACTTTTAAATGTTTGTCGTGATGCAGACCGCAATTCGTGTTTTTGAAAGCCTGTTTCAAATTGTTTTTAAAGCGTGGGTATCAGGGTTAATTAACCAAGGAGGTTTGACGAAATCTCCGAGGGTTAATTAATCGGGGGTCTTGAGCAGGATATGTCGAATGAGAGATTGTGCCTTTGATTGTATTGTGGTGCCATTCTGTGTATTGGGTCGAGGGCCCTGTGGAATGTTGAGATGATTGAATTCGTGATGATGTTATTTGGAATGGGTCTAGAACCCTATGAGATGTTGTAATGATTTCGTTTGTGACGGTGTTCTATAAATTGGGTCGAGAACCCCGAATAAGATGACTTGGTTTTCGTGTAATCGTTTTCCATATGTTGGGTCAAGGACGAGAGATTTTGAAATTATTTCCAAAAGTATTCCCATTCGATTTTAAAAACCCCTAGACGGCCCGAGTCAATAATAATGTTGCAAACTATCTTATCAAAATACTTTTTCCTTTTTACAAAAGGGATCTTCCTGACTCCTTGGGCTCGTTTAAAGTTCATTAATGTTATCTTCCGTAAAGATAATATGACTATGTGATTACCATCCAACTTGTGTATGCGAGTGTTAATGTCTTGTTGTGGGAATGTATGGTTTGTGTTAAGGCTTCACGGCGCTTGAATTTTGTGTTATTCTTGTTCGTATATCTTGTATATTATGTACTTGCACTAGCAAAATTCCGGTTGCTAACCCGAGTTTTCGGGGTGGGTGCTGTTATGCGCTCAGGTTTTGGCGGCTCGGGAGCAGTCACGGGATTGGCTTGGAAGGAGATGGAAGACGACGATGCTAATCACACAAGAGTCAGAGTCTTTCCTTTTGTTTTCACTTTGGTCGGCATTCCCCTTGTTGGTCGAGTATTCACCCTTGCATGGGTGTAGTTTTCATTTATTAAATTCAGTTGTCATTTTTTTTCTATATTGCAGTTTATTCTTTTCATTGTGAGGTGAGTTCCTTTAGTTCCAAATTGTTTAATGACCTTGTCGGTCCGCTTTGTAATAAGATTGACCCCGGTCGGTTAATCATTTAAGTAGTCTATTGGAGTGTAGCCTGGTAGATCCTTGTGAGAAGGGTCTACGGCGTGTGATATTCCCGGACGTATTATGGGGGTGTTACATTTATGGTATCGGAGCTTAGGTTTGCGAAAAATCTAGGCCGTTGGGTCAAGTCCATGTCCGGTGTAAGTCGCGCGCATCAGAGTTGTGATTAGTATCGTGGTTCCGACATCATCTTCCGGCAATCCGTGATGGTAAGCCTCCCGATCGTAAGTCCCCTTATATACGTATTTGATTATATTGTGCTAATATGTTTAATGTGAACTAGGAATTAGAACTTGTCGGTGATATTATTGTTTTAAGATATAACATGCGTATGCGGTCTGAGTAAAAATGGTTATGTAATATGCTTCGGAAGTCGAGCATATTTATTTGTTCTTGCACTTTATTAGAATAAATTTATGAACGTTAAATTTATCCATTTGGGTGAATATTTTGAGATGGCTCTTGGTGTCTTGCAAACCGAGTTTTGATATTTTGATTTTGCGTTTTGATTGTATTATTATGATGGTATTTGATATTTTATAAATGACTTTTGTGAGTATTTGAGAATATTACCGACATCGGCCTTTTTGGCATTTTGAACATTTTCTTAAATGATTTTTAGTCCGTGGGTTCGATGCAGAGCACGGTATGTAGTATCACGAATATTTTAAAGTGACGCTTTGAAATTTTCTAACATTGTGTAAAGTCATGATTTAACATCGTCATGTTAAATGGTCACGTATCTCGGTGGAAAATTCTTTCGAATAAACATTTTGGAAGAAGAGGAAAGATTTTCAAAATTGTGGTATTTGAGACTTAACACCTTTGAAATATTTCAAATTAGTTACGAATTAATTTTCGATTTCTTTTTTTTCTTTTATACATCACTCGAAAATAATTTTTAGAGTCGTTATATAAACTTCCTCTTCCAAAATAAAAGACAGTGTTTACAAGTCTTGGGCTCAACGTGACTAGCCCTCTGTTTCAAAAATTTGTTTTCATTAAGTGCATACATATAATGATCGTCCTCGTGGAGGAACTCGAAATTGACTTCATAAAATTTTGTGCTTTACGATAGTATTGTTATTCTAAGGATGCTAACTGAAACTCGGGTTGATAATTATGGTATATTGTACGACTGATAAACTAATACTGTTGATCGGTGTTATCCGTATTAGTATGTCGAGCCTCAGCGGACGTAGACGTGATGATGGAAATGGAAGCGGCGAGGTGGTTTGTACGACCACGATTCATGCTACGGTTAAGGAGTATCAAGATCAATCGATATCCTATGAAATCTCCTCAGTGGTCGAGCCCTCGAGCGAAGCCAAGAGACGGAGGACATCTGGGAAATTTTTGGTCGGCGAAGAGCCTAAGGCTCCCAAACCCCCACGTCGTTCGAACGCGTCGTCTTCGCGATCAGGAGTGAGCGCTTGGAATCCCAAGCCAGTATCGGTGACTCTCGGTAAGAAGGGAGGGTGCTTCAACTGCAATCGTCAGGGACATGTTCGTGTAAATTGTCCCTTTCCACTTTTGACTTGTTACCGGTGTGGGTGTGAAGGTCATCGGGAGAAGCATTGTGAGATAATTTCTGAACTGGCAAGGAATGCTACCCTATTGGCGTACAGAGCAAGTGACTGGAGAATGTCCCGAAACCCTATGTTTCCTTCTGAAGAGCCTAACATGGGAGGATGAATATTTTGCAATATGTCCTAATCGTTGCTGTTTTGAACAATCGTGACTTTGATCGTTCTTCATTTCATTGCTCTATGTTTCCAACTCTTGTTGTTCTAAGTTTGGGGTCGTAATATCTTTTTAGTATGTGGGAATGTGTTACCCGTACTTTTCTTGATATTTTCAGTATTGTGTGACCTTTCATTGTTGGTAATTCAATTGTTACCCGTACTTGTTTCTATCGCATAGCCGTTTTAGTCGGGTGCGACTTGTTGTAGCGTCGTTTCTTGATTAAATGTGTGCATGTGATGTGGTATGTGATGCATCGTTAATTGCTCGTTATTGTTTGAAACATGGTCGGTGGCGTTGCGTTAGTCGTCGTGGGGCGTGTTTTCACGCCGTATATTCCTTTGCGTTGCTTGTAACGTTTCGCCGTTGGGCACGAATTTTCGGTTCTGTGTATCTCGTTGAGTTTTCTGGCGGGATATTGCTTCTCCTACTTGATTTAAGTTTCGGACGAAACTTCTTTTAGGAGGTAGAATGTAATATCCGCAATTTTCGATTTTGGTAAATTTCTTTTTTGGCGAGTCCGTTTTGATGACTCGCTCATGACCGTTTCGTCATTTCGAGAATGATTAATTCTGCACTTTTTGTCATCCGAGTTCGTTTCGGTATCGTTTTGTTGAGCTCGAGCTTTTAGCGACTTTTCCGCACTTGAGCGCGATTCTTGCGAATCTCGTCCAGCTGTTGTTTGAGTTTCTCGTAAGTTCATATTATTATTCATGTTGCGAGCTTTGGTTTGGTGTTTGATCGAGTATCGTGATTTTCGGACGTTTTGGGCCATTTTCGTAATTTCCCAAAGTTTTGGGTAATTACTTAGTTGTTGAATTCGAGCCTTGGGTGGTCGGGTGTGTGTTCTCTTAGCTCTTAGATTCGTCTTTGCGAGTAAGTTGTAACCGTATCATCGATTCGTATTCGAGTTCGGATTTGAGTCGTTTGAGTCGGAATTGGCCGGCCGAGTCATGGCGGGCAACTTGGGCAGGCCGGCGGCCGAGTCGCGGCCCACGGACTGCTCGGCGAGCTCGCGAGTCACGACCGGTAGTGCTCGGCGGCTTGGCCGAGTCACGGCCGGCGGTGCTCAGCGATTTGGCCGAGCGATCAAGTGGGCGCGGCCAGTGGCGGGCGGCACACTCTGTGGCATTTTTCGGCCAAACCGTCTGCAGGGTGCCGGCACACTCCGGCCGAGCCGCGGCACACCGCCGACCACCAGGAGCCATTTTTGGGCTGTGCGCGGCACACTCCCGAGCCGCGGCACCTTTGTGCGATCTATTTATGGCCTAGACGTTTTCTTCAGCCATTTTTCACTCGGTTTTCTTCTCTTCCGCGGCTGGAGCTTGGTAGATCATGGAGAGATGTTGTTGGACAATCAATCCATGAAGTTTTGGAGTTCATATCATCAATCATCCATCCTATAACACCCTCCGATCTACCGAATCAGGTCAGATTTTCTAGAAATCTAGTTTTGGGGGTTTTAGTTGATTTTGTCCGATTTGATCGTTTTAACTCATATTTCTGATGGATAATTGTAGATTATGTAGTATTCTATCATTTTCATAATCTTTCCACGGTTTTACCATTTCCGATTCGTCGTTTATATGAACTTTCGTTTGACGCCTTCAAGGTGTCCGGGAAAATGCCGCAGAGAGAAAATTGGTCGTTTTGCGATGTTTTCCTCGTGTGATTTGTTGTTTATTTGATGATAGGATACTAGGGACGAATTCCCCACAAAAATCTAGTGTTGAGCCTTTCCGATCGCCGTTTTCATTGGAGTTCCGGATTTCTCCAATCAACCGCATTTTCTGAAGTATTCGTGAGAGATTTCCAAGGCAAGTACCTTGATATACGAATTGTAACTACGTGAAATCATTGTTGTCGAAGTGTATGAATTTATACGGATGTATAAATGTGTGTATATATATACGTGTGTATGTATATATATATATATATATATATATATATATATATATATCTAGTTTTATATATGTATATATATTTATATGTTAAATATATGTATGTATATACATATATTGATATAAGCGCCTATATTGGTGAATGACGAGTGATGAATACTAACACTAGATGACGTACTCGACTTGGATTGATGGGTAAACTATATTTACTCTTATAATATAGTAAGGTTATATATATATATATATTCGGTTGAGTCGCAATATAGGGATATATGTGCGGTGTTGGTTGGTTATGCTTGAAGTCTTATTGTGATTGAGTTTGATTGATAACGTGCGTGTTATTGTTTATTTGTGTGGTTATGGACTGGCGGAGAAAATTGTGTAACTTGATGTACCGAGTTGAAAATTGTTGTGACGTTTGTCCATGTGCTTGATGTTTGTGATAATGTGGATACTTGTTGTGAGAAACGTCGTATCCGGGAACCTCTGAGGGCGGGGCGTGCACTCCGGCCTGGTGTATGCTGCAATGTGCGGCTCCATATGGGTGGTGAACGCCGATGTCACCTAATGCGCGTGCAAGGGGCGGCTCTTGCAGGAGTGACGCCGGTGCGGTGACATGCTCAAGGAGCGGCCAACATGATGGAAGTGAACGCCGGTACACAGGTGCGCAAGGGAGGCGCCTGGCAGACTTATTGGTTACGGGTATTTGAGTGATAGCTGAGACCCCGTTACCAAACGATGTTCGTATCTCAAATTCTTTAAACTCACTTTTAAATGTTTGTCGTGATGCAGACCGCAATTCGTGTTTTTGAAAGCCTGTTTCAAATTGTTTTTAAAGCGTGGGTATCAGGGTTAATTAACCAAGGAGGTTTGACGAAATCTCCGAGGGTTAATTAATCGGGGGTCTTGAGCAGGATATGTCGAATGAGAGATTGTGCCTTTGATTGTATTGTGGTGCCATTCTGTGTATTGGGTCGAGGGCCCTGTGGAATGTTGAGATGATTGAATTCGTGATGATGTTATTTGGAATGGGTCTAGAACCCTATGAGATGTTGTAATGATTTCGTTTGTGACGGTGTTCTATAAATTGGGTCGAGAACCCCGAATAAGATGACTTGGTTTTCGTGTAATCGTTTTCCATATGTTGGGTCAAGGACCCGAGAGATTTTGAAATTATTTCCAAAAGTATTCCCATTCGATTTTAAAAACCCCTAGACGGCCCGAGTCAATAATAATGTTGCAAACTATCTTATCAAAATACTTTTTCCTTTTTACAAAAGGGATCTTCCTGACTCCTTGGGCTCGTTTAAAGTTCATTAATGTTATTTTCCGTAAAGAGAATATGACTATGTGATTACCTTCCACCTTGTGTATGCGAGTGTTAATCTGTGCTGACTGTGGGAATGTATGGTTTGTGTTAAGGCTTCACGGCGCTTGAATTTTGTGTTGTTACTGTTCGTATATCTTGTATATTATGTACTTGCACTAGCAAAATTCCAGTTTGCTAACCCCCGAGTTTTCGGGGGGTGGGTGCCTGTTATGCGCTCAGGTTTTGGCAGCTCGGGAGCAGTCACGGGATTGGCTTGGAAGGAGATGGAAGACGACGATGCTAATCACACAAGAGTCAGAGTCTTTCCTTTTGTTTTCACTTTGGTCGGCATTCCCCTTGTTGGTCGAGTATTCACCCTTGCATGGGTGTAGTTTTCATTTATTAAATTCAGTTGTCATTTTTTTTCTATATTGCAGTTTATTCTTTTCATTGTGAGGTGAGTTCCTTTAGTTCCGAATTGTTTAATGACCTTGTCGGTCCGCTTTGTAATTAGATTGACCCCGGTCGGTTAATCATTTAAGTAGTCTATTGGAGTGTAGCCTGGTAGATCCTTGTGAGAAGGGTCTACGGCGTGTGATATTCCCGGACGTATTATGGGGGTGTTACATTTATGGTATCGGAGCTTAGGTTTGCGAAAAATCTAGGCCGTTGGGTCAAGTCCATGTCCGGTGTAAGTCGCGCGCATCAGAGTTGTGATTAGTATCGTGGTTCCGACATCATCTTCCGGCAATCCGTGATGGTAAGCCTCCCGATCGTAAGTCCCCTTATATACGTATTTGATTATATTGTGCTAATATGTTTAATGTGAACTAGGAATTAGAACTTGTCGGTGATATTATTGTCTTAAGATATAACATGCGTATGCGGTCCGAGTAAAAATGGTTATGTAATATGCTTCGGAAGTCGAGCATATTTATTTGTTCTTGCACTTTATTAGAATAAATTTATGAACGTTAAATTTATCCGCTGCGTGAATATTTTGAGATGGCTCTTGGTGTCTTGCAAACCGAGTTTTGATATTTTGATTTTGCACGTTTTGATTGTATTATTATGATGGTATTTGATATTTTATAAATGACTTTTGTGAGTATTTGAGAATATTACCGACATCGGCCTTTTTGGCATTTTGAACATTTTCTTAAATGATTTTTAGCCTGGTGGGTTCGATGCAGGGCCCACGGCGCTGTAGTATCACGAATATTTTAAAGTGACGCTTTGAAATTTTCTAACATTGTGTAAAGCCATGATTTAACATCGTCATGTTAAATGGTCACGTATCTCGATGGAAAATTCTTTCGAATAAACATTTTGGAAGAAGAGGAAAGATTTTCAAAATTGTGGTATTTGAGACTTAACACCTTTGAAATATTTCAAATTAGTTACGAATTAATTTTCGATTTCTTTTTTTTCTTTTATACATCACTCGAAAATAATTTTTAGAGTCGTTATATAAACTTCCTCTTCCAAAATAAAAGACAGTGTTTACAAGTCTTGGGCTCAACGTGACTAGCCCTCTGTTTCAAAAATTAGTTTTCATTAAGTGCATACATATAATGATCGTCCTCGTGGAGGAACTCGAAATTGACTTCATAAAATTTTGTGCTTTACGATAGTATTGTTATTCTAAGGATGCTAATCAAACTCGGGTTGATAATTATGGTATATTATGCAGTCGATAAACTAATACTGTTGATCGGTGTTATCCGTATTAGTATGTCGAGCCTCAGCGGACGTAGACGTGATGATGGAAATGGAAGCGGCGAGGTGGTTCGTACGACCACGATTCATGCTACGGTGAAGGAGTATCAAGATTAATCGATATCCTATGAAATCTCCTCAGTGGTCGAGCCCTCGAGCGAAGCCAAGAGACGGAGGACATCTGGGAAATTTTTGGTCGGCGAAGAGCCTAAGGCTCCCAAACCCCCACGTCGTTCGAACGCGTCGTCTTCGCGATCAGGAGTGAGCGCTTGGAATCCCAAGCCAGCATCGGTGACTCTCGTTAAGAAGGGAGGGTGCTTCAACTGCAATCGTCAGGGACATGTTCGTGTAAATTGTCCCTTTCCACTTTTGACTTGTTACCGGTGCGGGTGTGAAGGTCATCGGGAGAAGCATTGTGAGATAATTTCTGAACTGGCAAGGAATGCTACCCTATTGGCGGACAGAGCAAGTGACTGGAGAATGTCCCGAAACCCTATGTTTCCTTCTGAAGAGCCTAACATGGGAGGATGAATATTTTGCAATATGTCCTAATCGTTGCTGTTTTGAACAATCGTGACTTTGATCGTTCTTCATTTCATTGCTCTATGTTTCCAACTCTTGTTGTTCTAAGTTTGGGGTCGTAATATCTTTTTAGTATGTGGGAATGTGTTACCCGTACTTTTCTTGATATTTTCAGTATTGTGTGACCTTTCATTGTTGGTAATTCAATTGTTACCCGTACTTGTTTCTATCGCATAGCCGTTTTAGTCGGGTGCGACTTGTTGTAGCGTACGTTTCTTCGATTAAATGTGTGCATGTGATGTGGTATGTGATGCATCGTTAATTGCTCGTTATTGTTTGAAACATGGTCGGTGGCGTTGCGTTAGTCGTCGTGGGGCGTGTTTTCACGCCGTATATTCCTTTGCGTTGCTTGTAACGTTTCGCCGTTGGGCACGAATTTTTTTCGATTCCTGTGTATCTCGTTGAGTTTTCCTGGCGGGATATTGCTTCTCCCTACTTGATTTAAGTTTCGGGACGAAACTTCTTTTAAGGAGGGTAGAATGTAATATCCGCAATTTTCGATTTTTGGTAAATTTCTTTTTTTGGCCGGAGTCCGTTTTGATGACTCGCTCATGACCGTTTCGTCATTTCGAGAATGATTAATTCTGCACTTTTTGTCATCCGAGTTCGTTTCGGTATCGTTTTGTTGAGCTCTGAGCTTTTTAGCGACTTTTCCGCACTTGAGCCCGATTCTTGCGAATCTCGTCCGAAACTGTTGTTTCGAGTTTCTCGTAAGTTCATTTGATATTATTATTCATGTTGCGAGCTTTGGTTTGGTGTTTCGATCGAGTATCGTGATTTTCGGACGTTTTGGGCCATTTTCGTAATTTCCCAAAGTTTTGGGTAATTACTTCCGTTGTTGAATTCTGAGCCTTCGGGTGGTCGGAATTGTGTGTTCTCTTACCTCTTAGATTCGTCTTTGCGAGTACGTTGTAACCGTATCATCGATTCGTATTCAGGTTCGGATTTCGGGGTCGTTTGAGCCGTCGGAATTGGCCCCGTAAGTCATGGCCGGCAACTGAGGCCAGCTTGGCGGCCGAGTCGCGGCCCACGGGTGCTCGGCAGACCTCTGGCGAGTCACGACCGGTAGTGCTCGGCGGCTTCCGCCGAGTCACGGCCGTGATCTTCAGCGATTCGGCGAGCGGTCGTGGGCGCGGCAGCCGGGCGCGGCACACTCTGTGGCATTTTTCGCCAAACCGACCAGTCTGGGTGCCGCGGCACACTCCGGCGAGCAGCGGCACACCGCCGACCACCGGGAGCCATTTTTGGGCTGTCTTGCGCGGCACACTCATTGAGCCGCGGCACACTGTGCAGTCTATTTATGGCCCTGCAGACGTTTTCTTCAGCCATTTTTCACTCGGTTTTCTTCTCTTCCGTGGCTGGAGCTTGGTAGATCATGGAGAGATGTTGATGGACAATCAATCCATGAAGTTTTGGAGTTCATATCATCAATCATCCATCCTATAACACCCTCCGATCTACCGAATCAGGTCAGATTTTCTAGAAATCTAGTTTTGGGGGTTTTAGTTGATTTTGTCCGATTTGATCGTTTTAACTCATATTTCTGATGGATAATTGTAGATTAAGTAGTATTCTATCATTTTCATCATCTTTCCACGGTTTTACCATTTCCGATTAAATCGTTTATATGAACTTTCGTTTGACGCCTTCAAGGTGTCCGGGAAAATGCCGCAGAGAGAAAATTGGTCGTTTTGCGATGTTTTCCTCGTGTGATTTGTTGTTTATTTGATGATAGGATACTAGGGACGAATTCCCCACAAAAATCTAATGTTGAGCCTTTCCGATCGCCGTTTTCATTGGAGTTCCGGATTTCTCCAATCAACCGCATTTTCTGAAGTATTCGTGAGAGATTTCCAAGGCAAGTACCTTGATATACGAATTGTAACTACGTGAAATCATTGTTGTCGAAGTGTATGAATTTATACGGATGTATAAATGTGTGTATATATATATACATGTGTATGTATATATATATATATATATCTAGTTTTATATATGTATATATATTTATATGTTAAATATATGTATGTATATACATATATTGATATAAGCGCCTATATTGGTGAATGACGAGTGATGAATACTAACACTAGATGACGTACTCGACTTGGATTGATGGGTAAACTATATTTACTCTTATAATATAGTAAGGTTATATATATATATATATATATATATATATTCGGTTGAGTCGCAATATAGGGATATATGTGCGGTGTTGGTTGGTTATGCTTGAAGTCTTATTGTGATTGAGTTTGATTGATAACGTGCGTGTTATTGTTTATTTGTGTGGTTACGGACTGGCGGAGAAAATTGTGTAACTTGATGTACCGAGTTGAAAATTGTTGTGACGTTTGTCCATGTGCTTGATGTTTGTGATAACGTGGATACTTGTTGTGAGAAACGTCGTGTCAAGGAACCTACGAGGCGGGCGTGCACTCCGGCACAGTGTATCTTGCAATGTGCGGCTCCATATGGGTGGTGAACGCCGATGTCACCTAATGCGCGTGCAAGGGGCGGCTCTTGCGGGAGTGACGCGGTGCGGTGACATGCTCAAGGAGCGGCCAACATGATGGAAGTGAACGCCGGTACGGAGTGCGCAAGGGAGGCGCTGGCGGGCTTATTGGTTACGGGTATTTGAGTGATAGCCGAGACCCGTTACGAACGATGTTCGTATCTCAAATTATTTCAACTCACTTTTAAATGTTTGTCGTGATGCGGACCGCAATTCGTGTTTTTGAAAGCTTGTTTCAAATTGTTTTTAAAGCGTGGGTATCGGGGTTAATTAACCAAGGAGGTTTGTGAAATCTCAGGGTTAATTAATCGGGGTCTTGAGCAGATATGTCGAATGAGAGATTGTGCCTTTGATTGTATTGTGGTGCCATTCATTGTATTGGGTCGAGGACCTGTGGAATGTTGAGATGATTGAATTCGTGATGATGTTATTTGGAATGGGTCTAGAACCACGTGAGATGTTGTAATGATTTCGTTTGTGACGGTGTTCTATAAATTGGGTCGAGAACCCGAATAAGATGACTTGGTTTTCGTGTAATCGTTTTCCATATGTTGGGTCAAGGACGAGAGCTTTGAAATTATTTCCAAAAGTATTCCCATTCGATTTTAAAAACCCCTAGACGGCCGAGTCAATAATAATGTTGCAAACTATCTTATCAAAATACTTTTTCCTTTTTACAAAAGGGATCTTCCGACTCCTTGGGCTCGTTTAAAGTTCATTAATGTTATTTTCCGTAAAGAGAATATGACTATGTGATTACCTTCCACCTTGTGTATGCGAGTGTTAATCTGTTGTTGTGGGAATGTATGGTTTGTGTTAAGGCTTCACGGCGCTTGAATTTTGTGTTATTCTTGTTCGTATATCTTGTATATTATGTACTTGCACTAGCAAAATTCCAGTTGCTAACCCCGAGTTTTCGGAGGGTGGGTGCACATTATGCGCTCGAGTTTTGGCGGCTCGGGAGCGATCTGGATTGGCTTGGAAGGAGATGGAAGACGACGATGCTAATCACACAAGAGTCGAGTCTTTCCTTTTGTTTTCACTTTGGTCGGCATTCCCCTTGTTGGTCGAGTATTCACCCTTGCATGGGTGTAGTTTTCATTTATTAAATTCAGTTGTCATTTTTTTTCTATATTGCAGTTTATTCTTTTCATTGTGAGGTGAGTTCCTTTAGTTCCGAATTGTTTAATGACCTTGTCGGTCCGCTTTGTAATTAGATTGACCCCGGTCGGTTAATCATTTAAGTAGTCTATTGGAGTGTAGCCTGGTAGATCCTTGTGAGAAGGGTCTACGGCGTGTGATATTCCCGGACGTATTATGGGGGTGTTACATTTATGGTATCGGAGCTTAGGTTTGCGAAAAATCTAGGTCGTTGGGTCAAGTCCATGTCCGGTGTAAGTCGCGCGCATCAGATTTGTGATTAGTATCGTGGTTCCGACATCATCTTCCGGCAATCCGTGATGGTAAGCCTCCCAATCGTAAGTCCCCTTATATACGTATTTGATTATATTGTGCTAATATGTTTAATGTGAACTAGGAATTAGAACTTGTCGGTGATATTATTGTTTTAAGATATAACATGCGTGTGCGGTCCGAGTAAAAATGGTTATGTAATATGCTTCGGAAGTCGAGCATATTTATTTGTTCTTGCACTTTATTAGAATAAATTTATGAATGTTAAATTTATCCGCTGCGTGAATATTTTAAGATGGCTCTTGGTGTCTTGCAAACCGAGTTTTGATATTTTGATTTTGCACGTTTTGATTGTATTATTATGATGGTATTTGATATTTTATAAATGACTTTTGTGAGTATTTGAGAATATTACCGACATCGGCCTGTTTGGAATTTTGAACATGTTCTTAAATGATTTTTAGCACAGTGGGTTCGATGCAGAGGCCACGTATAGTATCACGAATATTTTAAAGTGACGCTTTGAAATTTTCTAACATTGTGTAAAGCCATGATTTAACATCGTCATGTTAAATGGTCACGTATCTCGGTGGAAAATTCTTTTGAATACACATTTTGGAAGAAGAGGAAAGATTTTCAAAATTGTGGTATTTGAGACTTAACACCTTTGAAATATTTCAAATTAGTTACGAATTAATTTTCGATTTCTTTTTTTTCTTTTATGCATCACTCGAAAATAATTTTTAGAGTCGTTATATAAACTTCCTCTTCCAAAATAAAAGACAGTGTTTACAAGTCTTGGGCTCAACGTGACTAGCCCTCTGTTTCAAAAATTTGTTTTCATTAAGTGCATACATATAATGATCGTCCTCGTGGAGGAACTCGAAATTGACTTCATAAAATTTTGTGCTTTACGATAGTATTGTTATTCTAAGGATGCTAACTGAAACTCGGGTTGATAATTATGGTATATTGTACGACTGATAAACTAATACTGTTGATCGGTGTTATCCGTATTAGTATGTCGAGCCTCAGCGGACGTAGACGTGATGATGGAAATGGAAGTGGCGAGGTGGTTCGTACGACCACGATTCATGCTACGGTGAAGGAGTATCAAGATCAATCGATATCCTATGAAATCTCCTCAGTGGTCGAGCCCTAGAGCGAAGCCAAGAGACGGAGGACATCTGGGAAATTTTTGGTCGGCGAAGAGCCTAAGGCTCCCAAACCCCCACGTCGTTCGAACGCGTCGTCTTCGCGATCAGGAGTGAGCGCTTGGAATCCCAAGCCAGCATCGGTGACTCTTGGTAAGAAGGGAGGGTGCTTCAACTGCAATCGTCAGGGACATGTTCGTGTAAATTGTCCCTTTCCACTCTTGACTTGTTACCGGTGCGGGTGTGAAGGTCATCGGGAGAAGCATTGTGAGATAATTTCTGAACTGGCAAGGAATGCTACCCTATTGGCGGACAGAGCAAGTGACTGGAGAATGTCCCGAAACCCTATGTTTCCTTCTGAAGAGCCTAACATGGGAGGATGAATATTTTGCAATATGTCCTAATCGTTGCTGTTTTGAACAATCGTGACTTTGATCGTTCTTCATTTCATTGCTCTATGTTTCCAACTCTTGTTGTTCTAAGTTTGGGGTCGTAATATCTTTTTAGTATGTGGGAATGTGTTACCCGTACTTTTCTTGATATTTTCAGTATTGTGTGACCTTTCATTGTTGGTAATTCAATTGTTACCCATACTTGTTTCTATCGCATAGCCGTTTTAGTCGGGTGCGACTTGTTGTAGCGTACGTTTCTTCGATTAAATGTGTGCATGTGATGTGGTATGTGATGTATTGTTAATTGCTCGTTATTGTTTGAAACATGGTCGGTGGCGTTGCGTTAGTCGTCGTGGGGCGTGTTTTCACGCCGTATATTTCTTTGCGTTGCTTGTAACGTTTCGCCGTTGGGCACGAATTTTTTTCGGTTCCTGTGTATCTCGTTGAGTTTTCCTGGCGGGATATTGCTTCTCCCTACTTGATTTAAGTTTCGGGACGAAACTTCTTTTAAGGAGGGTAGAATGTAATATCCGCAATTTTCGATTTTTGGTAAATTTCTTTTTTGGCCGGAGTCCGTTTTGATGACTCGCTCATGACCGTTTCGTCATTTCGAGAATGATTAATTCTGCACTTTTTGTCATCCGAGTTCGTTTCGGTATCGTTTTGTTGAGCTCTGAGCTTTTTAGCGACTTTTCCGCACTTGAGGCCGATTCTTGCGAATCTCGTCCGAAACTGTTGTTTCGAGTTTCTCCTAAGTTCATTTGATATTATTATTCATGTTGCGAGCTTTGGTTTGGTGTTTCGATCGAGTATCGTGATTTTCGGACGTTTTGGGCCATTTTCGTAATTTCCCAAAGTTTTGGGTAATTACTTCCGTTGTTGAATTCGAGCCTTGGGTGGTCGGAATTGTGTGTTCTCTTAGCTCTTAGATTCGTCTTTGCGAGTACGTTGTAACCGTATCATCGATTCGTATTCGTGTTCGGATTTGGGTCGTTTGAGCCGTCGGAATTAGCCGGCCGAGTCATGGCCGGCAACACAGGCCGGCATGGCCGAAGTCGCGGCCACGGATCGCTCGGCGACCTCTGGCCGAGTCACGGCCGTAGTGCTCGGCTCTCGCCGAAGTCACGGCCGGCAGTGCTCGCGATTCTGCCGAGCGGTCAGTGGGCCGCGGCAGACAGCGGTGGCCGCGGCACACTCGTGGCATTTTCGGCCAAACCGATGTACGGTGCCGCGGCACACTCCGGCCGAGCCGCGGAACACCGCCGACCACTGGAGCCATTTTTGGGCTCGAGCCATGGCACCTTGTGCGATCTATTTATGGCCCGCAGACGTTTTCTTGACCATTTTTCACTCGGTTTTCTTCTCTTCCGCGGCCGGAGCTTGGTAGATCATGGAGAGATGTTGTTGGACAATCAATCCATGAGGTTTTGGAGTTCATATCATCAATCATCCATCCTATAACACCCTCCGATCTACCGAATCGGGTCGATTTTCTAGAAATCTAGTTTTGGGGTTTTAGTTGATTTTGTCCGATTTGATCGTTTTAACTCATATTTCTGATGGATAATTGTAGATTAAGTAGTATTCTATCATTTTCATCATCTTTCCACGGTTTTACCATTTCCGATTAAATCGTTTATATGAACTTTCGTTTGACGCCTTCAAGGTGTCCGGGAAAATGCCGCAGAGAGAAAATTGGTCGTTTTGCGATGTTTTCCTCGTGTGATTTGTTGTTTATTTGATGATAGGATACTAGGGACGAATTCCCCACAAAAATCTAGTGTTGAGCCTTTCCGATCGCCGTTTTCATTGGAGTTCCGGATTTCTCCAATCAACCGCATTTTCTGAAGTATTCGTGAGAGATTTCCAAGGCAAGTACCTTGATATACGAATTGTAACTACGTGAAATCATTGTTGTCGAAGTGTATGAATTTATACGGATGTATAAATGTGTGTATATATATATACGTGTGTATGTATATATATAAATATATATATCTAGTTTTATATATGTATATATATTTATATGTTAAATATATGTATGTATATACATATATTGATATAAGCGCCTATATTGGTGAATGACGAGTGATGAATACTAACACTAGATGACGTACTCGACTTGGATTGATGGGTATTTACTCTTATAATATAGTAAGGTTATATATATATATATATATTCGGTTGAGTCGCAATATAGGGATATATGTGCGGTGTTGGTTGGTTATGCTTGAAGTCTTATTGTGATTGAGTTTGATTGATAATGTGCGTGTTATTGTTTATTTGTGTGGTTATGGACTGGCGGAGAAAATTGTGTAACTTGATGTACCGAGTTGAAAATTGTTGTGACGTTTGTCCATGTGCTTGATGTTTGTGATAATGTGGATACTTGTTGTGAGAAACGTCGTATCCGGGAACCTCTGAGGCGGGCGTGCACTCCGGCACGGTGTATCTTGCAATGTGCGGCTCCATATGGTGGTGAACGCCGATGTCACCTAATGCGCGTGCAAGGCGGCTCTTGCGGGAGTGACGCGGTGCGGTGACATGCTCAAGGAGCGGCCAACATGATGGAAGTGAACGCCGGTACAGTGCGCAAGGGAGGCGCACAGCGGCTTATTGGTTACGGGTATTTGAGTGATAGTGAGACCCGTTACGAACGATGTTCGTATCTCAAATTATTTCAACTCACTTTTAAATGTTTGTCGTGATGCGGACCGCAATTCGTGTTTTTGAAAGCTTGTTTCAAATTGTTTTTAAAGCGTGGGTATCGGGGTTAATTAACCAAGGAGGTTTGTGAAATCTCCGAGGGTTAATTAATCGGGGTCTTGAGCAGGATATGTCGAATGAGAGATTGTGCCTTTGATTGTATTGTGGTGCCATTCTTGTATTGGGTCGAGGACCCCGTGGAATGTTGAGATGATTGAATTCGTGATGATGTTATTTGGAATGGGTCTAGAACCCCGTGAGATGTTGTAATGATTTCGTTTGTGACGGTGTTCTATAAATTGGGTGAGAACCCCGAATAAGATGACTTGGTTTTCGTGTAATCGTTTTCCATATGTTGGGTCAAGGACGAGAGCTTTTGAAATTATTTCCAAAAGTATTCCCATTCGATTTTAAAAACCCCTAGACGGCCCGAGTCAATAATAATGTTGCAAACTATCTTATCAAAATACTTTTTCCTTTTTACAAAAGGGATCTTCCTGACTCCTTGGGCTCGTTTAAAGTTCATTAATGTTATTTTCCGTAAAGAGAATATGACTATGTGATTACCTTCCACCTTGTGTATGCGAGTGTTAATCTGTGCTGACTGTGGGAATGTATGGTTTGTGTTAAGGCTTCACGGCGCTTGAATTTTGTGTTGTTACTGTTCGTATATCTTGTATATTATGTACTTGCACTAGCAAAATTCCAGTTTGCTAACCCCCGAGTTTTCGGAGGGTGGGTGCCTGTTATGCGCTCAGGTTTTGGCAGCTCGGGAGCAGTCACGGGATTGGCTTGGAAGGAGATGGAAGACGACGATGCTAATCACACAAGAGTCAGAGTCTTTCCTTTTGTTTTCACTTTGGTCGGCATTCCCCTTGTTGGTCGAGTATTCACCCTTGCATGGGTGTAGTTTTCATTTATTAAATTCAGTTGTCATTTTTTTTCTATATTGTAGTTTATTCTTTTCATTGTGAGGTGAGTTCCTTTAGTTCCGAATTGTTTAATGACCTTGTCGGTCCGCTTTGTAATTAGATTGACCCCGGTCGGTTAATCATTTAAGTAGTCTATTGGAGTGTAGCCTGGTAGATCCTTGTGAGAAGGGTCTACGGCGTGTGATATTCCCGGACGTATTCTGGGGGTGTTACAATGCTTGCCCGGCCAGAGTCAAACAATATAATGATACAGACCGTTAAGGTCACTTACACATGAATACACAGGCCGATGAGGTCACACAACTCCAACAACAGAACTGACTAAAATAACATTGCCCACACAGGGGTCGAAACACAATACAGCGGAAGACAGAAATCAACTCTGACAACACTGCAAGAATCAAAACATCTCTCAACTCTTGATTAGTATCGCAGCTCGTCATCCACTTGTGCCAATCCTGTGACTGCTCCCCCGAACCTGCATGTACTTGGACGCAAAACAGACATCCACCCCCCAATTACTCGGGGGTTAGTAAAACTCCACTGTTTTACTAGTGCAAGTATAATACGATACGAAATGCAACAAGTAAATAGCAACTACGAATTTAGTAGGTAAATCAATTATCAAATGTTCCCGTGAAGTTTTAAAATTTCAAACTCAAGCAAGAGATATTTGAAAAGTGTTGTTGCCCAAAATATTTATCCGAAGATTAATACTGCTGGAAGACGGACAACAAACAACAATTGCAGGAGCACTTCCGAGAGTAGATAAATAATACAAGATTTGCCGGGTTTGTTAGGCCCGGGCTTGAATGCTCTCGCGAGATGTTATTAATACAAATATTCGTGGATACAAGTATTAATGTGAGAAATCTAAATACAATGAGTGTAAAAAGACTCTGTTAATCCGGCTCTTGAGCGAAGCTCGGTGTTCTTCGTCCCTGCCGGTAATCTGCTCGAGGAGAAAGGCCGGGAGAAGTAAGACCGAATGATAGCTGTTGCCAAGAGTTGGATGTTTAGCCAAGTGCTAGATGTTTGCTTATGTATAGTGTGAAATCCGAAGGGAGTTGAATAAGTGTCAAAGTGCAGGGTGCCTTGCTTATATGTGTAACACCCTCAAGATATTCGAGGTATATTACAGCGCCGTGAATCCCTATATGGGACCCACCAGGCTGAACAGCATCATACTCATCGACTCACGTAAACGACAAACCAAAACCATGTCATAAAGACGCAAAACAGAATAATCCACCCGGTTTACCGGTCAAACGTAACATCATCAATCAACACAAACATATAGGCAACAATACAACCCGGACGGACAAGAACTCTTAAGTACTCGAGTACAACCATTAGTTCAAAAGCCACAAAAGACGAAAAGACACAAAAAGACACTAAAACATCACTCGTGCACAATCATCACGCACGGCCATCATCCGTGTACTGGTCCAGCGCCCGCTCGTCTCGATGAACCTGACCTAAAATTCATAAAACGAATTTCCCCGAAACGGGTCCCCAGATGGGTTAGCAATTACGCTAGTACAAGTAACCAGATGAACAACTTACATCTTACACATATAGTAATGCATGCAATAAAGAAAACCGTTCGAAAGCACTCATTTCCGGAAATGCCAATATCAAATCACATTTGTAAAATGCACCACAATTAACCGTCGATCCACACCTCCGTGGACCCCTACCGAGACCCCGTCGGATCTAACCCGTAGTGGTTAAAAGCAAATCTCGTCGATCCACACCTCCGTGGACCCCTACCGAGACCCCGTCGAGTCTAACCCGTAGTGAGCATACACACACACACAATTTCTCATACAAAACTACTATGCCAAGATTGTAAGTTCATAAGGATACTTTCCTCGATTAATAGACGGTGGCGAGCGGAGCGGAAGAGTCAAGCACGACCGTGAGGAACCGGATGAACCTAACGATTCGAACAACACAATCACAACCAACTCTAGACGATTACGGAAAAGGAATACACCCGAAACCCGCCTACGATTCATGTATATTCATACAAAAATAACAACGAGGGCGGACCACAACCAAACCCTCTCGATTCCATAAAAATCCACAAAATATCCATGAATCCGTAGGAAAACTAAAGATACTAACAATATCAATCGTATACATCATGAATCCACCAACGAAACGGAACGAATC
This sequence comes from Orobanche coerulescens, assembly GCA_033398695.1. Classification (NCBI taxonomy): domain Eukaryota; kingdom Viridiplantae; phylum Streptophyta; class Magnoliopsida; order Lamiales; family Orobanchaceae; genus Orobanche; species Orobanche coerulescens. The sequence continues at coordinate 322,247 of JAWKAU010000151.1, forward strand.
GGAAGAAAACCCCAAAACCCCAAATTAATCGAAATAGGGTTTTAGAGCATTACCTTGGAAGATTCGAGTACTAAGATCCGTAGAACGCAGCGTTAGATTGATTTCCGAGCTTCACAACCGAAGAGAAATGATGAAAATCGACCCCGGATGAAGAACTCTCCCCCTCTATACCCTCTCTCTCGCAGAATGAAAAATGGGGATGGAAATGGCCGATTTCGCCTAATAAAGACGAATCGCATGATTGGCCGCTCCGTGTGCGCGGCACGGCCAAAGTGTGCCGCGGCACGGGCCGAAAATCTACGCCCGGAGTTTTCGCGTTGTGCGCGGCCTGACTGCGTGTCCGCGGCACGGTCTGATCGGGTTTTGGTCGCGGAAGACACACGAGTGTGCGCGGCACGGATAGGTGTGCCGTGGCACTGGCCTGGCACTATGCCGCGGCACCGGATGGGTGTGCCGCGGCACACAGTACAGATTGTCCGACCAACATTTGGAGAAATTTGTGTGCCGCGGCCCACACCCCATTTTGGGTCCCAAAATGATAAAAATGATCCGGAAAGAGAATAAAACGATGGGAATCAATATTTGGGGACCAACAACACGCAATGGATCCATGGCAACCCGAAACGGCGGTTCCGCACAACAACAACGAGGATACTGTTCAACGGTTTGACAGAAGGACACGGCCGAAAAGATACACGAGGGTCACTACGACCGAGAAATACACCAAAACGAAAATACAAGGAAAAGAAAATACGGATATTACATTCTACCCCTCTAAAAATAAGTTTCGTCCGAAACTTAAGAAACAAACAACCGGGTACCTAGCACGCATGCTATCCTCGGTTTCCCAAGTTGCTTCCTCGACACCGTGTCTCGACCACCGCACCTTGACCAAAGGTATGGTCTTATGCCTCAATCGTTTCTCACGATGCTCCAAAATCTTCAAAGGACGCTCCTCAAAAGTAATATCTTCACAATATCAATCTCGCCATAATCGATGACGTGACTAGGATCCGAACATATTTCCTCAACTGGGAAACATGAAAATGCTATGAACATGACTCAAGGCCGGAGGTAACGCCAAACGGTATGCCAACCCACCTACTCGCCGAGGATCTCAAAGGGGCCGATAAATCTCGGACTCAACTTTCCTTTCTTCCCAAAACGAAAAACTCCCTTCGTCGGCGACACCTTTAGCAAAATGTGGTCTCCCACCTCGAATTCCAAAGGTCGACGACGGACGTCGGCATACGACTTCGCCGACTGGGCGATCAACATCCGTTCCCGAATTAATTCTATCTTCCGCCTCGTCTCTAAAGCGACATCCGGCTCGGTCCCGACCAAATCGGACGCCTCATTCCAACAAATCGGTGATCGACATCGCCGCCATAAAGTGCCTCATACGGTGCCATCCGAATCGACGTGTGCCAACTATTGTTATACGTGAATTCGATCAGCGGCAAATGTTCCTCCGGTCACTACTCGATCGAGAGCACAGGCACGCAACAAGTCCTCGAACGTCCGGATAGTGCGTTCCGTATCCATCATGCTGGGATGAAAAGAGGTGCTCAAACGCAACCGGGTACCTAACGCCTTATGCACCGCCTGCCAGAAGTGCGATACAAAACGGCCGTCACGATCCGAAACAATAGACTTCGGAGTACCGTGAAGTCTCACGATTTGCGCAATAAACACACGAGCTAACTTCTCCGGACCCAAGTGTCCTTGATGCCCAGAAAATGTGCCGACTTGGTCGGGCGATCAACAATCACCCATACCATATTCATGCCCGACCTCGATCTCGGCAAACTCGTAACGAAATCCATCGATATATCTTCCCATTTCCATTCGGAACGAAGTGATCGCAATAACCCAGTGTCGATGCTCGATCTTGACCTGCCGACAAGTCAAACATCTCGCTACAAACCGTGCGACCTCATCCTTCATATCATTCCACGAAATTCCTTCTCAAGTCCTTGTACATCTTACTCGAACCAGGATGAACGGAGTAAGGTGTAGCATGGGCCTCCGTAAAATATTCTGTCTCAACTCCGAGTCTTTCGTCACAAAAATCCGGCTATGGAATCTCAAAACACCATCCTCTTGAATCACAAATCCAGGAGACTTTCCTTTAAGAACGTTCTCTCGGATTTGAGTAATCATCGGATCCTCTAACTGCTTCAGCTTAATTTCATCGATCAAAGACGACGAAACCTCTAAAGCACGAAGTTGCCCGACGGCTCAGGCAACAAAACTTCAACATCTAACTCGATTAAAGATCGCGAAGCTCGGACTGAGACGTAAGGATCTCAAGCGATCGCAGTGCAATCGGTTTCCGGCTCAAGGCGTCGGCCACGACGTTCGCCTTGCCCGGATGATAAAGGATTTCGAGGTCATAATCCTTAATCAACTCCAACCACCTCCTCTGCCTCATATTCAACTCCCGCTGAGTGACTCTGTACTTCGGACTTTTTTGATCGGTAAAAATCGACATGCGAGCCGAAAAGATAATGACGCCAAATCTTGAGCGCAAAAGCACCGCCGCTAACTCCAAATCATGAGTAGGGTATTTAAGCTCATACGGCCTCATGTGTCTCGACGCTAAGGCTTTGGTATTACCGTGCTGCATTATTACGCACCCGAGTCCCTGTACCGAAGCATCGCTATAAACGGCAAAACCCTCGTTGCCACATGGCAACGCCAAAATCGGGCTGAAGTCAAACGCTTCTTCAGCTCCTCAAAACTCGACCGCCTCTCGTCATTCCGCATTTAACTTCTCGGATTTACGGAGCAATCGTGTAAGTGGTCGAGCCGCCGAGAAACCCTCGACGAACCTACGGTAGTAGCCGGCTAAACCCAAGAAACTACGGAGCTCCTTCACATTCTTGGCGGTGCCCAATCCAACACGGCCTCAATCTTCGCGGATCCACACGAACCCCTCGGTGAAATCACGTGACCTAAAAATATCACTTCCTTCAGCCAGAACTCACATTTCGAGAACTTTGCATAGAGTTGCTCGGTCCTCAAAATGTTTAATACTACCCGCAAATGATAGGCATGCTCTTCCTCATTCTTCGAATAAATAAGAATATCGTCAATAAAGACGACGACGCACTTATCCAAATACTCGATAAAAACTTTGTTAATCAAATGCATGAACACCGCCGGCGCATTAGTTAAACCGAAAGGCATAACTAGAAACTCATAATGTCCGTATCTCGACCGAAAAGTGTCTTCGGCACATCGGACTCTCTCACCCGGAGCTGATAGTACCCCGATTTCAAATCAATTTTCGAGAATACCGTAGCTCCCTGCAACTGATCGAACAAGTCATCAATTCTCGGCAAAGGATACTTGTTCTTGATGGTCACCTTGTTTAGTTCGCGATAGTCGATACACAAACGTAGTGAACCATCCTTCTTCCGCACAAACAGGACCGGTGCGCCCCAAGGCGAGGCACTCGGTCGAACATACCCCGACTCAAGAAGCTCACTCAACTGCTTCTTCAACTCGGACATCTCTGAAGGTGCCATGCGATAGGGTGCCTTCGAAATAGGAGCCGCACCCGGCTCTAACTCTATAGCGAACTCGACCTCACGATCCGGTGGCAATCCCGGTAACTCGTCAGGAAAAACATCAGGAAATTCATTAACGACTGGAATCGACGAAAGCTCGACTCCACCATCCCCCGCCTTCAAGGCATAGCACCAATAACCGGTACATCCCTTACGCAGGAGTTTCATCGCCTTCAAGGCGTTAATAACGAGTTTCTGGCTTCCCCTCTTTCGCCCGCGAAAGAGTGCTCGGTGCCGTCCTCGGCTAACATAGTGATGACTCTCGTGCGGTAGTTCATGATCGCACCATGCCGCTCGAGCCAGTCATCACCAAGGATCAAATCCTCACCCTCGATACTCACAACAATAAGATTAGAGGGCCAAGTCCTCTCACAAATAAGCACAGAACAGTCTCGAACCTCCTGATCACCAACGATCCTATCACCGCTAGGAAGCTTAACGATGAAGGGCTCACAAGGTGTCAAACGGTCGAGACTCAAACGGCGCACACAATCCAGAGATATAAACGAATGCGTAGCACCGGAATCGAAAAGCACACTGACAGGATGAGAAAGAATATAAACGGTACCTGTCGCTACGGTAGCCGCTGGATCATCGGCTCTCCGCATCTCATAGACACGCGGGTGGGCGGAGCCAACACTAGAAGCTCCCCCCTTAGAGGGCTGACCCCGACCTCTCCCCCGACTAGCACTCGGCGGAGACTGAGGAGCAAACGATCCCTGATTCACACTTGGTTCCCTAGGCGCTGGAATGGAAGCCCGGGCACCAAGAATTTTCTCCCTCTCAGCCTGACGACCTTGTGGCCGGTGGCCACTGCGATTACACGTCGACAAAGGGCTCAAACAAGTACGACGATGTGGCCCGTACGACCACAATTGAAACACTTCACATCACGAAAAGGAGCCTTTGGTAGTTCACGAGGACCCCCGGTAGGCAGTGGACCACCGCCGGCGGAAGGTAGCAGATTGGGATCTCTGCGACCCCCACTCTTGTGGCCCGAAAAGTTCAGCGGACTTCGCTTCTTACTCTCGCGGGCCGCCTCACTTGCCGTCACCGACATATCATAAGCAAGGGCCCTACTCGATAATCCTTCAATGTAGTGCATACGAGCCCCGACATATAGTCCCGAATCGGCAACTTCATCCGTCTGAGAAATGGAAAATCTTGTCACTCTCCTCGACAACTTGGGTCTTCACATAACCCAACTCCTTATTAAAATCGGCAATAGCTTGAGCTACGGGGATATCCCGTGGTTGAGCATCATAAAAGCATGTACCCGAGGCACATCGGCCGGCCACGGGCAATATTCGATCTCCATCAACTCCAAACTCACCACGAAGCGGCATGGTCTTTGGGCCCAACGGCCTCCCACCAATCCGTAGCGTCCCCGTGAAAGTATTGAGCAATAGGGACTCTACGTTCCTCGGGACGATTAGTGGCAATGAAGACCTTAGATATCTCCTTAATCCACCCTTCCCGGACCCATCGGGTCGAAGCTCCCAAACCGAGGAGGATGCATCTTGATGACATCTTGGAGCCAACGGTCCGCTCCGCCCGATTAGCATGGGCACGATCCGGGTTCGAACCGCACGAGCTATTGCGCCATTTGGTTCACCATTTGTTGCATTACGGCCGCAATACCAAGATCGGCACGCTCTGAGAAGAAGCATGGCTATGAGGGTCGCCAGATCTGCCGGCTCACGAAGATCGTGGCGTGGCCGCCCACCTGCCCCACGTCCCCGGCGCGTCCACGACCACGACCGCGACCACGACCTCTTCCAAGATCCATCGAGTTAAATAAGTAGCAAAAGCCATACGAGGGTAAGTACGAGAGAAGAACAATCACAAGTCGAGAATCAAAGGTACGATGCAAGGAAATAATGAACAGAGGAAGGAAAACTTACGGACACTGGTAGTACCGGAATCATGGCAGCGTGACGATGATGTGCAAAACAAACACCACAAGACCCAATAAACCGACAAGCCTAGGTATCCATAAACCTAGAGCGCTCTGATACCATTTTCTGTAACACCCTCAAGATATTCGAGGTATATTACAGCGCCGTGAATCCCTATATGGGACCCACCAGGCTGAACAGCATCATACTCATCGACTCACGTAAACGACAAACCAAAACCATGTCATAAAGACGCAAAACAGAATAATCCACCCGGTTTACCGGTCAAACGTAACATCATCAATCAACACAAACATATAGGCAACAATACAACCCGGACGGACAAGAACTCTTAAGTACTCGAGTACAACCATTAGTTCAAAAGCCACAAAAGACGAAAAGACACAAAAAGACACTAAAACATCACTCGTGCACAATCATCACGCACGGCCATCATCCGTATCTTGGTCCAGCGCCCGCTCGTCTCGATGAACCCGACTGAAATTCATAAAACGAATTTCCCGAAACGGGTCCCGAGAGGGTTAGCAATTACGCTAGTACAAGTAACCAGATGAACAACTTACATCTTACACATATAGTAATGCATGCAATAAAGAAAACCGTTCGAAAGCACTCATTTCCGGAAATGCCAATATCAAATCACATTTGTAAAATGCACCACAATTAACCGTCGATCCACACCTCCGTGGACCCCTACCGAGACCCCGTCGGATCTAACCCGTAGTGGTTAAAAGCAAAGCTCGTCGATCCACACCTCCGTGGACCCCTACCGAGACCCCGTCGAGTCTAACCCGTAGTGAGCATACACACACACAATTTCGCATACAAAACTACTATGCCAAGATTGTAAGTTCATAAGGATACTTGCCTCGATTAATAGACGGTGACGCGAACGGAACGGAAGAGTCAAGCACGACCGTGAGGAACCTACGGATGAACCTAACGATTCGAACAACACAATCACAACCAACTCTAGACGATTACGGAAAAGGAATACACCCGGAAACCCGCCTACGATTCATGTATATTCATACAAAAATAACAACGAGGGCGGACCACAACCAAACCCTCTCGATTCCATAAAAATCCACAAAATATCCATGAATCCGTAGGAAAACTAAAGATACTAACAATATCAATCGTATACATCATGAATCCACCAACGAAACGGAACGAATCGGAAGAAAAACCCAAAACCCCCAAATTAATCGAAATAGGGTTTTAGAGCATTACCTTGGAAGATTCGAGTACTAAGATCCGTAGAACGCGCGTTAGATTGATTTCCCGAGCTTCACAACCGAAGAGAAATGATGAAAATCGACCCCCGGATGAAGAACTCTCCCCCTCTATACCCTCTCCATCGCGACGCAGATGAAAAATGGGGATGGAAATGGCCGATTTCGCCTAATAAAGACGAACTGCACAGTTGACCGCTCCGTGTGCCGCGGCACAGCCAAAGTGTGCCGTGGCACAGGCCGAAAATCTACGCCCAGGTTTTCGCGTTGTGCGCACGGCTGCGTGTCTTGCGCGGCACACGGTCTGATCGGGTTTTGGTCGCGGAAGACACGAGTCTGCGCGGCCGGATAGGTGTGCGCGACTGCTCGGCATTGTGCCGCGGCACGGATGGGTGTGCCGCGGCACACAGTCTGGTGTCCGACCAACATTTGGAGAAATTTGTGTGCCGCGGCGCACGCACCTTGTGCCGCGGCCCACACCCCATTTTGGGTCCCAAAATGATAAAAATGATCCGGAAAGAGAATAAAACGATGGGAATCAATATTTGGGGACCAACAACACGCAATGGATCCATGACAACCCCGAAACGGCGGTTCCGCACAACAACAACGAGGATACAGTTCAACAGTTTGACAGGAAGGACACGCTGAAAAGATACACGAGGGTCACTACGACCGAGAAATACACCAAAAACGAAAATACAAGGAAAATAAAAATACAGATATTACAATATGGGGGCAGCCGGGTCCTGTCCTGTAGTGGCCGATCGCCTGCCGGCTAATATAATAAGGTGCCGATCGCCTGGGCTGTCGGTCTAAAGTCCAAGTAAGATGCTGGATGTCGGGCTAAAGTCCAAGGAAGAGGCTGCCACAGCTGGGCGGTCCAATTAGGAGCCATCACGCGTCCGGAATCAGTCAACATGTGGCCCTACTGACAAGCTTTCGGCGGCTTGTCGGCTGGTGGAGAGAATCGCTGATCGTGGTCAATGGCCCGTGATTCGCGGATCTTGTCCCGGATCCTGCACGTGGTGTCAGTCTTGAGGCTCGGTCTTCGCCGACTGGATGGCCATCGGTGGAGATCGATATGAGGCGCTCGTCTCTAGCTGATCATCAGAGGTCGCCATCGGCCAGTGGATGAAGGTCGGCAATGGTCGGTCTCCAAGGGTAGGTCGGAAAGATGCCGAGAGATGATCGCCTCCAGTCGGTCGCCAGGAGTCGATCGCCGAGTACCGAGAGGCGATCGTCTTGATGTAGATCGCTCGGCAACGGGATCCATCCCGGGACCTTCGGTTGGCCAGTCTAGCATGTCCGCTGGGCTAAGGCTTGGTCTCCAGGTCTGCCTTGGCCGCTCGGCAGTAAGTCGGTCGCTGGTCCTCCTAGGCGATCGCCGGTCGGAAGGTGTTAATTCTTGACACAACAATTGCCCCCCAGCTTGCTCCTATGTTGAAGACATGGGGCGAGGTGGTTCTTGCTGGCGATCGTGTCTGGATGAGGACGGGCGATCGTAGTGACTTAGGACTCGGACTTGGGCTATCATGGTCGATTGGCTAGCTATCTTTGGTCTTGTACTGCAAAAACAACATTGGCGATCCCCATGGAAACTTGGTGGTTTTGCTTGTTTGAGGAATCGTGCACGGTCGCGGAGATCGATGGACCGACTCCATGACCGTGTCTTGGTGCGCGAAGACATTGAGTGTCCCGTGACTCACTTTATTATGAGGGTCCTCTCATAGCCGCGCCGCCTCGTATTTAAACGAAGGGCGTGCGGTCTCGGTCTAGAGGAGTCCTTGCGCGGGGCAGCGTCGGATGAATCAACTCCACGCCCGCGGCTTGTTAGCTCTGCTTCCACCTCGGCCAGCCATGGAGATGGCCGACCTCGACGGTGTACGTTGAGACAGGGTTGTGGCATGTGTCCACTGATTAATGTTGGAGAGCCCTCAGACTACGCCGGCCTCGTATTTAAACGAAGGGCGGGCGACCTCGGCCGAAAGGGACCTTGCATGGCCGAAGCAGCCGGTTCCATCGACTGCCAGGGCCATGGCTTTATGATGTGCGGTGGAGGCGATCTTATGCCTTAGTCCGTCATGTTATATGCTAGACTGTAGATGGCGATCGTGTCCACCGGGTTGCTGATGATGTTGCGACCGCCGAAGATCGGGCGATCGTCGCTGCCGCGGCCGATCGCTTTATTCGTGGGTCGATATTGGCGATCGGGCGGCGGCTAGTCCTCATTTAAAATGGATCAGGCGGGATCGAGTCCTCCGGCGCCGGGTAGTAGCGATCGGGCCGAGACTGGAGGTCGTCGACGGCGCCGATCGCTCTACTCCTAGCCGAGAAGAAGCCTTTGCACGGACAGAAATCTGCGGCTCTAGCCGGAAAGCTGCGTAGGTCGTCGGTAGGTCTTCGTGAGATGCCCGAACATAGGCGAGAAGCCACGAAACCTCCTAGGACCGCGTAGAGGCGGTCTCATCGCTACGGCTCGCCGTTGAGAATGATCACGTCTACTCGGTCGATGTAGTCCGAGTCGGACTCTTCTTCTCCCCGCTTGATTCACATCATGCGAAGGGGACCTTCGCCGAGCGGCCCCGGTGGCGAAGTGTTCCGTGAAGACGCGGCGCCGGCTCGTTAAAGGAGCCAATGGACCGAGGTGGCGGTGAGGTGTACCACCGGTGGGCGAGGTCGTCCAAAGGTCGAGGGAACATTCGGCACTGGTCGCGTCCGATGCCCCACACCCGGTCATGTAGATGTTGAACTTGCTTAGGTGCGTCTGGGGTCCGATCGCCCTCGTACATGGGTGTTTGCGGGGAGCGATCTGCGCCGCACCGGGCGAGCTCGATGTCGATCGCGGCGGCTCGCCGCGCGGCGATCGTCTTCGTGGGCGCCCGACCGGATTGCGGGAGCGCCTTCACGTCGTCGATCCGACGTTGCATTGCGGCAATCGCCGCGCTCGGCCGCTATGGATCGGCTTTGGGAGCGGGGCCGAGGCGATCGTGTACCGACCTCCGGACCGCCTGCCGCGACCTCGGGAATCGCGGCGGGAGCCAGCGGCTGGATCGCCTTGTGGGAGCCGGGTAGGCCGAGCTCCCGGTGACGGACACCAACTCCGCTGCCTCGTAGCCGGGCCGGATCGCCTTGGCCGCTGAGTCGGGTCGCGCCAGGCAATCGAAGACAGAGGTGCCCCGGCTGCCGAGCGCCTTTCCTTGCGGGCGAGAGCCTCCTGGCGATCGCTCGGCCAGCAATGCCTTGAGCTTCCGCTTGGACTTCCGGCGGGAGACCGAGGGCGTGATAGCAGGAGGCGCGTCGAGAGCACTCCGTCGTTCCCGAAGGGCGGCTATGGCCTCTTCGATCTGTTCATTGGTTCGGAACTGATCGAGCGAGAGGCTCGGGCCGCCGTCCCGGGACGGGATCGAGCGTCTCTGACCGCGGCGGCTGCCTTCCACCATCGGGCCGCGCTCGGACCGGGACAGAACAGGGGTCCGCCGGCCGGGCGGCTTTCTTCGACGCGAGGCGGAAGACATGTTTTCGAAGGATTTCTTTGAAGTGCGGTAAGTGTCACTTCATATCCGCCCGAGAACAGTGAGTGTTCTTCGGGACGGTAGGTATAAAAATCGAGGTTGGATCCCCTTCCTCTAGCGCCAATTGTTGTTGCCCAAAATATTTATCCGAAGATTAATACTGCTGGAAGACGGACAACAAACAACAATTGCGGGAGCACTTCCGAGAGTAGATAAATAATACAAGATTTGCCGGGTTTGTTAGGCCCGGGCTTGAATGCTCTCGCGAGATGTTATTAATACAAATATTCGTGGATACAAGTATTAATGTGAGAAATCTAAATACAATGAGTGTAAAAAGACTCTGTTAATCCGGCTCTTGAGCGAAGCTCGGTGTTCTTCGTCCCTGCCGGTAATCTGCTCGAGGAGAAAGGCCGGGAGAAGTAAGACCGAATGATAGTTGTTGCCAAGAGTTGGATGTTTAGCCAAGTGCTAGACGTTTGCTTCTGTATAGTGTGAAATCCGAAGGGAGTTGAAGAAGTGTCCAAGTGCAGGGTGCCTTGCTTATATAGGGGCAGCCGGGTCCTGTCCTGTAGTGGCTGATCGCCTGCCGGCCATTATAATAATGTGCCGATCGCCCGCCGGCCAATATTATAATGGGGCGATCTCCTGGGCTGTCGAGCTAAAGTCCAAGAAAGATGCTGGCTGTCGGGCTAAAGTCCAAGGAAAAGGCTGCCACAGCTGGGCGGTCCAATTAGGAGCCATCACGCGTCCGGAATCAGTCAACATGTGGCCCTACTGACAAGCTTTCGGCGGCTTGTCGGCTGGTGGAGAGAATCACGATCGTGGTCAATGGCCCGTGATTCGCGGATCTTGTCCCGGATCCTGCACGTGGTGTCAGTCTTGAGGCTCGGTCTCCGCCGACTGGATGGCCATCGGTGGAGATCGATATGAGGCGCTCGTCTCTAGCTGATCATCAGAGGTCGCCATCGGCCAGTGGATGAAGGTCGGCAATGGTCGGTCTCCAAGGGTAGGTCGGCAAGATGCCGAGAGATGATCGCCTCCAGTCGGTCGCCAGGAGTCGATCGCCGAGTACCGAGAGGCGATCGTCTTGATGTAGATCGCTCGGCACCGGGATCCATCCCGGGACCTTCGGTTGGCCAGTCTAGCATGTCCGCTGGGCTAAGGCTTGGTCTCCAGGTCTGCCTTGGCCGCTCGGCAGTAAGTCGGCCGCCGGTCCTCCTAGGCGATCGCTGGTCGGAAGGTGTTAATTCTTGACACAACAATTTGGTGCGCCAGGTTAGCAAAACAATGCTAGTACAAGTATCGTCATACAATAAATCATTAATGCATCGTAAAACATGCAAACGGACTTCCGCCACCGGAATCCAACGATGCGAATCCTCACGATTCCATCTACACAATACATGGTAATCTAGCGATCCAGCGCCCTCAGCATAGATCCCCATGATGATCCCGTCGGACCAACGCATGGTGGAAAACCCGTCCAGCGATCTAGCGCCCTCAGTATAGATCCCCATGATGATCTCGTCGGACCAACGCATGGTGGACATTCGATCCAGCGCCCTCAGCATAGATCCTCATGACCCCCTCGGATCATTTATACCATAATCAATCAATTATGCATACACATATGCATTTCAATATGTTCATCAATACGAACAAACAACAACGAATATCACGCGAATTTCCAGAAATACATCTCATATACAAAAATATGAACAAAAACCATAAGCATGATAAATCAAACTCGACATATGATACTTGCCTCGAAAATGGCAAGGACGAAACACTTCAAAGATCTCAACACACTCGAAGGCCGCCTCCTTCGATCAACGTAACAAGCTCGAACCTTAACAAAAGGAACGATATACAAATCATCTCAAATCGAACGATGGCCTAACAATTTGGTTTATGGCCGAAAAGCTCAAAATAACCAATCTGCTCGATCATGAAGGCGCTTACGACTTTACGTAACGCGGCGCTAAGGTGCCTGTTAGCGTACGCTATCGGGTAAGACTAGCGTGCGCTAGTTATGAACTGACAGTTTGAACCGGCCGATACATAACGTACGCTACGTACGTTTAATACGTTAACTGGACCTCGATAGCGCACGTTAACTCACACATGTTAGCGTGCGCTAATCTTGCATGGCAGAATACTACAAACCAAAAACTGGGTTGCATGGTGAAGGACTCATGAATTCTACCATGATAATACAAGTTATCCTCGGGCATATCATACTAATAAGGTTTGTGGAAGTTTTATGGTTATGAAATACGAATATACGGATAGTCAACTCAACATCATAATTCATCTACGATCTCCAAGAAATAATCTAAGTTCCATTTGTTCTACGTTCCAAAACACATGATTCCATCGTGTAAAACGTATCAACTGGGTAAAATATCCGGTTACTGATCATAACTCGATTGAACATGCTTAGGAGTCCTTATAATAAGATGGTTCAAAGGTTCATACGATATATAGTGCCGATACGTCAAAAGTAT